>JABMCL010002902.1:217500-280000 GCA_018857735.1 Alviniconcha marisindica
GCTTTTCCAGAGAAAAAGGTGCCACGGGTGCTGCTTGTTGTTGAGGGGGAATACAACACACTGAAGACGGTGCACGAATACGTCAGATCTGGTTGCCCCATCGTCGTTGTTGTCGGGTCTGGGCGTGCTGCCGACTACATTGCTGAAGCCTTCAGCCAGGGGTAATACGAATAATGATAATAATAATGCGCCAAATCCCTCAGTGATACATGTCAGACTCAAAACGCTGAAGACATAAACTGTTACAACAGTATACAAACTAGTAGCACATTACATAGCTTACTTTATCCCTCCCACTTCCCAGCATGCAGGCACCCACACTTGTACACACACACACACACACACACACACACACACACATTTATTTTATTTTATTTTTTGGAGTAATTGTTGAATGCTTTGTGTCGAGATGAGCCCTAAGCGCTTCACAGTGGCAACTACAGCGCTATTGTCCACTTCTGAACAGACCCACTGCACTCTAGTCATACGTGACTCTGAATGAGTGACTAGCTTTACACAGCACATTTTTGAATAACCACCGAAGTGGTTACAACGTTGTATGGATCTATTGCTGGTGCCATGTGAAACTGCTGCCGTACACCATACAACCATGCACCAGTCCACAGTGTCACTTTATTCAAAGCCACATACATGCGGTGCATGTGTGTTTAGCTATAACCTGCCACCTGCACTCAACACAGAATGACCAGAATACTGTACGTGCTACTGAGGTAACAAGGGGGTGGAACAGATACTGAAATAAGAGTCAGCACAGAATGTTGACCCAGGAGAAGAAAATTTTCTTGCCGCTCTTGCCGGGACTCGAACCCGATACCTTTCGATCACGAGTCGGACGCTATGCAACTGAGTGATCCCTGCTCCTCAAATGTTCACACACACACACACACAGACACACACACGTGCCTGCTGTAGTCTACACTCACACGCCCTTGGTTGACCAACAATTAGGCTGACTGGGTGTTCAAAATCAAATATTGTCTGGCTAACTTTTGTACAAAATTCGCGCATACATGAATCTTTTTGTAGCCTTTTCATCACTGGAATTTATTTAAGGTCACTACTATGGAATGAAAGCTCAATGGGTAATTAAGGTTAATCCAGATAACAAATAAAACATTTACTCACTGCTCATGATACATGTCACTTTACACACAAGTGGTTAAAAAAGAACGCTTATTTAATATGACAATAGCAAACATGTATGAATTTTCAGGAAAAGACCCTTTCTTAAAAGGGAAAGCAAAGAGAGCAGAACGAAAGTAGCTAACTAAATTACAAGTCAGTTGAAGAATGATAGAAAACAATTGAAACAAGGATGACTGCTAGCATTCTAACACAAAATCCAAACACATAAACAGTTAAAAAGAGTGCTTATTTAATATGACAATGGCAAACATGCGTTTTTTTGGGTAAGCCCCTTTCTCAAAGCCACAAAACCATGATTAAACACTGGTAAATTAAACTATTATACATAAATGGTTGCAGTTTGGGTGTGTTGAATGCCTGGTGTGTATAGAAGAATGCTGGTATGACTGGGAAAGTGATAGGATTGTTAGGATTTAATTATTGAAATGGACAGTGAAACGGTAGGACTTAAGATTGGATAAAAAGGGATTTAGGGTTTTTGCATGTCTGATGTCTGAAGGGAAAGAGTTCGATAATTTAGCAGCAGAATAGGAGAATGAGCGGTCACCTTTTTCAATATGGGGGCATCTTCCGCAGAGCGATGGGTGGCGTCGGTGTAAAACTTTAAAAGATTAGAGAGGTAGGATGTAGTGTATGGTTTCGTGTTTTTGTAATGATTTCAGTCGAAGAATGATTGAAATTTATCATGAATACAGTTTGACACAGATTTCTTTGCCTGCTCAGTTATTTATCTCGTTCGGTAAATGGCTGGAACCTACAGGCTAAGCTTTCATTGGCAAAGAACGAAAATGAAGTAATGACTGTGACAAAAAGACGATTGCCTTAAAATTGTGCTTTCATTTTAAAATTACATTTAATATACGCATATATGTACTTTTGATCTAACATTTTAAAATTACATTTAATATATGCATATATATATTTTTGATCTAACAGGATGTCGTTCGACGAACTGAAAACGAAGGCAAAGACTCTGCTTGGAGATTCTGAAAAAAACCAAGACGAGCAAGCGGCGAAGGCATTAAGTGAATGTTTGAAGTACAGAAAGTTGGTAATGAACATGTCTGACAAGCTTCTCTCTGTGTTTTGTCCTCAAATTCTTTCTCTCTCTGGATGTATGCATCTAATAATAATAAGAGTGATATATAACACTCATCAAGCGTGTTTTGACGCACATGTTTGCCACTACCTCAGATCATGACTCATTAAGCTCACGTTGATGCTCTCTCGTACAAGCAATGGGTGCACACAGTCCTTGACTCCAGCAGTTCACACCCAGAGCCGTATGTTGGTATTAGCTATCTGAAATACATTAGTGCTGTGAAGTAAGGCTGGTACAAGACCACAAGAGTTGATGGGTCAAAGTGAACTTTTAACTTGACCCAGGTGCTAAGTGCAACAGTGTTTGAAACAAAGTGTTCAAAACACGCAGTGGCAAGAAGATGACTAAATCAAGAGCAAAAATAGCATCATACCATGGATACCACATCAAGGCCTTATATGTACGTGCAACCTCACCCGTCCAAGCAAGCACGGAAAACACAATGTCCATTTTTTTCGTGACGGAAATCGATAGTGCAGCAATCCTAGGTGTTGAAGGATGTCAGATGCTAGGACTTGTTGAGAGACTTATTTCGGTTGGTGTTGAAGTATCAAAAGACCAACATCTTCCAGAAGCTGAAATCAGCACAATCAGTCCAAAGTCGTACATCTCACCAGGAATGTATGCACGGTTTCAGCAAGAAACAGCGAAAAACGTGAAACTGACAGAACTAAGCGGAGTGGTGCTCAAGGGATGGCCGGAGACAACAGAGAAACTGTACCTCCGCCGATCAGGCAGCATTGGTTGCTCTTGCCCTGACAAACTTACCTGTCTAGACTATTTGCTGTACAACGGAGATAAGCGCATACAGCACAAAACACTTCAGTCAGAGATCCTGGAGAAATGTCAGGTGACTCACCTGGGCACTAGTGCAAGAGGTGATGTCAGTTCCAATGGCCAGTGATGTCAACGCAGGTAGAAGAGGCCGTTGCAACCAGCAGGGTGCGTGCAGAACACTTTGGAAGAAACCGAGAGGAGTCGTTGATCCCCATGGAGATTCCATATTGACCTTGGGCTCAACAACCATCAGTACCAGGTCATGGTTGACTACTTCTCAAAGTCGCCAGACTTCATGTAGAAGGTCCAGGGTTGTGTAATCTAAACGTTACGCAGGTATGGAGAGTTATTTATGCTGAATAAATATGGAATCCCACATGGCTCGCTTCAAGCTGATTGGGCATTAAAAGTAAGTTGTGTATCAATTAATCTCCTGCTGTATATTATCTACTGGATGTGAATGGCTCTCGTCTTCTATAAGTAATCTCAGGAGTACTCAATAGATGCCAGCCATCTTAATATACGCGACACGACGTAAGTTGGCAAAAACGTCCGCCTTGAGAAAAAGTCTGCTGGACAAACTGTGCAAGAAAAACGAAGAAGAAAAAAAGCAACTTTCTGTGATGTAGGAATAGAGAGTGGAATGGACGTCCATGGTCAGATCAAAGGCCTATGTACTCAAAACAAGTCAATATGCCACATAGAGAATAAAATTTCCTCTGCTGAGGAAAGAAGGGGTTGCGACATCACCAGTGACATCCTTAACCACTTCCAGCAAATGGCGTATGCCGTAATTGTACAGCCAGTGAGTGTTTTGAAAATGTCATGTGCCTATGACCGTGCTGATGACGTATGAACAAATTAAGAAGGTTTTGCGCCTTTGCTGTTTCCCCTCTATGGAGTCTGGACATTTCTTATTTGTGTGCTGTATGATTGTGTGAAATACTTTCACTACAATCGGCTAGCAACATCACATCCTGGGAACATTTCCCAGGGAACAGTGCTTGGACCCGTACTATTCCTCTGTCGTATCAATGATCAACCCAAAGTCGTGTCCTCCCAATTCCGCCTATTTGCCAGTGACTGCCTCCTGTTCAGAGAAATTAACACCTTCCAGGACAAGAATGCTCTGCAGCAGGACTTAAAACATCTTGGAGCCTGGGAAGACACCCGGAGGATGCAACTGGATGCCAACAAGTGCTACATACTTATTATCAAAAACAAATCCATCTTCTTGTATTCTCTCAACTAAACCATCCTTCAGCAAGTTCCAACTGCCCCTGCCTTGGTATCCTCCTCTCTGAAGACCTCAAGTGGAGGACCCATATCTCCAACACCTCAAAGAAGGCCAACAGCACCCTCGGATTCAAGTGAAGAAACCTCTGCCATTGCCCCTCCCACTACAAATGAAATGCACATCTGGAAGTAGTCCATCCTCTGCTTGAATACACCTTAAACATCCCGCACTGTCACACGGAGCAGTATAAAAACTCACTCTTTGTGCGAATGGCAGGGGACTGGAACCATTTCAATAACACCAAAGTTCACACCGACTCTGTGAACAGTTTCTGAACTATCACTGCGGGCAGCAAGGGCCGCTAAACCACTGTGCAGTCCCCGCTGTTGCGTTTATGCCAGATACCTGGATGCGGCAACATACTCAACAGATGCGGATACAGACAACTGGAAACGAAGGTCGTCTGGATTGCATACAGATGGATGGATCCGTTTTAGGTGTTTGTCGAATGAATATGGAGTGCACTTCCTCACCACCTCTCATAGCAGCTTCCAGCCCTTCTCTCCATCTATTTTGATGAGAACTTAGTTCTGGGAGAGGCTGCATTCCGTGGCAACGATCGTCGCATTCCTTCTGACGCGGCTTTATGACCGTGTCACGCTCTCGGTAACAATTCGTGGCTGGAGGATTGATTACAGTGATGGCATGGTGTTCGGAGCTTTGTACCCATAGCCAACTCAGCAAGGCTAGCTCCAAAGTCAGGAATGGGGGTTGAGCAGTAGAACGAAAGGGAAAGGAAGATGTCATCCTGTCTGAAGATCTCTTTGACGGTCTTCACCGCTTGATCCGCAGCACCATTGCTTTGAGGATAGTGGGGGCTGCTGGTGACATGGCTGAAGTTCCACTGATCCACATAAGTACGGAACTCTGCTGAGGAGAACTGGGTGTTGTTGTCTAAAACAACTGTCTCTGGAACGCCGTGATGGGAGAGGTTCCTTAGTTTCCCGATCGCTGTTGCTGATGTCAAGCTGGGCAGGTATGAGACGTCGATATACCTTGAGTAACAGTCCACCTGCACCAGGTAATTCTTGTTTCAGAACTCACAAATTTATGTCAATCCCTTTGAAAGGGTATCTCTGGGACAGAGTGATCATGGTAGGAGGGGTTCACTGGCCTGGGATAGCTGCTTCTCCACCAGGCAGTGTTGGCAACGGGCGACCTGTAATTTGATGTCTTTTCCAATCTGTGGCCCCCACACTGCGGCACGTTTCCTGCGCTTTGCCACGCCCATGTGGCCTTCATAGATCCGTTCCCAAATTTGTTTTCTCAAGCTGAAAGGAATGGCAATTCTGCTTCCCCTCACAAGGACTCCATCATGAAGACTGAGCTCACCCCTTATGATGAAAAAGTGTCTGGCAGCCAAATGAACGTCCTTATACTGAGGCCAGCCATGAATAGTGTACTCCATGGCTGCTTTTGGGTTCACATCTTTCAAAGTCTCTTCTCTGATCTTGGCCAGTCCTGCCTCTGACACTTGCCCTGATGACTGGATGTCACTGACATGGGCTTGAATTTCCTCAATTTCATGTGTGGATACATGACTGCGACACAGGGTATCAGCCACTAACATGCCCTTCCCAGGGACTTATGTGGCTTTGAAGTTAAAGCACATGAGGCGCATCAACATTCTCTGGCAATGGAGTGGTGTTTCTGATAAGTCTTTGGTGTTTATCAGAGTGGCTTGTGATCTGTCACAACAGAAAACATGTTGAGTCCAACGAGGTAGCAATCAAATTTCTTGCATGCCCAAGAAGAGGCTAAGCTTCCCCCCCCCCCCCCTTCTTCTTCTTCTTTTCTATTTGAACGTACTTTCTTTCGCTCTGTGTGAGAGTTCTAGAAGCAAATGCAACGAGACAGAGTCCATCTGGGTGCTCTTGCAAAAAGAACTGCGCCTGGCCCATAGCTGCTCGCGTCGGCACTCAGCCTCTTCTGGATCGAAGCAAGTGTTGGAGCAGAAGTCAACATCTCTTTGACTGCTGCAACTGCACTGATATGAGGCGGTCCCCACGTCCACGATCTGTCCTTCTCTAGTTCTGTGACTGGCTGGAGAACTGAAGACTGATTCAGAAGGTAGCGACCTAGGTAGTTAACCATTACCGAGAAAACGGGGTAACTCGGCAACATCTTTGGGGTCAAGCATTTCGAGGATTGCGTCTGTTTTCTTTGGGTCTGTTTTCACGCCATCTCTGTTGATGACAAAGCCTAAAAGGTCAATCTCCTTGAGTTTTTCTTTTATTGTGTGAATGACTCATTTGACTATATTCTCCTGTTAGGAGATTACTTTCTTCTTTTACGAATGATATTTGCAAAAGGAGAAAGTGATGGTTGTTTTTATATTAATGTGCACCAGGACGAAGGTTCTGCTTTTCAAACTGACATTTTTCTTTCTTCAGCTTGAGGCCTGCTCTGATCAACTTTGCCATGGTGTTCTTCAAGTGTTTTTCATTTTATTTAATTTTAATTTTTTATGATCTTGTTCGTTTTCACTGAACACGAGAATGTCATCGCAGAAGCACAGAGCATTCTCTGGCGCACATGCATATGCCCTGTGGCAGTCTGCAATAGATGTGTCAGTCAAATGGACTGATGAATGTGGTGAGTTTGTCCAGTGGAATTTGCCAAAATCCATTTGTGGCATCTAACTGTTATGCCTTTCAGTTTGTGAAGGATGTCTTCAACTGTCGGTGAGACGTAAGGGTGTCTTAAAATAGATGGAACCCATTAACATGATAATAATGTATTACTCATACTAGAAACCCCCAAAAAGATTACATTTCACGGAGGCTGAAATGTTAACAATTAAACAACTGAAGATTTAAGGTCTCTAGCTCAAAAAGTGAAGATCTCAGGTCAGCTCAAAGGACACATTTAGTTAGAGCACATGTTCCAAATGACTACCGTTGCACCTCAGACACACTTGAAGCCGACGAGCGAAGTTGATTTGTTATCTCTGGGGTTCTTGAATGATCACATTTATTAGAATCGTCCTCAATCCATTGCTGAACTGAAAGTGGCCATTACCCAGAAGATTCGTGCCATCAGGAAAGAAGAGTGTGTCAGGGTCATTGACAACTTCGCTCGTCGGCTTCAAGTGTGTCTGAGGCGCAACGGCGGTCATTTAGAACATGTGCTCTAATAAATGTATCGGAATGTCTACATTATAATGTTAATATATGCAGAGGAAAAAGGGTTGTATGTATTAGAAATTGGATGGACTGTGGCATTGTTTCCCTGGGACATCTTGTTGGTCCACATGGATACCTATCATACAATGAATTCAAAGCAAAATTTCCCAATGTCAGGACTGATTTTTTGTTGTATGAAGGAATACTGACTTCAGTCAAATGTTATCAAAGAAGATTGGGTTTGGATGTAAAAGAGAATTTTGTTATTGGTGATGCATTTGTGTGGAGATATTTGTACAAATTTAGTGTTAAAGATATTTATTCATGGCTTGTAAAGACTAGTGAGACACCAAAGTGCATAGAAAAATGGAGCAAAGTCCTTGCTGTTGAAATTGATACTAAGGCAGTCTTCGATAAAATTTTCAGGACTACACGTGAAAAATGTCTCATATGGTTCCAGTACAAATTGTTATATAATTTGCTACCCACTGGCTGCTTCTTATTCCAGCGACAGCTTGTAGATTCACCTGTCTGTGTCTCCTGCAAAGATGCTGAAGAAACTTTATTACATATGTTTTGGGATTGCCCCAAAATCCAAGACTACTGGTTTGATGTACAGGGATGGCTTCATACCAGCTTCACAGATTGTACTGATATAATATTTTCAAAAGAGCTTGTTATTTTTGGCAGTAAAGCGAATGTGATCACTGACAGAATACTGGATTTGTGTATCCTATAGCTAAATACAACATTTTTATCTCAAAGCTGCATGGTACCATCCCACACCTAAATGTTTTTACTAGATTTTTGAAGATTAAAGGTGTTTTGGAGAAATATTATTATACGTTAAATGGCAGACCAAACAAATTTCATACCGATTGGATGCTGTACAGCTCACTCCTTTCATGAGTAGCTCACTCCTTTCAGGAGTCTTTTGTTTTTACTCATCCTTGCTATTTAGTATAAGTATTGCTAATTAAGTATTAAGACTTTTGACACACTTGCCAGATAGCATATAATTATATACATGTGTGTACACCTCTCTCTCTCTCTTACCTCTCTGTCCTTCCTCCTCTCTCTTCCTATCTGCCTCACCAGAATGCAAGATGAATTAAGGTATCTAGTTTTTGTTGTTGCTGTTTTTGTTTTGTTTGTTTGTTTGTGTGTGTGTGTTTGTGTGTCTGTTTTGCCTTTGTCTTCTGTTTGGTGTCTGTTTTAGTCTCTTGTAGCTTTACATGTTATACAATGCTTGTTATTTTGGTACTACTGAGCTTAGCTACTTACATACTTAATAGTCACTGTAGGGCATATACATGGTGTATATATATATATATATTTATCTTGCCATTGTTACTTGTATGTTTAATGTGGTGAAAAAAGAAGAAGTATCCTTTGAGCTGACCTCAAATCTTCAGTTTTTGAGCTAGAGACCTCAAATATTCAGTTTAAAAAAAAATTGTTATCATATCGTAATATTTTGGGGAGTTTCTTGTCTGAGTAATAAATTATTATGTTAATGGATTCCATCTATTTTGAGACACCATGATCTTTCACGCTTGATTGCAGCGCGTTCAGCTTTTTGTACTCGGTGCAGATTCACACCCCACCGTCTTTGGCACTATCACAATCCTGGCGCACCGGTCTGTTGGCTCTTGTATCTGCTCTATGATGCCTGTTTCTTACATCTTTAGGAGTTCATCTTTCTCCTTCTGTAAAAGAGGAATTGGCACTTTTTTGCTGTCTGCAGGCTGTATGGTTGGCTGTCAACTTTGGGTCTGATTTTAACACGTGCGCATTTCACAGGATTTTCATCCAACTCGCTGAAAATTGTCTTCGGATTTTGAAATGGTGTCTGCATCGCGGATGAACCTCTTTCTTGCTGCTGCCTCCCTGCTGAGGAGACAGTTACTGACCTCACGACGTAGATGAGAAGTGGGTAATCTACCCCCTTAACTCAGGCTATCATTTCTATTTTGCCTTGCAGTCTAGTGTTCCACCTGGACTACGCAGCAGCACCATAGTTGCTTTCTGCAGAGGAGGCCTTGGTGCCATGTTGTTGTAGTAGGTACCGGCAGCCAAAATTGTGATGAAATGTAATAAGAATGCAGTTTGCTGCAGTTAACAGAACATAACAAAATATGAAGAAGAATTTTAAAAATCAAATTAAAAAAAATCAATCAACGTTCTATCTATAAAAGTAAGGAAATTATGGATATTTTTCTCTGTATGAATTGTTACTGTTTTACAGTCGTTATGATGGACAATGTTTGGCAGTATGTCACACAACTATATGGATACATTATGTCTCCTAAATCACTCAACATGGCCTACTGTACATATGGATTGAACCATTTTTTTATTTTTATTTTTTAGGGCTGTCATACCCTTCATACGGCCTTAGCATCTCTTCAGAAATGACAAAATGTGCAATTAGCACTTTTGTTACAAAGTACTCGTTTTATGGCATTTTATACCTATATTCAGTGAGAACATCAGAACCATTCAACCTATCTTCATGAAATTTTGGCAAGAATTAAAGCAGCTTATAAATTTTGTTTTAAATGTATTCTTACTGATAGCAAAAAGTAAACATGCTTGCACTGACAGTCAGAGAAAGGAGTTTTCTTTCAAAAGGCACGATTTGTGCCATTTTATCCCCATATTTAGCAGAACATAACCTCTTAGCCGTTCAACCTATCTTTATGAGATTTTTTCTATTTATTAGAAGAAGCTGTGTACTGTGCCTTACAATTAATTTCTTTGCATTGTTCATAGACAGAGCAGCCGTATTTTTCAACACAGTTTTGGATGCAAGTCTGGCCTTTGGCATAGTCCACGCTCCATGTCTTGCTGTGCTGTTGGTTGTCTGCAAGCTGCTATTCAACCTATTTTCATAAAATTCTGTCTTGAGTTAGAGGAAGCTGTGTATTTTGCGTTATAGTTACTCTTATCGTATTGTTCATAGACATCAGCAAAATATATTTTGCAACATAGTTTTGGTAGATTCCTTCTAATGACACAACTGCAGAAGAAGCTTGTCGCCATGTTGGTAACAGTGGTGACAGGACATTTCTTGGGTCACCCTGTGCGGGTGAGGATTTTCTTGAGAATACTATAGTTGTCATCGACTGCAAAAAAAAAGTGGCAGAGGAAGAGGTTAAAATACAGTGTTTGCTAAAATTTGAATGGGACTGGGAGGCACGTTTTCTCATTTTGTATGTAAATAATTACCACTCTTGCTCTGAAAGGTTAACTTTATGTATGGATCAGTATATCTGTTAATATTTCAATGAGATTTCATGTTGACTTAGTGCAAGACAAGTCAGAAACTAGCAACTGAAAACGAAAGTAAATCCAAGAACAATAACTTTTACAGCTACTACGGGAAGTACTTCGTCGAGTTTAAACACACTGATTTCAATTTACATTTTCAGTTAAATAAGAGCACTAAACTTTAACTCGGTCACGGAAATCGTTTGCAGAAGCTTTAAAAATTCATATCGACTGATCAGTCGATACGAAATCAAGATTGTATCAGCTCTATTGAAAATGCGCACTCAAGGTTCGCCATGGCGCTTATGTTCAAACAAGCCGGGCTATCTTCACAACATAATACTGTAAATACAAATTTTTATGTCAACGTGAGCTCAAAATCCTTACTTAAAATTATAATTTATGCATTTGTAATTGAAAAGAATAGCCAAACTGTGAGAAAACTTTCGCTTGGAATCAAGCTGACCCACGTCGTTGGCTGAACAACTGGCCTAGGTTTTTTGTGGCCAGTCGCGCGGCTGCCTACAGTTATAGCTTCTAACAAAATCTTTCGACTGGTAGAAAATTGAACGCTCTTTCCAAATACCTGGATTAACGGTAGTCTATTCATTATTTCTGGACGAAGTTTGCTTTCGAAATGTTTAAAGAGCTGTTTCATGTTCAATATTAGAAACAAAAAGTCGATTGCCTTATATCAAACGATAGATCTCGATCTCCTCTTTCCTATGATATGGGTCACGACATTGTTCTAACTATGGAAAACTTGCGCCCTAAGCGGAAAGTACGGACCCATGTTTTTCTCTGCTGTGAAGGCAAGCGCTTCCCGCGGCGAAACGCGTGGACGGTACTGTAGTTGGCCTTTTTTATTATTTATTTTATTTTATTTTTTAACACAAATACACTCCCCCAAAAAGCAAGCAAATTGAAGATCAGAGGTCAATCAACATGTATTCACAAATTTTGTTTCATTTCATGACAAATCAACGAAGTTATAGCCAGTTGAAAGTGCACAAATTTTCAGTCTAATTGCTGAAACATGGCGTCACAGAGGCTGCCGGTACTTAGTTCTAGGTCTGCAAAGACATGACGGACACATGGAAGCTTTTCTCACAATGTCTCATTCAGCTTGAAAGACACTCGCCACGGAGCTTCATTGCTAGAATTTATGACTGAGAAAAGCAAATATTCTTCATTCTCTTCTGCTCGCAAATCACAGAGTGCTTTCCTCTTACAAGGCCTGGATCTGGTGAAATGATTTAGCTTATTGCAAGCTTCGTAAACCTTTCCATAAACTGGCCTCTAAAATGAGAAGATGCACAGAAGTAACTTCTGTATATTTCTCTGTACTTTGCTTGCTCTGCAACTTCTGACCTCTGTCCTGACCTAGTCTGCTGCTGGTGCCACCAGTGCATGATAGTGTATCTGGGGGTGACCACTACCCCCTCCCCTGAGAAATGTCCCAAACCCCTTTGTTTCTTATTTGTAGCTTCACCAGCTAGCTTTGTCTGGCGATCTGTGTTGCTTTGGTAAGGGTCAGCTCACTTTCTAACTGCAGCTTTTCAGACAGTTCTTGAACAAGCAGACCTAAGACATGTCTGTCAGCAGTTGTGTTTTCTCTGTCTGCGAAGTTTGCATGCTCTGACAGCTCATACAAATATTGTACGTATTCTTCTACACTTTCCATTTCTTTCTAGTTTCTTTTGTGGAAGGCAGCTCTTTCATGAATGACATTTTTAGGTTCAAGTAATAATTGATACTGCCTAGCACTGTATTACAGTCATTTGCCTCTGCATCAGCCAAACCAAACCAATAGAAAATCGTTTCTGCCTCTGATCCCATGCCGTAGATTAAACTGTTGTCTGTCAGTTCACTAGCTGTCCGGAAACGCTGGAACTGGGATCTCCATTCGGGTCATCCCTGGGGCTCCTAAAAGTTAAACTGCTGAGAAAGCCTGAATGATGGCATGATTAAAGAAGAAAACACTACTTACAAAAAGCTGACGGTCACTTTCACTTCTGACAACATGTTTGGATATTGCTAGCCGAGTGTAGTGAAAGTATTTTTACAGTCATACAGCACACAAATAAGAAATGTCCAGGTTCATACCTCATCAGCACGGCCATAGGCATATGACATTCAGTATTACAATATCAACACAGTGAGTAATTAAACTTACCTTTAAAAACACTTTTGTGTAGGCAATGATCTGTGTGCAGATAGTACCACCAAACACAGTCGTCGGTTCTTTTGATGGATGGCGTAAATTTCATTTAATGAAAGTTTGGAGTATTAAAGAATACCTCATTTAGCTGATTTTTGTTAGTGTTTGTCTTTTGATGTGTCGTCCTCATGAACATTAATATGCTAAAAACAACCACCATCACACTCCCCAACCAATCAGATCACGTCTCTCTGCGCTGTTATGTCTTTCAGTGTAACCAAAGATTGCAGGAAGTAGGGACACGTGTCGTGTTGTGTGTCGTTTCAACTTATGCCAGCAGAGAAATGTAGAGAAAGAGAAGGGAGCACTGACCACAATCAAAAACCGCTGAGCAGGGATTGAATGACGGCTGATCACCGCATACTTCACTTAGAAAAAGCAACCAAGGTTGAAAAGAGTTCGTCAAATGCGACCGGATGTGTTTTGTGTTTTATGTTGCTGTAAGTCACTTGGCCGCCTCTGTCGATTGCATGCATTTCGCCCCTTACAAAATGGAGAGACCTGTCGGCTGTGATTATGCTTTTGTGTGTGTGTGTGTGTGTGTGTGTGTGTGTGTGTGTGTGTGTGTGTGTTTTGTTTTGTTTTTTTGTGTGTGTGTGTGTGTGTGTGTGTGTGTGTGTGTGTGTGTGTGTGTGTGTGTGTGTGAATACCTCATTTGACTATATTCTGCTGTTAGGAGATTACTTTTTTCTGTTACTTCATCTCTACTCTCTTTCTCGTTGTCTTCGCTCAGCCATCTCGCATCTCTCGTGTTCCTAGGATGGGCAGAACGGCCCTGGGGGAGAGATCCTTTCAATACATTGGACCTGTGCTCTGGAACTCCATTCCTCTCTCTGTCAGGCATTCGTCTTCACTCTCTTCTTTTAAGTCAAAACTGAAAACCCATCTCTTCTCCTCAGCATACTGATCTGTCGTTTTACCGATCCATCACCAGTCATGCATATATTTGTAGTGTGTGTGTTGGCGTGCGTGCGTGTGTCTGTGTGTGTGATGAAATGAGTGTATCCTTATGTCTTCGTAAGCACTCTGGGCTCTTACGAGATGGGGCGCCATAAATAGTCCATTATTATATATTAAAGAAATTCATATTAATGTGCACCAGGGCGAAGGTCCTGCCTTTCAGACTTCCGCTTGGACATTGTCTGTGCTGAGGGTGGACCATTCTTTAATTGCTTGACAAGCACATTTAGTCGTCACTTAAGTTGTTAGGAAAGGAAGTTCTTGCTGAAAAGGCGGCACTAATGCAAATTTATGCTGGAGATTTTGTGTGTAAACGAATTACTTAATTTTGGTCTGTATTGGTGCATGTCATTGATCTTTATTTCTGACACATGCGCATTTGTCCTTGTAGTTCACCTTCTTCAGTCTGGACAAAGAGTCCAGCGGGAAAAACATCTGTACTGCCCTTCTGCTGGCTGTTTTGAACAGTACGTATAAATTATGTTCTCATATTGCTTGATAGTTGATGGTCTAAGGTCCATCTGCTGCTTACTTAATGGATAAGAAGAATATTACGTAATACGATGTTATATGAAGGAAACAAAATGGCTTATTGGATGCCCCTCTTCTTTCTGTGGGGTGACTAGTGATACTCTCAAAAGGCGATTGAATTCTCTCCTAAGAAAAGCTGGCATGGTAATCCTCCCAGATAAAAATTACCACTGACCAACAGCTGAACAAATAGGAATAATGAGTCTACACAAGCGGGTGGACAACACAGTTTAAACAAATTATGTATAGGGCACTTAATAACAGTCATCTGGTGTACATATCTGGCTTGTACACAGCTCCCCAACATGCCTCCAGAAGCAAATATTTGCAGTTACCGATCTATTCAAACCAAGTATAGCCTTCTCTGGTGCCCTGTTTTGTAAAAGTCTGTGCCATGTATTGTACCTCAGATCATGTCACTCAATCAGCTCCTTCAAGTGAAACCTCTGTGAACCCATGAACCCACACAGCCTTAGGATACTTGGTGACTGACACTTTGTGACTTCGCTTTACCTTTCCCCCCTATGATTCAGCTGTTTACCTTTATTGCTATAATATCTGTTTCTTCTGTAGACCAGTGGTTGCTATATGCAGGCTTGGATCATCGTTTATTACATCACTGATAAACACGTTACTGCTGTTACCACACTGTGTGTGTGTGTGTGTGTGTGTGTGTGTGTGTGTGTGCGCGCGCGCGCACGCGTGTACTTGCATGTGTGAGTGAGTGTGTGTGTGTGTGTGTGTGCGTGTGTGTGTGTGTGTGTGTGTGTGTGTGTGTGTGTGTGTGTGAGAGAGAGAGAGAGAGAGAGAGAGAGAGAGAGAGAGAGAGAGAGAGAGAGAGAGAGAGTGTGCGATTGCCGTCAATTATTAGACATCTGCCATGTGTGATCTACATACCTTTCTCATACCACTGATCTGTGTAAAATTATAATATTGTTGTCTTCATGATTTATAAACAACTGCGAGTTTTGTCAGCACCATTTGTGCATTGCTTTGTATGCATCTTTTTTTGTTCACTGTTATTTTCAAAGTATTTCTATTGATTTTGCTGTTGTTGTAGTCTGTTTATTATCTTTTACTTGATTGTTTATTTGTTACCTTGTTTATGTATAAATTGATTTTGCAGTTGTGTTCTCTCTATTTTTTCTCCTCTTTCTTGTTTGCAGATTCTGAGCCTGCCATCGCTCGACTAAAACTGGCGCAGACGGCGAACCATTTTGAGAGAGCGAAGCGGGAAATCAGCAGTATGGCACAAGAGAATCATAACCAGGAGGTAAAAACAGCACTGGACAGTGAAATGTACAGACTCCTGATGAATGTTGTCAGCTTCCTGTCAAAAAGAAAAAGTGTAAATATTCTCATAGGGAGAGGAGAAAAATCAAGATGACTGCTGTATTACCCTGGAGAAGATAGATGGTGGTGGGGGGGAGAGAGGGGGGATGAGGGGGATGAGTTATCATTATTGCTACGCGTTCCTAAATCATTTTGTGAAAGACATGAAAACATTCACAATATATGCTCAAGGTGAAGGATTACCACATTGATTTTATTTTGAATTTGGATACCAAGTTTTGTGACAGACGATTGTATGAGATTGATTGTAGGTTGTAGAGGTCGAACAATATAGTGTTTTTTAGATAGCTACCTCTCTTTAATGTTGGGCATGGTGTGTCTTTGCTTATGTTATCCCGAGGAGAACTGTGCTCAAATGTAGGTGTCAGGCCAGCTGTAAGACTTATCGTGTTGCGTACATCTGATCCCTACAATCATCGCCCAGTAAAGCTTTTTATCTCTCTTTAAGTTGATATAAAATCAGCCAGGAATTATTTGAAACCAACTCATCAACTGATTGTATGGTGGTGTGTGTATGTGTGTGTGTGTGTGTGTGTGTGTGAGTGTGTGATTTTACATATGTTTTCCCTTTAAAGCCTGGAGCAGGTCAGAAGTAGGCATGCATGCTTCTCCCACAGCCAGGAATAATTTATCTTTTGTCCTACTTTCTACCTTCACTGTCTATACACCTTCACGCTCCAAAGTATGTGAGACTGTGTATTGTAACAGTGAATCAAATGTGTGTGTGTGTCTGATTTCATGAAGTTTCTCGCCTCCTTTATAATAATAATAATAATGTGTCCACGCACTGCAGATTGAGTAGGGATTCATGCATTCTGTCAGTTGTAGTTACAGGAAATGTAAGTATTGAGATGTGCCCGCGAAGTTCAGCATTTTTACTTTATTGCGTTTGCTGTTAAGTGTTTTAATTGTAGGGGAGCGGGGTGGGGAATGAGGGAAGCAGGTTGGAGGCATTAATGAAGAGTCACAAACCAGAGGTTGCTATAACACAACTTTTATTTACACCAACCAGGAAACAACGTAGGCTCTCCCCTGAATCCGATGCATTGGTGTCCAGGGAACAGCTCACACTAAAAAGACGACCTGCTTCTGCAGGGACACTGGGGGAAAGAGGACGCGGCGGGCCCCGCGCTCAAGTTTTAACACCAGATAATTAGGGCCGGAAAATTCCCACCCAATAAAATTAAAAAAAGGACAACAGGGGGGAAAAAAGATTAAAGTGTCATGGCCCAGAACATGAACAATGCACTCGGTTACATAATTGTTTCCAGAACTGTAATGCAGCTTCAGATTTGTGGTTTAGTGACTTACATTTTGAACTACATGTAAAAGAAATTTGAAAATGTGATTTGTCTAGAGGTGACAGTATGCTGGGACATTAATATCAAAGAATGAGCTATTTTGATCTCTTCTACATGTTAGAACACTTTCTGCAAAAGCTAGCTTCTTGAGTGTGTCCAATAGTGTTTCAGACACATTGTCTGCTATGTTTTGGTTTTAGTTCTTGGGAGAATAGGATGTATGCTCTGTGTTCTGTTACAATTGTTCATAAACGGAATGTGAATTCTTAAAACTGAATAAATTACTGTTCATTTTCTTGATATTAAGTTACTCTGTAATGTATATATCATGGATGTTACTTTACAGGTCCACAAAGAAAACAACTGGGCAGTATCAACACTTTAAATCAGCACTTGTGTTCCTATGACTGTCTGCAATGTATTTTTGTCGAATTCAGTTCAATAAAACTTCATCTTTTGTTTTTCTTTGGCAGCATTTCAAGGTGTTATTTTGAGCTCCTCTATATATGGGACACAATATGTTTTGCAAAAGCAAATGAAAGTAAATCTAGTTTTCTGCTTACCGAGTCTAGGCAACAGCAGTGCTTATGTGAGACACCTGGCTGTCTGTTTGGGAAATGAAACTGTCACTGAAGGTGTGAGAAAATAATTTATTATAAAAATAATTTCTTATAATGAATTTTAAAACTTTCTGTTCTAGGAACTCAAAAGCATGTTCACAACAGCACTGCTTGACGACCAGGTGGACTTCGTTGAACTATTTCTGGACTATGGGATAAAACTGAAATTGTTTCTTGACACTGACTTGTTTCGGCTGTATGACGAAGTGAGTGCACGGGTTAACACACACACACACACACACACACACACACACACACACACACACACACACACACACACACACACACACACACACACTGTCTGTCTCACACTGCCCCCACCCCTACCCCATGTCCCCTCCCACCATCTTTCTTTCTGTTTCACACGCACACACACACACATGCACACACACACACACACGCACACACACACTGTCACACACACACACAGAGGGTCTCTTTAATTCCCTGTATGTGTGTGTATCTCTCTGTCTGACTGTTTATCTCTGTCTCAGTCTCTGTTTCTGTCTGTCTGTCTGTCTCTCTCTCTTTGGCTGTCTCTCTGCCTCTGTCTGTCTTTCCCTGCCTCTCTCTCCCTGTAAGTCCATGTGCACGCACGTTCTTAATCTTTCTGTGTGTGTGTGTGTGTGTGTGTGTGTGTGTGTGTGTGTGTGTGTGTGTGTGTGTGTGTGTGTGTGTATTTTGGTAACACAGAGCCTTGGGGGCCAAGACAGGATGGCACCCGTGCTGACACGCCATAACTTCAATGTGAGGATTTGTTTTGATTTGTTGTTGTTGTCGTTTTTGAAATGTCCTGCTCCTGTATTATTTGAAATGAAAACCCAGTAATAAAACAGCAATATCATACAGCTTCTTCACAGGTGCACCAGTATCTCTAATCCGGGAGAACCATCTCCAGCCCTATATTTATGCATGCAATAAATACAAGTATTGTCTACTTAAATACGTACAATAGCCGCTGGACACAAATGGTCAAGGGTTCCCCCCCCCCCCCCCCCCCCCCCCACCCCCCTTGATGGTCACCATCGCCGATCAACGTGGATGGTCACGTTGGCATCCACCTCCCTGTGATTGCTGGTTAATGATCTCTCGCACCACTCACTGATCAACTTGGATGTACTGGACCCTGGAGGTGTAGTGCTTTCATTTGTTGATGGTCCTGGGCCCAATGGCTGTAAAGCAAGGCTATATGACCAGCGAGGTTTCAGATATATTTGAGTGGGGAGCGGAGATAGCTCAGTAGTGATTGGCTATTCGGAAAAGTAGTGGCATCGTGATTGAAAGGTCGCGTGTTTGAGTCCCGGCATGAGCGGCTGGAGAATTTTCTTCTCCATGGTCAACGTTCTGTGCTGGTTCTTATTTCGGTATCCTTTCCACCCCCGTGTTACACTCGTAAAAGATCCTGGTCAGTCTGCCAAAAGTGCAGGTGGCAGGTTACAGCTAAACACACCTGCACCCTATATATGTGGCTTTGCATAAAGTGACGTGACATGGTGCATGCATATGGTGTACACTGAACGCGCTGAGACGGCAGTAGTTACATGTGGCACCAGCCATTTAACAGCCAAACAGTGCTGTAAGTACACCACTTCAGTGGATATTCAAAACGCGCTATTAAAAGCTACAGTCACTCATTTAGAAGCACATACAACAAAAGCAGTTAGTCTGCTCGAGAGCAGAAATAGTGCTATGTATAAGCAATTATTAATCAGTCAGTATAATTTATATTGCCCCTCACCAGTGGAATGCCCTGCCCAAGAGCATCAGGGAGGCAGACTTTCATTCGTTCCAGTCAAATTTCAAGACTCGCTTCTTTCACTGTTGTCCAGATTTATCATGCCTGTTTGTCGGTTGTGTGTGTGGGCCTGCATGTGTGTGTGTGTGTGTGTGTGTGTGTGTGTGTGTGTGTGTGTGTGTGTGTGTGTGTGTGTGTGTGTTTTGCTGTTCTGATATGTTTCTTGTTAATGCAAAGGGAGTTTATATTATGCGATGATAAAAGTTTTTTTAGGCTGATACAGGAGGCGCACACAAATAATGAAAATACGTGCCTGTTTCAGTTTGTCATTAAACAATAGCTGTTTTGATGGCAGTCACTGAAATCATACCAACATTTGTTTTGGAATGCAAGCACGAAGCTGACATGTATGCGGAATGGGCGTGATGTAGTGGTCTATGACGTGAAAATAAGATGACACAGAGGAAAGACAGAGAGATGGAGCAAAGAGCTGAGCTTTGGAATACGAGTATGTATGCCATGCATTGTAGGATACACGGTAACTAATGCATGGGATTTGTCAGACATTGATGCCTCTAAGCAAATGCACTTAAAGATGACTGATTTTAACACTTCCAAACACGATCTAAACACGCAGTCAAAAAGAAATCTAATTTTGTTGGGACAATACAGATTGTGTGTAAATTAGGCTGTAAATGTCGCACCATTTTAAAGCGATGAAACGACAGTTGAACGATGATAAGTATAATACTTTTGTTTATTATTATTTTAACTATCATATTGTTGCATCGAAAAAGGGGCTTACCCAGAGAATATGCACACATTTTGCACCGTCCCATTAAAGGTAATGTTTTTAACTGTTAGTGTGTTCAGATCTTAATTTAGAATGTTAGAAATCAGTAGACCCCTTTCACTTAGATTTTCGCGCATGCGCAATGGACTGGCGTGTAAAATCTGCCGAAAGTAGGGGGGAACACGTCAGCTGGGTTGCTGGCCGAGCGCATAGCTGTATTTCCCTAGTACTGGTGGTAGTGAAAACCTCGCATTTCACGGCGACAAGATGGGCGCAAAAGATCACTGACGTATAATCCACTGCACCACTGGTCAAATAAAAGCCAGGAATCCCGCGAAACGTCTGTCATTTAGTTTCAGTAAAAAGGCAAAGTATCGTATTCCGCGGTGCTGACTTGAGAATGATCCCCGGCCCAGCCTGTTGAGAATGAAGTTTTTTTGGTTTACTTTTTTCTTCTTCTTTTTTTTTCCGTTTTTTTCTCCATCTTATTCAAGTGTACCGGCTGTGCACTTAATTACTACAGTATATACCACTGTTGTTAGAACGAGAGAATGTGTGTACGTGAGGGAGGCAGGGGGAGTAACTGCGGTATTAACAGTGATTAGGCTGTTTTGCCGGCAGGACGTGCCACCAGTGTCGCGGTGTGCATGTGAGGGTGAGTGTGTTGCTGTGTTGAGACCTTTCATTTCTGATCTCTTACCTTACATTTTACTATAATTGTGTGCAATCGTTTAGGCTAACTCTCTCTCTCTCTTTGTCTGTCTGTCTGTCTCTCTCTCTCTCTCTGTAACAGCTTTCACTAATTCATCCTGTTTTAGGAATAATTTATGAGGCTACCCGGCTTGGTCCATTACTGATTTGTGTGCGTGCGTGCGTGTACGCGCGCGCGCCCGCGCGCGTGTGTGTCACTAGGCTATGAGAGACTGAGATATGAGGGTGGGTGTATGTATGTGTGCGTGTGGATGTGTGGGAGGCGGTGATATGGTTTATGGGTGTGGGTGTGAAGGCGGACAGGATGAGAATAGTGATTATACTTGTGCCGAGTATATAGCCTATTAATCATATTTGAATGTGTGAGCTACTGTTTATTTTACAGCGCATTTCTGTAACCAGTATTATTCTATCTAATAATATTTATGATATCAGTATTGTCTGTCTGTTGTTGCGCGCTCTTAAATTTTGAATCATTTATACATGGTAATTTTTATTTTTATTTTTATTTTTTAATTTGTTTATTTAATAATAAAAAAATGGTTTGCTTGTTCCTTTAAATGGAACAAAGAAGTACTTAGCTTGACCTGACAAAATTAACAGAAACGGCAGACTACCGACAAACCTAATGGTAAACACACCACCAAACCACAACAGTCAAAAGAATATAATGGGTGCGAGTTGAGCGACTCAAAGAGCTTTGTCATTTAATTAAAGTATGGAATGCATAAATACTCGCACACAAAAGCAATAGCATAATAATACATCACTACACATACTTAGTCATACAAAGCAAAGTGAAACTGACGCACACTGAAACACGAACACCCCGCACTCATAGAGTCGCCAGCACACGCGCTCGCATTGACGCGGCACACACACACACACACACACACACGTGTTCACAGGTTTCCGTGCACGCGCCCACACACACACACACACGCACGCACACCAACCCCCCCCCCCCCCCCCCCCCATCGCGCGCATTTGTGCTGGCGTACACTAAATGCCCCCCACTCCCTACTCCACCCTAGCAGCTCACCCCGAAGGGGGAAAAAATTAAATAATAATAACAACAACGGCCAGCCAGGTGCCGGAGCTTCTTTGTCAGTCAACGGATTGAATTAACTGGAAATTTTACGAAGTCTGTGGGCATCTAAAATGATTCAGCCCGGTCAAATCTCAGTACGCTCTAAGTCAGTGTCAGCACGTTCCCCCCTACATCCGCTTTGAAGGAGTTGTAGAACTTTGTAGTAGACTCTGATTGGTTGTCGCTGTGCGACAGCGAGATAAACGAAAGGGGTCTATTAGATCTTTGTTTTACTTGCAAACACTCCAGCACAAATAACCAAAACAGCATATGTAGACATTAATTTGTAAAAATCATTGTTTAACCGTCAATGAGTTGTTTGAAAAAATGGGTTTATCGCATGCGCATGCTGTGTGTCCTACTATAAACATCAGCATTCGTTTGAACCTTTTGTGAGTTTGGAACTTGAAGATGATATACTTGCCATTCTGGCGCGCCGCAGAAACAGAACTGTGTTAGGAGCCACGTATAGACACATGCCTTTCTGTAGAAAGTAGAGAACCATGTTCAGTAGGCGTCAGCATTGTTGGGTCGAAGATGCACAAAACATAAAATAAAACAACAACAAAACACACTTTTGTAGGAGGTTTTGAAATAATTATCAATTTCATAAAGTACACACAAATGGTGAAATCCTCCAAATCTCTCTCTCTCTCTGTCTTTGTCAGTAGGCCGATTTTTCTGGATACAGTTGCATTGACAAATCCGGTGATGTAGATGGTACTTATTGCATGTCATCATACAGCAAGCATGCATGACGCAGTGGGGGTAAAAGTCTTAACTTTTGTTTGTTACTGTTCTGACAGGCTTCAAGTTCAAAGATGATGCTAAAATACATCAACAGCTTCGTGATCCATGTGCTCAAAGACGACAGTTTCACTATGTACCCAGGTACTTAGTCCCAGACACAGATTTTCCTTTCTGAAAGCCATAATTACACTCAACGAGTTCTTTTGTGTGACAGTCTGAACATAGCGATTAGTTCATTCCTGGCATATAAAAGTATTGGCAGCACAGCAAATATTTTCCAATCGTGTCTTTTCAACCCTCATAAACCCAAGCACCTTTACAGTAAGAAGAGAAGACTATATAGCGTGGTGCAGGAGCATAACTCATTGAACCCAATATCTCATTCCACACACTCATTATTTGTCTAAAGTGGTTGACCTAGATTTCCTAAATGTTGTGTCAGTGAACCAATGGGTCAGTGTAGTCATAAAATTGTGTGAAGCCACAATGATGTGCAAAATATTCAGTTAATTTATTCAAAGTTTACAGAGAGGGCTGATAATGAAAAACACAACTTTTTCTTCTATTACAGTCTTTTTGGATTGTTGTGGTCAAGGTCACAATGCTGGTTCATAATTACACTGAATGTTTGTCAGGACGATATCGTCTGAAGTACAGGACTTTGGTATGATGATGCACCATAATATAAGCCAGAGTGTCATGCAGAACAATGTTTTGGGATCTTGAACGTAACGGTCACAGTGAGGGTTCATTTATCAAAGCATGACTGTTTCCAGAATATTTCATGAAATGCGGATTGTTTTTCAATCAAACGTGGCATTATGGTGGTACAGGCCATAGTGTTTTTAGAAAAGATCGGTTTTCTCCATTGAAGATAAATAGTAATAATAATAATAAAGAGGATTTCTACAGCGCCCTTCTACCACACAAGGTGGCAGTACAGGGCGCTTTACAATAACACTAAACACACACGCACGCACGCACGCACGCACGCGCACGCACGCACGCACGCACGTACGCGCGCGCGCACACACACACCACACACACACACACACACACACACACACACACACACACACACACACTAGCGTCGGACGAGGGGATGGGCAGGGCTGTGAAAAAAACAGTTTAGAAATAATCATTAAACAGGTGCGTCTTGAGGGCGGCTTTGAAAGAGGAGGTAGAATCAGAGTGGCGGAGTGTTTGAGGCAAATTGTTCCAGTCAGATGGGCCAGCATAAGAAAAAGATCTTTCACCAAATGTTTTTGTGTTTACACGGGGGGGTGACAAAGGTTCGTGTGTCAGACGCAGATCGTAATTGTCTTGCTGGGGTATAAGGTTGAAGGAGATCGGACAGGGGGCTGTTCGAGAGATGGAATTGAAGCTGATAGTTGAAATTTTGTGTTGAATGCGACGTGTTACTGGTAGCCAATGCAGAGTTTCAAGAATAGGATGGATGTGGTCAGATTTCTTAGCTTTACACACAAGCCTTGCTGCTGCATTCTGAACTTTTTGAAGTTTGTCTAGTAAGTACTGAGGGAACCTGAAAGTAAAGAGTTACAGTAGTCTAAGCGAGAGAGGACAAAAGAGCATACAAGGGTTTGGGTTGCTTGAGTGATGAGAAGGTGTCGTATGGAACTTATATGCCTGATTTGTATGTATGCGGCTTTACACGTGTTGCTTATGTGTTGAGACATGCTGAGATTCGAGTCCAGGGTTACACCGAGGTTTTTAACAGACGACACAAATGGGACATCGGCGTCTCCGATGTGAATGACAGACGGCAAAGGACTGTGGACAGACATTCTATTTGAAAGTATGATCATGGCTTCAGTTTTGTTGTCATTTAGTTGAAGTTTGTTTGCGGTCATCCAAGACTTGACATCTGTAGTGCAGTTCTGGAGTTTCTATCGACTGGTGAATTGCGTCTAGTGTACTAATCTTGTAGAGTTGGTTGTCATCAGCGAAAGCATGGTGATTGACTGCGTGCTTGCTTACTAGGTTAAAGAGAGGTTGGGTGTAGAGTATGAAAAGCACAGGGCCCAGTACAGAACCCTGGGGAACGCCATAATGGAGCGTAGTATGCTGAGACTGCAGACTATTTATGGTGACTGCATGTGTTCTGTTACAAAGATAAGACGAAAACCAAGCTAGAGCAGGTCCAGAAATGCCAAAAGAGTGCTGAAGTCGGGTAAGGAGAATTTGGTGATCTATTTTATCGAAGGCTGCTGAGAGATCTAAGCAAAGGTTCAAAATGTGGAAGAATGTTTGTTCACACGATATCTTATGAACATCTGAACCTTCTGGGAACAGAATTGGCATGACGATGCATCAACATGAGTTGTAGTGTCATGCGGAAAGACTGGTTTTGTTTCTTCAAGGTCAAGGTCACAGTGAGGGCTCATATAAATAGCATATGACTACTACAATATTATCTGAACTGTTGGTCTTGTTACAAACAAACGTATCTTGATGGTACATCATGATAGACTGAAGCAGGTACTGACAAACTGGACTGCTGTGTTGAAGGTCAAGGTTGCCGAAAGGGTTTAATTTTTCAGTGAATTTTCCTCCAGATGATACTTTTATGAACTGTTGAACCTTTTGCAACCAAACGTTGCATCATGATGGACTGGAGTGTGGTTTGAAGAGAGTGATTTCCTACATTCAGAGTCAAGATCACACTGATAGCTCATATAGGCAATAGGGGAGACCGGGGCTAGTCGGCCCCCTTTTGCACTTAAAGCTGTGTGAAGAATATTTTAATAGAATTAGAGGAACAGTTCATGGTTTATGATATTAAGAAATGGCAAAGCTATTGTAACATAATTCACAGTTTGGCTTACAGCTGACCTAGTGACAAAGGGACCAACTTGCCCCATGTCGGAGTAAGTTGGCCTATATCGGGGTACGTTGCCCCATGTCGGGGCAAGTCGGCCCCTCATTTTCGATAAGCAGAAAACGATTCACGAGAACGCTAAGCAATGCAGTCTTTGTATCTGTTTATGTCCAAATCCCCCCCTCCCCCCCCCCCCCCCCCAAACATTTAGTTGCAATGTAACAGTGTCAAGCTCTTTGTCAGCGTATAATATTTGGCACTCTTTCAGTAGGCACAGTAAACAACAACAACAACAACAACAACTTTGGCAGTAATTTGGCACTGTAAGACTTGATAAATAATGAAAATGGAAAACAAAAATCCTCATGTTCATTAGAAATAATGTAACACCTTTACTTCTTCTATATTTCTTTTTTATCAGCAAATGAAATGAAACATAGACGCATTTTGGGCACAGCGTGACTAGAAGGAAATGATACTAGGGAAAAAAAATAAGCTTTTTATTTAAAGTTTATGGGTCATCAGCAGGTGTAAATAGAGCCTTTGTCAGAGTCACAATTGTGACAAATGTAGACTAAGCTTTTCCCAAGGTCTGTACATTCCACACGAGCCCAGTCATTACACAGCGTGCACTGGAACCATTCTTTCCCTTGAATTTTTTTTTTTTTTTTTAAGAGAGAAAACAAATCTCATCATCATTCCGATAAATCAGTGCATTATCACTGCGTATGCTTTATATGGGATATGTTGGTCCACGCCTATGGGGCAAATCACCCCCCTAGGGCCAACTTGTCCCATGGCAAAGGGACCAACTTGCCCCATGGCAAAGGGACCTACTTGCCGCATCGCAAAGGGACGAACTTGCCCCAACACAGACATACTTATTTTTGGAGATGGCAGTTACTACTGCCACCGGATAAAGCAAAAGCGTCACGCTTCAACGATACCTTTAATATACAGGTTTTTGCTCACAGCTGTCCCTGTCTGACTCATATCGCTTACTATCTCTGAAACCTGATCTGAACAAATCTCCAACAAGTTTACTTTTAATGATCAAAACCACGTTTTTTAGCACTCAACTCACCAGTCTGCAACACGTGGGCGCCAGATTCCCGGTGCAAGAAGGCAGGTGGTGGTGTGACTTAGCCATGTGACTGAAAACTGCGAAGGCTTCAAATAAAAGCCAGTGGTCGGACTTACCCCGGGGCCGACTAGCCGCGGTCTCTCCTAAACAAATTAGGACAGTTTCTTCTATTATTATATTGAACTGGTGACCCTTTTAAAACCAAACTTAGTCTCATGTAGCAGCATTGTTGTCGTCATTGCTATCTCAGAACGATTGGAATGCTGTGTTCACGGTCAAGATCACAAAAGAAATTCAGAATTTCAATGACTGTTCATTGGACGATAAAAAGTCCAGCAGTTATGAAGATACAGTCCGCGCAAACATTGATTGAAATCTTGAACCTGTGCTGTGACCTTGATCTTGAACACATCAATCCAATCTTTTTCCACGGGATGATTATGAAGTTGACGTAATACAAAACTGAGCTGGTTTTAGAAAGGTCAGTAATTTAGTTGATACGCCAGGAAGGGTCCTAATTTCTTAATACACGCCCTTCAATCTTGAACTTGAAGGTGGCGATCTCATTTGTTCACTACACGCTCTGAGAATGATTACACATAAGTATTTATAAAAAAATTTTTTTTTTTTAAATCGTGACCGTGAACACATCAATCCAATCTTTCACTAGACAGCTAGTTCTGCTTCAATGAAAATTTTGAACCCTTGCTGTCGCATGAACAATTAGAACCCATTTTTTTAGTTTCACAAAACACTATGTGTTTTAATAATGTAGTTCAGAAATATTTGGAAACAGTCACATTTTGATATATGAGCCATTGCTGTGACCTTGACCTTAAAGATGGCAAACCAGTCATCCGCTTGACACTTCAGCTCATAATGATGCAGCACCACACCACATTTTGTGGTAAAGGATCCAGCAGCTCAGAAGATATCGTCTGGACAGTCATTCATGGAATGTTTGATGGAATATTTAAACCCTTTGTTGTGATCTTGAACTTGAACAGCAGTCCAGTCTTGTCACAAAACAATGATGATGATGACAGTGTACCGTCTAATTAATTTTGGTTGCAAAAGGGTCGAAAGTTAGTAGATATGGTAGAAACGGTTCTCCTTTTTTTATGCCCTTGACTGCGACCTTGTCACTTTATGATAATTCATCACTATGCAAAGTTGTGTTATAACAGTTTCAGTAGTTCAGAAAATGCAATCAAGACAAATACCCATTGAAATGTTCAAACTGATGTGAACTTTCATATCAGTCCAGTCTTTTCACTGGACATTTTGGCAGAAGATGATGCATTGCCAAGCTAGATTTACTTGTAAAAGTAGGTACCGGCAGCCAAAATTGTGATAAAATGTGATAAGAACAGTTTGCTGCAGTTAATAGAACATAACAAAATATTAAGAATAACAACAACAACAAAATGAACGTTCTATCTGTAAAAGTAAGGAAATTATGGCTATTTTTCTTTGTATAAATTATTACGGGTTTGCAATCATTATGATGGACAATGTTTGGCAGTATGTCACACAACTGTTTGGTACATTTTGTCTCCTAAATCACTCAACATGGCCTACTGTACATATAAATAGATTTATTTTTATTTTTAGGACAGTCATACCGTTCAAACGGCCTTGGTATCTCTTCAAAAATGACAAAATGTGCAATTAGCACTTTTGTTCCAAAGTACTCGTTTTATCGCATTTTATACCCATATTCAGTGAGACATAACATCAGGACTATTCAACCTATCTTCATGAAATTTTGGCAAGAATTAAAGCAGCTTATAAGCCTTGTTTTAGGTGTATTCCTACTGATAGAAAACAGTAAACATGCTTGCACTGACAGTCAGAGAAAGATTTCTTTCAAAAGGCAAGATTCGTGCCATTTTATCCCCATATTTAGCAGAACATTAAAAATTGCTTTTTACAATAATTCTTTTTAGTGCTGCTTTTCATGTTTTTTTCATAAATTCTTTTAGTACTGCTGTTCATGTTTTTTCATCAGGTGTCAGAAATTCCCCAAAATGGAAAACACGAGAGTCTACAAGGGAGATTACAGCAAACTATACCTGAAGGACCGCGCATAATTTTCACTTCAGTTTCTTTAAAAGTCTTCTCTGGGTTAAAGGAAGAGTCATCGTTTCTCTTAATGGGTCACAGGGTCTCTGAGGGTTAAAGTGTTTTTCCTTTCTACATAAAATCTTTTCCCTTAAGTGATATTAGGCTGATCTTAAGACTACCAAGATATGTCAGTAAGTTACACCAAAACAACAAACTTTAAAAAGAAAATCTTAAATCATATTTGAATATACACTTATTTGCACCTGTGAAAACAAACATACACTTGTTACAAATATCCATGCACGTAGTTGTTTTTACCTGATCTGCATCTCTCTCACACACAAATATATACATGTGTATACATGTCAATACTCAAAAATTCATTATATGGAATCTGTCGTGTACTTTCTGACACACTTAAAATAACCATCACACATACTTATTTCACACCTCCTACCCTTTCCAACACGTACACCAACATACACGCACATATGCACCCCCTCCCTCCATCTGATTTGTAGAAAAAAAAGGGAAGCTCACACGCAAATAATTCAAAGTAAATAATCAGTGATATCCCCCCCCCCCCCCCCCCCCCCCACAACCACACACACACACCCAAAAGAAAAGAAAAAAGAAGGGACAAATTTATAACTAAAGATTTGGGAAAGATAGTGTAAATGTCCTTCAGATGTTCTATCAGGTGGTAAAAAGACTCCAAATAGATAGATATTGAAATTGTTTTCTTTACAAATTCACCTCATGTCTTTGTAAATTTTGTTTCGAAGGCACTGAGAAAAGGTCAGTAGACCAAACTCGACACAGTCCTTGAAACATTGCTCAGAACTGGGTAAACAGTTACTGACCGACTAAATCCGAAATGTTTCCACACATCATTTTTTTAGTAGTGTTGTACGTCTCCTTTGAAGACAGGGGAACATTTAATACTGTTGACTGCATATTGTTAATAGCTCCTCGTTTGCTGCGCTATCAGCCCACGTGTATCGCCCTGATATAACCGTAATGGTTGACTAGGCATGAAACACCAACTTACATTCATTAAAATTTAGTCCACAGCGTGAAGGAGTCCAACAAGAATCGACCTTATACTTTTTATAAGAAAGCAATGAACCAAATGCTTTATCTCATAGAAAATGTGAAATCTCACTTTACTATGTGTGGAATTCAATAAATATAAAACTGCCATTAAGTGCACACAAAAGAAAATGTTGAATAAAATTAATGTGCTTAAATGAGAACCCCCAAACAAAACATCATTCAGTAATGATTTAAAAACGTCGTGCCACTGACAGAGTAGCCTCAGTGTGAACAGTGGGACTAGCAAGGTACAAAACGTCACCCTGTCATGCACTTTATAGTACAGACATGGCATTTGGTGTGTGGGTACCCGGACCCTTTGTCAATGATATGAGCGAGAGAAACATCTTCAGCATGACCTCTGCTTAGGTCAGTAGTATAATATGTGTTGTAAACTGAGTAAATTGTTTTCAAAGAAATTGTCTTATGTTTGTTTGTTTCTCCCACATCTCAAATTCTGCCGACACCTAGTCCTCTCTATCTCTCCGTAGTGGGACACAGCGAACAAAGTTTCCTGTCCCCTCAGGGCTATGAAAAGTTCTTCCTTTTAAATCCTGCTGCTAAGAATGCCGTCGTTGGCGACATCTCGGTTGAGCTCATCCCCTTCTCAGATTTAAAAACGAGTACAGACAAATATATATTAGAACTGTGGCAGTCTGAGTGGGATGAGTTCCCGGAAAATAAACTGCATAAATATTTCCAGTTTTAAAAGAGTGTACTGTTTGTCCAATGAAAGATTATACACTGAACACAGTTTAATTACTTGTTCGGACTTTATCGAAACAAGAGAGAGAGCCATTTTACAGCTCAGTCTCTAAATGAATTATTCCAAGAAATATTATAAAAGATTTAACTGTCTGAAAGAGATAAGTAATTTTGACAAGATTCAAAGTTTTAGATATTAATTTGGATTATGTTTATCTTCTACCCACTTTTTAAGTCTGTTAAAAAAAAAAAAGTTTTAGCACTTACGTATTTGTAATATTTACCATATAATGACAAAATGTATATATCGCCCTGATATAACCGTAATGGTTGATTGGGCGTAAAACACCAAGTTACTTACTTACTTACTTACTCTACGTGTATTATTCCAAGAAATATCATTGGAAAAGATTTTAACTTTCTGACAGAGATCAATATTTTGGACAAGATTTAAAGTTTCAAATATTAATTTGGGTTATGTTTATCCTTTACCCACTTTTTAAGTGTGTTTTAAAATATTTTTTTAATCTGTGTATAGGTTTTAGCACATAAATATTTTTAATATTTATTTTGTACTGACAAATTTGTTAATGTGTATCGCCCTGATATAACTGTAATGGTTGACTGGGCATGAAACACCAAATTACTTACATACTCAATCGCAAAGGGGCACACCAGTTCCAGACAAAAGTCACTGAATCACACGTTTGTCTAATACACTGTTACAATGTAAAAACAAACAAAAAACTAAACAAAAACTATCTATTTATCATGCGCAATAACATCTGTTTTGGTACCTATTTAGATTCCATACGCATTCACCACGGTAACCTGTTTAAATCGCTTCTGACTATGAGCAGAGTGACCTACTTTATTCCATGGACCCGCATTAGAAACCGCGTTAGCCAAAACTAGTGCAGTTAAGAAGTAGGGATAGGATCTAGAAAAAATTAAGGTGAATGGAACAGGAAGTTAGAAATTAGGACAAGGAAGAAATTCCTGGCACTGTGCTAAGCATGCACGGCTATATTCTGACCTACTCCACTCCCACTTTAAATGGAGAACATTAATTTTGTCAGCTCAGGGCTTTCAAAAGAGGGGACCTTAATTTCTGCAACCGAAGTGCCCCACTGCGGCAGAGATCAAACGTGAGACATAGGACGTTTATTTGTTTAGATTATTGCAGAAACTTGGGACGTGTGACACCAACAATATATTATGCTGCCACTAGTGATTTGACGTTGATCGTGTGTCGCCCTGATATATTCGCGCTTGACTGGGCAACAACTATCAAGAATTGTTCAACATTTCTTTCTCTCCTCAGATGATAGGAAACCTAACTGTCTGACCCCCACGCGAGACCTATTTCTGTGGTCGATTCTCTTCAACCGACGGAAGTTGTCTCGGCTCTTCTGGGAACGTGGCCGCCACTATTTAGGTAAGAGATGGTTTATTTTTTCTTCTTTCACGCTGAATTTCTTCACTTTAACCAAGACTTTAAGAACAGACGAGTTTGCCTATAAAAGTTAGACCGAACTGCAGTGAGTGCATTCAGGTTATTCACAGTTAGATAATGTGGTTTATATCTTGTATGCACACAATTAACGTGTCGCCAGGAGAGAGATAGTTCCGCTTCCTGAGTGACATACCTCCGACAAATCCATAAACAGACCTCCGTATGGCCACACGTTGACAGGAAAGATGCAATTTATAGGTATCTATTGCGCATGCTCACTCAGCGCTGTCGTCTGCTAATGGCCAGGCTGGCAAGTTAGCCGAGTAAGGGGTGATAGTGAGCACTTACCGTTATTGTGACATTTTCCAGACCACATGGTATTAGAAAGATGTAGAATAGGTATAGGAGATGATGCATGTTTTGTGCACATTTAGAATGTTTCTGGCAAAGAGATAGGTACGTGTGAAATATATCACATGACGTGCTGAGGTATTGTGGCGGGTAGACTGATTTGTGGAGACGAGTTGAAAAATGGCTTTTTGGTATTGTGGAAGTAAAGGTAGTGAAATACGTTTTCATTTGCAGGAATAATTGTTTAAGTTGACAAATAAATAAGGAAAGCTGATGTGCTTTTTTGTTTGTTTTGTTTTTTGCAACGCACGGAATGCGGTATTTATGGTGCATAAATGTACATGTTTGATGACTTGTAAGGAACAAGCCGGAGAACCAAATTTGTCAGATTGTTTTCACCCTTCAAAAGGGTATAGTTTAACTTTAATACTTTGTTTCTATCGGGATTGTGTTATTTGAAGGTTCTGCCCTCTTTGCCGTTGCACTGCTGAAGCGACTGTCGAAGCGTGCGAAGAGAAAGGAGCGAACAGAACTCAGCAAAGACTTGAAGAAGCACGCAGCGTGAGTATCACACCTAATAAACAGTCATTTTCTTGGCTTGATGTGAAAGTACATGTGGGCGACAGACAATTAAATGCGAGCGTGCGTGTATGCGATGTGATTGAGTGAGTGAGTGTGTGTGTGTGTGTGTGTGTGTGTGTGTGTGTGTGTGTGTGTGTGTGTGTGTGTGTGTGTACGCACAACTGTGATCAAGTACATGGGGCCAGAAAGCTGCATTCTGTCGAGCAAATTCATATTTTTTAATTTTTATGAAAACGACTGATTTCCCGAACAATTAATTTACACACCGTTTCAACGGAATGTTTGGTGAAACAGTGATGGAAAGTTAATTAATTCTGGCAAACTTTAAAAATTGTAATGCAATGACTAAAACATTAATTTATAAGGCGCTTACATCTAACGTGAGGCCGAAATGTAAAAATGAAACAAAACAACAACACAACAATAGTAACTCATCCCACACGCATTACAGAAACGTCAGCCACAATGATAGATCTTGTACTCACCTCTTTTACCGATATAATTAGTCATGTTGACGTTCTTCCACCAGTCTGTAGTGACCATTCAGTGCCGTGCATAAAATGTATTCATAAAATAAAACACAGCCCTTCATTCAAACGTACCATTTATGATTATGGAAAGCCCGACGTTGAAAAACTATCTAACGAGCTCTGTAATGTTAAGTGGATGGACATTGTATCTATATATACTATAGTATAGAAGAGGCTGCGCAACTCTTTTCCGACACTTTACACAATACGGCAAAAACACTGTATGCCTGGAAAAACAGTGTTCGGCAGTGCGACAAACCATGGGTAACTGACGAAATTAAACAAATGCTAAGAAACAAAAATAAGCTCCACAAAAAAGGAAAAATATTTAACACCGACCAGTTGTGGAAAAACTTTAGACAAATTAGGAACGACCTAACCTATGCCGTAAAGAAAAGGAAATTAGATTATTTACAAGGTTTAGACAATCGTGCGTCTTCCAGCGCGACATTCGGTACTCAGAACTGGTGGAAACTGGTAAAGTCTTTTATGAGCAACAAGGGATCTGATCCTGACGTAATACATTATTTAAAAAAAGATGGAGTTACTTATTATACAAACAAATAATAATAATGTACATTTTTTTTTTATCATGCACTCATCAACGCCCTGAGCGCTCACATGATACATATTAACCTAAATATGATATTCTATACGCATGTAGAGCATAGTCATACCAAAACAATTTACATAAAGTATTAAAAAATTTAATTAAAAAAATACAAACACACACACACACACACACACACACACACACACACACACACACTGACTGTAGCAGAAACTGGGTACTGATATTAGTTAGGATGGAAATACTGTGAGAAGAGGAAGGTTTTCAGTTTGGCTTTAAAAGATGACAGGGTTGAGCAGTGTCTAAGGTCTTGTGGGAGTGAATTCCAAATGTGGGGTCCAAAGCAAGAGAAGGTCCGGAAGCCATGAGTCTTGCGTTTGTATTGTTGGATTTTCCAGCATGCGGGTGTCAGAAGAAGAGCGTAGTGTACGAGATGGAGTGTAGACATGCAGCAGTTTAGAGAGGTAAGCAGGACCAGAACCATTTATAGCACTGAAACACATACAAGCGACTTTATACTTAATACGTTCTGAAATGGGAAGCCAGTGCAGTTTTTCCAGGAGAGGTGTTGAGTGGTGGTGACGGGGTGCCAAGAGAACAAATCTTGCAGCAAAGTTCTGAATTTTCTGGATAGGTTGGATGATAGAATTAGGTGTACCCATGAGGAGACAGTTGCAGTAGTCAAGCCGTGAAAGGATATAGGAAGTAACAAGAGTCTTGGTTGAGTCTTCAGGGAGAAACCTGCGGATTGAACTAATGCGTTTAAGCTCGAAATAAGCAGTTTGGCAGACTTTTATGACGTGCTTCTTCATGGACAGTTTTGAGTCAAGAATGAATCCAAGGTTCCTGTCAGAATCAGAGAAGGGGATGTTGTGAGAGTCAAGAGTAATCGAGTCAGGGAGGGGAACGGTAGAAGGTTTCAAGGAAGACGAAAAGGGAAAGAGAAGAGTTTTGTCGTCGTTCATTTTGAGCTGATTTTCCGACATCCATGTTTTTATGTCGTCTGTGCATGCATTGAGTTCTTTGGTGAGGTTGGACACTTCACTAAGAGGAGCGGATTTCAGGAGCTGTGTGTCATCTGCGAAAAGCTGATGGTTTACAGAGTGGTTAGCTATGATATCGGAGAGAGGCGTAGTGTACAGAACGAAGAGAATGGGCCTCAGTACTGAGCCCTGAGGCACACCGTACATGAGCTGTGATGGTGACGAAGACGAGTTATTCACTGAAGTGGACTGATATCTGTCTGAGAGGTATGAGTGAAACCATTGGAGTGCAATAGACTGAATGCCAAAAACAGAGTTCAGGCGGGAGAGGAGAATTTGGTGGTCAATAGTGTCAAAAGCGGCAGAAAGATCCAACAAAAGAACGGAAATGTTGTCATTGTCCAGAGCGGAAAGAATATCGTTTACACTATGTAACAAAACGGTCTCGGTGTTGTGTCCTGCTCGATAGGCTGACTGAAAGGGATTGCTGAGGTTGTTTTCTTGAAGATGGGAGAGAAATTTGTGGAGAACGACTTTTTCAAGAATTTTGGCCAGAAATGGAAGGTTACAAATGGGACGGTAGTTTTTCAAAAGATTTTTGTTAAGTGATGGCTTTTTCAACAGAGGTTTGACGATGGCTGTCTTAAGATCACGTGGTACAATGCTAGTGGTAATAGATGTGTTGATGATGGTCGGCAAGAGCATGTCAAGGTTTTCATAAAGAAGCGTGGTGGGAATGGGATCAAGTTCAAAAGACTTGGCAGATGCACTGTTGATAATTTTTAAGACAAATTCATCAGTGACAGACTCAAAAGTTAGCAAGGGATTTCCAGCGAAAGAGGTATGAGGGCAAGCAGTTGGGTTTGGAGGAGGAAAATTGTTTCTGATGGTGCGGATTTTCTCAGTGAAGTAATCAGAAAAGACACGCGGAAGGTCGTCAGAGTCAAATGTTGAAGGAAGAGGTGAAGATCTGCTTTTGCAGAGAAGGCGACTATGCTTAACCAATTCTTCATCAACCAATCAACTATTGAAGACAACGATGATGTTACAGATGTGCCAGAACTATTAACGGGTATAAATCAATTAGAGTGTAGAAGAAGTAAAAAAATACTCTTACAGAATTAAGCACAGCAAAGGGGACAGGCCCTGATCAAATACATAATTTCTTTTTTTTTAAATAGCGCTGGAATCATACCTGAACCACTAACTTTTCTCTTCAATCGATCACTTAATGAAGGAATTTTTCCCACAGTCTGGAAAACAGCACACGTTACACCAATTTATAAAAAAAGGTAACAAAGAACAATGTACTAAGTACCGTCCTATATCTTTGTTAAGTTGCATAGGAAAAACTATAGAAAAGTGTGTTCACGTCATGTGTCTAATTACTTAAACGCAAACCAGATAATAACACCGTCACAATCAGGATTCAATCCAAAAGATTCACCCGTGTACCAGTTACTACTATACGATGACTTTTGTAAGTCATTTGACAGTGAAATAAGTACTCAAGCAATTTTCTTTGACACATCTGAAGCGTTCGACAAAGTATGGCACCGTGGCTTACTACGGAAATTACAAGCAATTTGAATTAGAGGCACTTTACTTCATTCGTTCGAAAACTATTTGGCCGAACGTAAACAGGCTGTGGTACTCCACTGTAGCAGATCTGATTACTTAACTGTACCTGCAGGTGTCCCACAGGGCTCAGTCTTAGGACCTCTTCTGTTCCTTATCTACATAAATGACATAGTTGAAGACATCGAATCAGTTATTAAGCTTTTCGCAGGTGACACTAGTATGAATTTTTGCTTAGAAAACCCCACATCCGAGCTGAAATTTTAAACAATGAGCTTGATAAAATAATGTAATGGGCAAATAAATGGAAAATTGAGTTTAACGAAAGGCAGACAGAACTGATGAACATAACCAGGAACAAAAAAACACCAAGTTCAATCCTAGAATTTTGGAAGGACTAATTTAGAAGACGCCCATAGTCAGAAACATTTAGGAATCATTTTTCAAAACAACTGTAAATGGGAGAGTCATATTAAAATGTTAATTGCAAAATGTAGATGTCAAGTCGCTTGCCTAAGATCGTTCAAATATCGTCTTAGCAGAAAAACTCTTGAAACCATGTATAGGTCTTTTATATTACCGCAGTTAGATTACGCCGACGTCATTTGGGATAATTGTAGTCTAAAATTAGCAGAAGATCTGGAAAGTCTACACCTCGATGCAATAAGAACCATATTTGCGGAACAAGTCACCAGAAACTATAAACTGAATCAGGGTTCACGACTGTACGAGAAAGACGCTTCAGACACAAAATTATTATGTACAAGAGCGTTCCAAAAAATACCCCGACTTACTTGAAAGAACATTTACCCCCCACTTGCTTCCTCCACTAATGCATACCGTCGACGACGACCACTCCAACGACAGGTACCAAAACAATAAAACTGAGACCCACAGGCAATCATTTTTTTCCATCGACAACTACTCTGTGGAATAATTTACCAGAAAACATACAGCGAACAAGATCAATTAGTCAAGTTAAACGCTTTCTCTCCAGAAATGACACAAATCTCCCGCCTTTGTTTTACAACGGTAGTCGAAAAGCACAGATAATACATTGCAAACTCCGTCTTGGCATGAGCGACCTAAATTACGACCTACTAAACAGACACTTAACAACAAATAGCTCTTGTGATTGTGGAAAAAGAAAAGAAACATCTGAACACTACATTCTACACTGCCCACGTTTTACACACGTACGTCAAAACACCATATTCAAACTCCCTGCAAATTTGCAGTGAACATTACTACCCTCCTGCAAGGGGATCCAAACATATCAAACGATATGACCTCATTAATAGTTAAAGCTGTCCAAGACTTCATTGCCCAGTCCGGTCGTTTTGCCATGGAATGACAAACTCAGCTAAACAGTTACTGGCGTAAGAGCATTCTCTCTCTCTCTCTCTCTCTTGATTTCTGATTGATTTTTGTTGTTGTTTTCATGTTGTTTAATATAAACATACATACCCGGTGTTGCAAAATGAATTTAGTAAATTATGCTTGTGAGCATTTACTAGCTTGTTTAATGCTCATAAAATGATCTTGATTGTCCATATTTTCATGAATGTAAATAAGCTTTGCTTAAACCAACCAAGAGCACAATGAAGTCCTACTAACAAGTAGATCCAGCCTCTTTTTAGCGCTGGGTAGCGATGCTATCGCGATGTAGAAATTGCCCAGTTTCTACTTGTCTTATCAGCTTTATTCTGTGCAATATGTCAATAAAAATTACTGTGATGCAAAACAAAAATCATTTTACATCTTGAACATGCCTTTATTTTTTGTTTGAATCACGTATTGCGAGTTTGGAGAGCTATAACAAACATCTCAATCGCTCTTCGCTGAGCGTCGTTCTGACGTCAGAAGTCAGAAAAGCGTGATCCGAAAACGGTTGCATTCGAAAATCACCCAGGAACTCTTATAAGAATAGCGAACAGACGTCACGTTAGTATTTTTAAACAAAAATTCCTCTAGATTGAGTAAAAAATTGGTTTAAGTTATTTGTTTGCTTCTGTATAAAAAAGTTTAAAATTATGTTATTTTTTACTTGAAATTTGCACTGGGAAAGAATGAATGCATCATATTCAAATTGATATTCAAATTGATATCACTCGAAAGATGAATTTTCCCTCTTTCAAAAAAATGGTGTGCCGTTTGACCCGGAAACCTTTACTTGTAGTTCCCACAGAAGTAATTTTTACCCTGGAAGATCTCGAAAGAAATCTAGAAAGGTTTTCAGTTTTAGCGAAAGCTAAATCACTGTCTGAGTCAGCCGTATCTGTATTGTTGTGAAGTTCATATCTGTTTGAATGCAACTGAAGTGAATTCAAACTACAAACTTCTGTCCGTGTAGTTTACCTTTTCCCCATAAATCAGAATCGAGCAGAACTTGATGTGTAGTTCACGTTCGATATACTTGATTTATTCAAAGACCAACCAAGGAAGTAAAAGATTAAAAAAAGCACCATTCACGTGTCAGGAATGATAGCTACTTTGGCGAGCAGACGACGCATCCACGACCCAGCGTTATCGGAATAGGCGAAATAAAAATTAAAGGAGATCACTATTGTCTGAGTTTCATTTGACATTTTGGGATTATTTTTGCTTCTGAGGAGCTGATTTATGTTTCTCTTGTTAACACTACAGCCACCCACACTGGCATTACAAATACATGCATTACTGGTGATGGATTGGTAAAACGACAGATATGAAGAGGCGAAGAGATGGGTTTTCAGTGTCCAGACCTAACACATATTGCACCAACACGGAATACAGTCTCATTACTATCTTTGCCAGTGTGGGTGGCTGTAGTGTCTGTCTCTTGTTTTTGTTTTGTTTTTCTTCTTCTTTTTTCTTTTTATTATCTAGAGTTATGATTGGTTTGGTTTAATGATGCTGCCATTGAAGACTGCATAACTTTTGCTCTCTCTCTCTCTCTCTCTCTCTCTCTCTCTCTCTCTCTCTCTCTCTCTCTCTCTCTCTCTCTCTCTCTCTCTCCTTTAAACGTCTCTTCAAAGATTTTTACGCAGTACCTCAAATGTTGTCAGGCTATATGCATTCTCTGATTAATGCTGAATATGTTGGTACCAAAAATAATGACTACATCTCTTTCTACTCTGTAGATATAAATGATTTAATGATGCTACCACTCAAGAGAGAAGATGCAAAACAACATACAAAATTGAAATTTTAGCATCTTTGGCACTATGTAAGTCCGATATTTTAGTGGGGATAAGTTCTATATATATATTTTTTAGGTGTATTCTATGTATTCCAAATACTGAATAACAGACGCTGTAAGGATATGCGAATAATGTCTATTAGAGGCAGGCAAAAAAGGCATTTTGTATAATGAGCGTAAAACGCCTGAATGTGTTGATATTTGAGGGATATTATCTCAGAACCTATTACAGATAAATGCATGAAAATTGGTTCTCATTAATACGATATATGTTTGGATCGTATCGTCTCAGTTCCGAAATTTGGCTGCACGTACCTACTACTAATTACATAAAGAAACGCTACAATACTTCATTAAACATCTTTCCTATCACTTCCATTACAAACGCGCATGCATGCACACGGTACGCGTGCATACACGCTTGCACGTGCACACACGCGCGCGCGCGCGCACACACACACATGCACACACGCACACACTTCATGTTCTTTTGAATAATTTAAGTCAGTAGCGAATGTGCGCCCCTCTGCCATCAATGGCGACCAAAGCTGGCATCGTCTTGACATGGTGGAGATGAGATGCATTGTTAGAGCTGAGACAACTTTCCAGTCTTCTTCCAGAGCTCTGGCAATTTATGTTTTTCAGTGTTTGGGGAATGACAGTTCTGCGTCGGTTGCAACGATCCAGCTCATCTGGCATGTAGTCTTAAGAGGCTTTCATCCGGAGACACGGAAGGCCTTGGGAGCACGTTGATGTTGTTTGCCATGACCTAGCTGCCTTGTCACTCGAGTTGTCGTGCTGGAAGAGCACCGCAAACAACCCTACACATTGTGTTGCAGGCGATCTCAGAGACATCGGGGATGGGGGTGGATAAATTGTTAAATAGTCCTTTTCTCTCTCTCCCCCCCCCCCCCCACCCCCACCTTGAAACTTTTTTCTTTTCTTCATAGTATAACTAAATAAATAGTACAAAAACAAAAACTAAATGCAATAAAAGCACTGGACAACTGGTACATAATTTATTTGCTCATTAGAATCCATGAACGCACCTCTGTTTTGTCTCTAGTGAATGGGAGAAGCTGGCTGTGAGAGTACTGTCTGAGTGCGAGTTTGATGACCCTAAGAAGACGCACAAGCTGCTGGTGAGAGAGTCATTCCTTGGAAAACAGACTGCAACTGATTGTTCGGCCAACCGAGAAACCTGTCACCCTGGGAAACAGACCGCAACTGCTGAATCAGCCAACCAACCATCGCTGCTGAAAGTTGCAGAGTTGTTCCGAATCATGAAGTTTGCCGGACACTCAGTCTGCCAGACCAAGCTGTCAGAGATCTGGTTTGGATACATGTCACGAAACACATCTACTTGTAAGGTGATGCCATTTGCCACACACAGTCCTAGTTTTATCTAGCTCAAAGTACAGAAAGAAAGAAAAACCTGTGGTGGAGTATATATGCCTTGTATCTACTCGCATGCCAGTGAGCCGGTGTGGCCTAGCGGTAAGGCGTTAGGCTGGTAAGCGGAAGGACCTCGATTCGATACCGCTTCGGCTCTCCTTTCTCTTCAAAAAGGTTGTGGTTTGTGGACACTGTCTTGTGACTTTGTCCCTCACAATTAATGAAACATTAAAATGGCTCTCATCGCTTCCCATCTTAATGCAGGTCATTCTGGTGGTGACAGTGTAGCGATAGGTATATACTCTCCATCTTTCCCCACCTCCATACCCCCTTCCCCCCATTCTCCCCGTCCCTAATAAGCCTTATGGTTTCTGTGGACGTTAAGCATCATGTTTACTTACCTATTCGCATGCCAAGTGAGAGTTACCGTAGGTACCGCTGGTCTTTGTTGTATTTGTGTGACGTTTTTCGAGGGCTAACTGAGAATGCATCTCTACTGGAGTTTTCGTACATTGTATTTACTCTCATGTCAGAGAAGATTTAGCATAGACGACTCGGTCTTTGTTGTCGTGCTTTCAACCTCTGATTAATGCCCTTGTTTGTTGATAGTCCTATTAGATGGACATTTGTTGAGCGCCTCATCTCGAGATGAACTCTAAGCGCTTTACAATGGCAACTATATAGCGCTATTCTCTGCTTGGGGGGCGGTGTGTGTGTGTGTGTGGGGGGGGTTAATACCTGAGACGCGTGTGAGCCGGTAGGCTTCACATCATGACTTTAATTGCTGTTGTTATTGTTAGTAATATTTAATTACATTATTCTATTGGCGTTATCATTGGTAGTAGTATTTAATAACATTATTAGTGCCATTGGTACTGTTAGTAGTATTTTGATAACACTATTTTACGCGAGGTATGCAGGCCTGTCTGGTAGCCATCAATTAATTAGTTAAATGTTTTTGTCTTTGTGGGCTTTTTGTGTGTGTGTGTGTGTGTGTGTGTGTGTGTGTGTGTGTGTGTGTGTGTGTGTGGGGTTGTGTGTGATGAAGATTGGCGCAAAACATTATGGCTCTTTTTTTTAATACTAATGTTATAGTTTTGTATAAGTGTGACTGATAGTAAATGAATGAACCAGCACCAAGATACATTCTTTGTACATTAGTTATTTGACGAGAATAATATTCTTATGTTTTGTGTCTTGTGTGAAACAATAATGCTTTCGACGTTCTTAAAATTTCGTACAACCAAATATATGTTAGAACTATGGCATGCGGAGTGGGATGAGTTCTTGGAAAATAAAGTACATCAAATATACCCAAATTTAAAACAATTTTGTTCTTGGACAAACAGACAGAAAAGAAGAATCAGTGATAGCCCGATTGCACATTGGTCAGTCATTCCTGTATTACACATTCCTTTTTACTGAAGGATGAGGAGCCACCAATGTGCATTGGATGTGATGAGCTGTTAACTACTGAACACATTTTACTGACTTGTTCGGTTTTTATTGAGACAAGAGAGAGCCATTATACAGCTCAATCACTGCATATATTATTTCAAGGTATATCATGGGAAAACTATTTGAAAGCAATCAGTATTTTTTAGCAGATTCTAAATTTTTAGATCACTTTTAGTTCTGTTCATGTTCTAACCACTTTTTAAGTATGATTTTAAAATTCTGACTATATGCCAGTTTTAACATGTACATATTTTTAACGTTTATGTGCTGACAAAATGTGTATCACCCTAATATAACCATAATGGCTGACTGGGTGTAAAACATACTTACTTACTTGACGTTTTTGTTTTGTTTTGTTTTTAAACATGTTTTTGATTAATGAGCATTTCGTAGTTCGGCATTGAATTGCACTGTGAGAGATGATTAAAGTGTGTTGACTGACTAGGTTCACTTGAATATCAGTAATAATGGTGCACTCTTTTATTTGCTATTTCTCCAGCACACGACCCAGTTTAAAGCAAAGAACCAAAATAGTAAACACACACACACACACACACACACACACACCACACACACACACACACACACACTAGAATAGTTTGAAAAGGTGAGATTTGAAAGATGCATGTTTGGAGGGAAAATATGTTGTTATGACTTTGTGTTTTTTCTGCAGATTTGGCTGTGCATCTTTATTCCCATTGCAATCCCGTTCATCATCACACCGAAGGAAAACAAGAAACGCAAAGTGTCAGCGAACAGCGTGTTACCGTGTCAAAACAACTCACCTGATGACACACAGAAGAAAAAACGAAGACTCAGCTGCATAATCAAATTTTACGACGCCCCAGTCACCAAATTTTACGTCAACATTGTGTGTCTCTCTCTCTCTCTCTCTCTCTCTCTCTCTCTCTCTCTCTCTCTCTCTCTCTCTCTCTCTCTCACTACACACACACACACACACACACACACACACACACACACACACACACACACACACACACACACAGAACTCTCCTTCGGAGGAAACACTTCTCATATGATTGGACCAATTTAATCGAACGTGGTCCGCAGTAAAGATTGTGTGACTGAACGTGTCGTTGATTTTATAATAATTTTATTGGAGGACTTTCCCTAACACCATAGCTCACCCTTTTTTCATGAGTTCTTTCCTGCGTTTTAGTATAACATCATTGAGGGATTACCGGAAGTTCTGTTTTGTGTACACATCACGTATAAACTATTTTTGTCAAATTGTTTTTTAAATCTGGACGGTGTGTTTGAAATAATTTCATATTCCTAACCTTTTATGGAAAGCCGCATAAAATACATTCGTATTCGTATTGTCTCTGTCTGTCTGAAGTCAAGTCAGTATACTTTAATCATCCCTCGCAGGGCCATTCAACTAACTATTAAACGCTCATTGATTACAAAAAAGAAAAAAGAAGAAGTAAAAACAACCTCTAGTCGACGTCAAACAGATTTAATTTGAAATTGCTTAATAAACATACTGGGTAAAAACATTTTTCCATAATACAAATTATATTGCAGCAGAAAATATATCCCCCCCCCCCCCCCCCCCACGCACACACACACATATCACCCAACCAGCGCCCATGGGCAGGTGTTCGAACACCCCGTACAGAGCATGCTCAGGATTCTTTCAAATAGGTTTCATTTTGTGTCAGAGCTGTTGGTCACAGAATGAGGATAAAGTTCTAATATGATCACAGATTATTTTTAAGTTTCACAATTCTCTGCGAGGAATTTTCTTTGCTTAACATTAAGATTATAAACCCAGCAAATGAACGGTAAAAATGCTGCCAGTAACAGAGCTATAAAACAGCTTAAGCGTAGCTGGATCAACATTAAAAGATCTGAGCTTCCATAGCAGAACATGTGCTTAGATGATGGCTTCGGTGATGGCTTCGGTGTTGAAATCCCATTTCAGGATGTCCTCAAAGATCTTTCAGAGATACTTAAATGAATGCTCTCTCTCTCTCTCTCTCTCTCTCTCTCTCTCTCTCTCTCTCTCTCTCTCTCTCTCTCTCTCTCTCTCTCATATGTTGGGTTCACACGATCGCAGAAGTTTGCAACTGTTCCCCAAAATGTATTACTACACGTCGCCTACCCTTAGGTCAGAAACGACGTTACCGTTAAAAATCCACAGCACGTACGTTAAAAACAACCACACCATGTAATAGATGAATGATTGTTCTATCAATCCCGTACCCTCATTTTCTAACATTTTGTTTAGTTTGATAACACCACGACGCGTTGCAAATTTCTACGACAGCGTCAAAAAGATTCAGAACTGGGCCAACAAGTTGCATATTTATGCAACTTTTTGAAGCCACTTGTGTCAGAAACTTGCTTATTGTTAAAAATGTAGAGCGCGGAAAATTTAAAGAACGGTACCATGTGAAAGAAGAAAGATTGCTCTATCGGTTCCGTACATTCTAAAAATTATGTTACATTTACTTTGACCACACGAAACCGTGTTGCAAACTTCTGCGACAAACATCCAAAATCGAAAAGTTGCAAACTACTTTTTCGGATGGTGTGTCTGCCGCTTAATAACTATGGAGTGGAATGTAAAGAGAATAGTACCACGTAAAAGATGAGAAAATTTCCGATCAATTACATATCTTTGTGTATTAACTTTGGTTTTACTTTAAACACACTGCACTATGATGCATACCGGCGTGATGGCGTCGTGAAATTTCAAACTCGACCCGAAAAGTTGCATATGCAATTTTTTGCAGCCACTTGTGTCAGAAACTTGCTGATTGTTAAAAATCTAGAGCACGGAAAATTTAAAGAATGGTACCACGTGAAAGAAGAAAGATTGTTCTATATGTCCCTTACTATTTAAAAATTATGTCACGTTTACTTTGACCACACGAAACCGTGTTGCAAACTTCTGCGACAAACATCCCAAATCCAAAAGTTGCAGACTACTTTTCGGATGGTGTTGTTGTTTCAGGGGCAACTTTAACACTACACAGTGGAATGTAAAGAGAATAGTACCATGTAAAAGATGAGAAAATTTCCTATCAGTTACACATCTTTGTGTGTTAACTTTGCTGTTATTTTAAACACACTGCACTGTGATGCATACCGGCGTGATGGCGGCGTGAAATTTCAAACTCGACCCCAAAAGTTGCATACTTCTGCAACATTTTGTCATCAGTTGCTTCAGAAACATGATTACTGCTAAATAACTAGGGCACTGAAAATTAAGCGAATGGTACTACCAGAAAGATGAAAGAATTTTCTATATGTTTCCAATCTGGCTCAGATTATGTTGTCTTTAATCTGACCACACCGCACCGTGTTGCAAACTTCTGCGAGAAACAGCCAGTTTTGGGAAGTTGCAATGTTCTCAACAGACGGTACCGTCATGAATTGTCTAACTGGTGAATATATACAACACCAAAATACAACAGGTTCGGTGGATCTGTGTGTAGGTACCCCAGTAGATGAGTTGAAAGGTCATTGTGCAGGTTATGCCGAAAAAGAAGTAACAAAATGAACAGGTATAGTGATGACCAGGTACATCTGTGGACATGTAGAACAGTAGAACCCTCAACGGGTATATCTTAACGGTTAATCGGAATGAAAGTATAACATGGACAGGTAGGGTCATGAATGGGTACATCTATGAGCATGTACACAAGTAGCTGTGGTGACAGGTAGGTATTTGTGGTTAGACGAAAGAGAAGCATGAAGGTAAACAGGTAAATTTACTTTCGGGTGTATTTGTGTGTAGGTACCCCAGCAGATGAGTTGAAAGGTCATTGCGCAGGTTATGCTGAAAAAGAAGAAATAAACTGAACAGGTATACTGGTAGACAGGTACATCTGTGGACATGTAGAACAGTAGAAACGTTGATGGGTAGATCTTAACGGTTAATCTGAATGAAATAAGATTGCAAGAAAACGCTCAACCGTTCGCAATTAGTGCTTCTCGTAGACTACCTCTTCCAATGAAAGGAAAAGTTCAAGAAGAGCTGAAGAAACTGGAAGAGCAGGATATCATCCGCCCAGTGGAGACACCCACTGACTGGTGTGCATCGATCATGGCAGTACAGAAACCAAATGTGAAAGTGCGACTGTACAGCGACTTTACGAAACTCAACGGGAGTGAGCGTCGAGAGACCTTTTCACTGCCCACAACTGATCAACTACTAGCCCAACTGGATGGTGCCACAGTGTTCACTAAACTTGACAGTGACAGTGGATTTCCCCAGATACCACTTCACCCAGAAAGTCAGGAGCTAACCACCTTCATCACTCCGTTCGGGCGATACTGTAACAAACGCCTGCCGTTTGGTATCAGCTCGGTACCGGAGGTTTTTCACCGAAAGATGACTCGCATCCTTGAAGGAATACCTGGGGTCATCTGTGACATCGACGATGTCCTCGTTTTTGGAAGAAATCAGGAAGAACATGATAGCCGACTGAGAATTGTTCTGCAAAAGATGAAGGAAGCTGGGGTCACTCTCAGTGAGAAATGCAAGTTCTCAATTGACTCTGTGAAGTTCCTGGGCCACATGATATCAAATGAAGGAATCCAGATAGATCCAGAGAAAGTGCAAGCTATCTCAAACTTCCCAAGACCTACGAATATTTCAGAATTGCGCCTGTTCCTGGGAATTGTGAACCATGTCGAAAACTTTGCACCTCATATGGCCGACAAAACCAAACCATTGAGAGATCTAATGAAAAAGGAGATTGACTGGATTTGGGATGAGTCACAAGAGAAAGCCTTCAAAACAGTGAAAAAGCAGCTGAATTCAACACCAGTGCTTGCACACCACAGGCCAGACAAGCCAACCAAAGTCTCCGTAGATGCATCGTCATATGGATTAGGTGGCGTACTACTTCAGAAGCAAGAAAATGGCTGGAAGCCTGTATTCTATGCCTCAAGATCTCTCACAGCAACTGAACAAAGGTATGCGCAAGTGAAAAAAAGAAGTCCTGGCAGTGACTTGGAACTGTAAAAAAATTCAAGACTACCTGCTTGGATTGTCAAAATTCACAATTGAGACAGACCACAAACCACTGTTGGCACTGTTGAAAACCAAGCTGCTGGATGAACTGACTCCAAGGATTCAGAGGTTCTGCATGCGCCTGATGCGATTTTCCTACGACATCGTATACACTGCAGGGAAAAACTTGATGACGGCAGACACTTTGTCAAGGGCTCCTGGGAGTGCACCTGCTGATCAGGAACACTTAATGGAAGACGAGACAAACACTTTCGTCTGTGCAGTCATTGACAATATTCCCGCAAGTGATGCAAGGCTGGAAGAGATTCGACAGAAGCAATGCTCTGACAAAATCTGCAGCCAAGTCATGAATTTTTGTAAGTTAGATCACTGGCCGGAATCAGCGAAAAAGGACGTCAATCTGCGACAATACTGGTTTGCACGCAAAAATTTGACAGTTCAGCAAGGTCTACTGCTGTTCCAGAGCCGTCTGATGATTCCGGCTGAGCTGCAAGAAGAAATGTTGCAGAGACTTCATCAAGATGTGGTCAAATGCAGAGCATTAGCCCGAAGTTGCGTCTGGTGGCCAGGATCCTCAAAGAAAATTGAAGAAGTCGTTGGTGCCTGTGCAACGTGTGAGAAAGAAAGAAAACTCCCACCAGAACCTCTGCAGCCGACCAAGACTCCAGACTACCCGTGGCAGAAAGTTGCCATGGACTTGTTTGAACTGAATGGACAAACTTACCTCATAGTAGTAGACTATTACTCCCGTTGGATACAGACTGCACACTTGAAGCAGACTACATCAGTAGCTGTCATGGGACACTGCAAATCCATCTTTGCAAGATTCGGAATTCCAGAGGCAGTTCTATCTGACAATGGTCCACAGTTCAACTCTCGAGAATTACTGAAATTCTCCCAAGACTACTGTTTTACTCATCTTACCAGTAGTCCCTGTCATCCTCAAGGAAACGGTGAAGCAGAAAGGGCTGTTCAGACAGTGAAAAGTCTCCCGAAGATGTCCACTGACCCTTACATTGCCCTTCTCAACTACCGTACAACTACACTTCTACATGGCTACAGTCCGGCAGAACTGACGATGAGCCGAAAACTCAGAAACAGTGTGCCTACAATCCCGAGTCAACATATTCCCTTCAAACCAGAAGTCGAAGAATTCAAGAGGAAGGGTGAACACTTCCATGATCTTCGACACCGAGCAAAAGAAGTCCCACAATTAGCCAAAGGACAACCTGTGTGGGTGAAGACTCCGACAACCAAAGAAGCAGTGGTGATTGAAAACGCTTCGCCTCGGTCTGTTGTTATTCAGACTGACAGAGGTACTCAACGCAGAAACTGCAATCAACTTCGCCGAAGAAGTGAGAACCAGACATCAGCTCAAACCACAATGCCAAAAGTGTCTTCAACACTTCCGAAGCAGAAGCTGGAGACTCGCGATGAAGCAAGATATGAAGAGCCTGCTAAAGAAAGGGAAACCACAACAGTCCATCAACCAGCTGAGGGGCCAGGAAACCTACCACCTGACAACATGCCTGTTGACCAGACTGGTTGTGTACACAAAATCAGGACGGAAAGTACAAGCACCTCAAAGACTTGATCTGTGAAAGAGCTGTACACTCACCTGACTGTTTGTTGATGCTGAATTTGTTTGATTGTTAAAGTTTGGATCTAGCTGAAAAATATGAATTTCAAAGACTATTCTGAATCCGTCAAGAAAGACATAATTTGCATGTAGCTAATACTTGAAATTACAAAAGGCTCTAATTTTAAAGTAGTGGTGTTTATTGAGCCGGATTGGAACAGTTTAATTAATTTGAAGATTGGTTATTTTCATTCTAAGACAAATGCATGTTGACTGCATGAGAAAGGGGGATGTAGAGTAACCTCCCTTGCGATAATCTCGCAAGTTATTATTTGACGTGAACTATGTAACTAGGTTACCAACTGAGCCAGTAAACAAACCGTCACGGCTACGAACTCGTCTGGTCTGCTAACTGATGTTATAGTCTGATCGGTTAAAATCTTTAAAAAAGGCCGACCCAAAACAGGCTGTCGAATGAAGTGCATAAAACAGTAAAAAGCAACATCCTGCGCATACAAAACATAATTCCACGATTTTTTTTGATTTTTTTTTTGCTCTGTGAAGCTACCGTTCGAACAGGCATATAACCCCCCCCCCCCCCCCCCCCCCCCCATGCTTGGGGGCACATTTCTACGCTTGATTCTACTCGTCTTTTTGTCGTACGTTTGTTGTTTCAAAAGGTTGCAAAGATATGCAACTTTTGGAAAGTTGCAAACTTCTGCGATCGTGTGAACCCACTATGAGTATTTTTCACTGCACTTTCACTTCAGTGTTGAGAGTTGATTGACTGGAAATTGGTTCATGCAGTTAACGCCATGCGGTTAAGTCGTCAATAACTTTACATATGCAGATGGTGTTTATTTTCATTTTCCTTAGGTTGACATATTTCACTGTTGTTCCAGCTGTCTTACCTGCTGTACCTGGGACTGTTCAGTTACTTCGTGCTGATAGAGCTGGACGCTGGGCAGCCACCGACATATGTAGAGATCGCCACCTGGGTCTGGGTGGTCACCATGATCATTGAAGAATTCAGACAAGTAAGTTAAGGCTCTGATCCACTTTCAAGCACGGCCATATGGGAACAGACAGACCATGATGTCACTGTCGAGCGACTGATTATGTCGTGTAGGTTTGAAACGTGCTCCATTCTGATCAGGTCTGATCTGGCGCAAGTCGTCTGCAAGCCAGTGAAAGCGGTGTATCGTATAACTGGGGAGTGGGGAAAGCTCGGTAGTAGAGCGCCATGTGGTAAAAAGGTCGGGAGCTCAAGTCCGACAGGAGCGGCAGGAGAATGGCCTTCTCCAGTGTGAACTTTCTTTGCGGCTTCCGTTCGGCCCCTGTGTTACCGATGTAACATGTAAAAGATCCTGACCGGCACATGCACCCTACGTATGTGGCTTCAGATAAAGTGACACTGGAAACTGGTGCATGGTTGTATGGTGTACACAGAATGTGTGCCAAGACAGCAGCAGTTTCACGTAGCACCAGCCGTGTAATCAAACAGTGCTATAGGGGCGCCACTTCAGTGGATATTTAAAAAAGAAAGAAAAAAGAAGAAAAAAGAAAGAAAAAAGAAGAAAGAAAAAAAAAAGCGTGTGTGCGCGCGCGTGTATGCGTTTACAAGAAATACAAGATTATGACTATATAATTATTATTTTTGAGGTTTTAAAGTATACATTTTCTTATAAAGTGCGGGGTGCTTGCACCCATGTCGCTGAGATACGGCGATACAGAAATCGCTATTCTTATCACTATTATTATAGAACCTGATCACAGTGGGCCTGCTTGGAAGCAGAGAATAACGCTATATAGTTGCCATTGTGAAGCGCTTTGGATCATCTTGAGATGAAGCGCTCAAAATATTTTCATATAATAACAGTAACATTTGAATTTTTTATCGGGATAATATTTTCCTACTTTGTCAGATCCTCTCTCGATATACACTGTGTGCGTGTGCAGTTTTCGGACCAACCCAGACATCACGTGAAATACGCGATCAAACGCTGGTTGAATGACCCTTGGAATGTGACAGACCTGGTTATGTATGTCCTCTTCATCGTTTCCATCGTGCTTCGTTTTGCTCTGCCCATGCATGACTTCAGGTGGGCACGGGCCTTCTACAGCCTTACGCTGGTGCTGTTCTTCCTTCGCACACTGCAGTTCTTCTTTGTCCTGGAAAGCATCGGGCCCAAGATCATCATGATACAGAAAATGGTGAGTGGGATTAAGAGACTGTTTGAATGTAAGGACAACAAATCTTGCTTGACGTGGGTAGTTCAGAAGGTAAAACAGTAAAAGACAGGAAACGTAGTACTGCACAGTACCACAGTATGCACATACTATATTTTTATGGTTGAAAAGCAGGGAAATGTGCCTGTTCACCAATACAGCAGCAAAAGCCCAGAAGTCTCCATTTCAAATGATCTATCATTTGCTTTGCCATAATACAGACCCACGAATGTGTAATTCAAAGCAAAGTACTGACAACGCTAGGTTAGTCAGCTGTGGACTTATCAAGGTGAAACTGAAGAGGAACAAAAATCCTTTTTACGCTTTTAATAATAATTTTATCTCCCACGGTTCCGTGAGGAATCCGATCACAGGAGAACTTTGCGCATGAAACACTTTTGCCACGAGGCTTGTCACATGCGGACGTGCTGGTGCATTGGTGTTAAGTTTTTGGGTCGTTTTAGCTGAACAGTCCAGACTCTTTCTTCTTCTTTGAAGTTGTCGGATCATAGTCTTTCTTTCTTGTGTTACCTGCATTTCTAGGCAGGAGGAAACCTTTTTCTTCACTATGTTTGCAAATGGATTCATCAGTTGGTTCTTAAGCAATTGGATCCAGTCCACCATCAGGGCTTGCATGTCGTGTTGGGGGCTTTCTGCACATCTGCCCAATGTCTCTGCGTGGAAGCACACGAACCGGCCTAACCTCTCGCCGTCTAAATCTCACTTTAAATTATGTTCTAAAAACTAAAATCTTTAGCGGAAAATCCAGCCAACAGCTGTATTTTCGAACTCCCAAATGCCAAACTATGTGAAAAATCAGTCGAAAATTCCACCTCTTAGCATTCGTATTCTACCCCACATAGAGAAATCCAAAATTAACCTTAACCTGATTGGCGATGTTTCCTCTTTGGACATCACTCCTTGGACACTTTCAGCTCCTACAATCCGGCTTGATCTAACCAAATTTAAAAAAAGACACAACTAACCCTGAAACCTACAAACACTTTGATTTACAACTCATCACAGTATGTCCCTCTTCAGATTTTTTCCCCCTTCCACTGATGGTTCAAAAACACAGGAAAGAGTCGCTGTAGCGGCTGTCTCCACTAAACGATTTCGTAAACCTTTCACTTGTCGGCTTCCAGACGACAGCTCTCTATATACGGCTGAACTATGAGCTATGTTTTTGGCTCTGAAACATGTTTACTGTTCCGAAGAAAAATCATTTTTTATATTATCTGATTCGCTTTCATCGTTAGAAGCAATATTTAACCTAAAGTATGACCACCCTATCTTGGTACATATTTTAGAAGTATATATGGAATTGACAAGAGATGGGAGAAAGACTGTTTTTGTCTGGGATACCGGCCATGTGGGCATTAGAGGAAATTCGGCTGCAGTCTGCTGCTACAGATACATTAGATGGCGATATCTCATATGAGCTCATCCCCTTCTCAGATTTAAAGCTAGTGTAAATAAATATTTATTTGAGTTATGGCAGTTAGAGTGGGACGAGTTCCTTGAAAATAAATTACACAAAATATTTCCTAATTTAAAAGTTTTGTTTGTTTTTAATAAAGTTTTTGTCCTCGGACAAACAGAAAAGAGGATACTGTGACATCCTGATTGCACAGTGGCCCTTATTTTATCACTCACTCCTTTTTATTGAAGGGTGAGGAACCACCAATGTGCATCGGATGTGATTAAAGATTAACCATTGCACATATTTTACTTACTTGTTCGAATTTTATAGAAATAAGAAAGAGCCACTTTATAGCTCGGTCTCTGCGGATGTTATTCCAAGACATTTTACCGGAAAAGACTTGTAACCTTTTGAAAGAAGTCAATATTTTTGGAAGAATTTAAACTGTTTGCCTTTTACCCATTATTTAAGTCTCTTTTTAAAAGTATGTCTACATGTACCAGTTTTAGCACAGACACATTTTTTATATTTAGTGTGTGATGACAAAATATGTCTTGCCCTGATATAACCGTACTGGTTGACTGGGTTTAAACACCGACTTATTTACTTACTTACTTATTTACTTACAGATGATGGATGTGGCGGTGATCCTGTTCATTTTTCTGGTGTTCCTGATTTCGTTCGGTCTCGCCTATCACGCAAACATGTTTCCAAGGGCGCCAATCCATTATAGTATTCTGGCCAACATCATCTACTTGCCATACTTCCAGATCTATGGCGCCCTCGATAACCTGGAGGAAATGAAAGGTTTGTTTCGATTGTGAACTAATTACACGCAGTGAAGTTACCCCATAACTATGTATAATCGGAAAAGTACTTCTCTCTCTTCTGGTTAATTTGGATAAGGTTTCTTTTACTGTAAAATGCCACCAAAATAATGCAGCGAATGTATGTGAATAGATCATGACTTAATTACCATGAATCGCCTCTTCAAAAATACCGCATCAATGGGGTATCACGGATGCACAGGTAAGGTGCCCCTCCACTGTCATAGTTTCTGAAAACGTTGAGTGGGTCATACATAGCCTTGTATGCTCCGCCTACTGCCAGGAATATCTGTCTTTTAATTATTTTCCTACCCGTTTTTGTTTGTGTTTGTACGTCTCCCTTTTTTTTTTTTTTTTTTTTAGGTCCCACACAAGGATCCCCGCAGTGAGAACCTTTATGAGAACCCAGTTTTGAAAGCGTTCGACCTTACGGCATGGAATATTAATTCAGAACATAGCTTTGTGTGCTTTGTCTACTGCAAAATTTGTTTGTTTTGCAATTTCCCATGTGCAAACACGGAGAGAAAAAAAAGGTTACCTAGCTCTTTGCCACAAGCGACTGTAGCGTAAGTTCTACGGGCCTTAGTGTCAGACTCTGCTCACCAAAAAATAGAATAACTCAAAAACTACATTATTATTCTGATAGGATATTTTTTAATGATTATTTTAAAACAAAAGAGTTGTATGGTGAATACGTGCAAACTGTTCTCTAGAAGAAGAAAAAAAGAAACAAACAAAAACGAAAACGAAAAACTAATTTCCTATACAAGCGCACTGTTATAACAAAAATATTTAATGGTATGATTAATATGAAGCGGCTTCTTGGCAAATATATGGTTAAAAAAATGCTATTACTCAGTATTTTTATGTCGTTTTTGATGCTGATGTCATGGAAAATGCTGATATCAAATTAAAACAGTTCTCCAGTAAATATTAATAAAGCACTAGCTATTACTCTGGAAATCTCTTCCTTTCACTCTCCATGACAGTCCTTCCGTCCCTGCATTTAGGGCTTAAATTACCTCTTCAAACACTATTCTGACCAGTAATAGTTTCTCCTGCGCAAATCTTGAATTTCTCCCTTTCTCACTCCATCACAGCCTTTCTCTCTGTGCCTTCAGAACTAGTCTTTAAAACATATCTTTGTAACACTTACCTTTTTAAACCTGCAGTATAGCCTCTTTTTAATGTCCTTATAGGCCGTGTATGTGTGTGTGTGTGTTCTTTTCCTTTGTATTAATACGTTTATTTACATATTTCTATGCCGTTGATTTGTGTGCGAGTATTTTGGTATTGCGTGTTTTTTGTTAATTACGTTGTAAAGCTCAATGAGTCTGTGAAAGCTATCTATAAAGTCCTTGTTACTGTTACCGCTGGTGTCACTTTAGAAAAAATGAAATGCATACCAGAGATTAAACAAAATCCCATCCTTTGATGTTATAAAAATATTTAGATCTAAACCTAGCTACTATAGATATTCCTACAATCAATATCAAGCTTATACAATTTACGTCCTTTGGTATCACCTGGGAACTTGCGTAAACTGGGGTCACTATGCCTTGGATGGCAGCCTGCGAGAAGGACAACTCTGATTCTAAAGCCATGAGTGTCAGGCATGCTGGGCCTGCAGCCATGACGTGAGAAGACCCTGGGTCCATGGGACACGTCTTAGCATGCAGACACCGTGTCCCAGCCGTCGGTATACCTCCGAAAGATGTTAAATCTCAGAACGTGAAACTGTGCAGGTGTAGACGATTCCAGCTGTGAGCATAACGAGACGGTGTGGCGAGAAAACCCGTTCCTCCGATGCCCAGTGGAGAACCGGTTAGTCGTGTCGTTGTTGGTTGGAATCTACCTGATTGTGACCAACATTATCCTGGTCAACCTCCTCATCGCCATGTTCAGGTAAACAGAATTACATACCGTCTTCGTGATTTGGGTTAATATTCTGCTAGATGATGCACATATTGATATCCATGTTCAGGTGACTAGATATGCTTAGACGATTCAATGCAATACAATGTATACCTTTTACTGTGGAGAACAATACAACTTGTGTGTGTGTGTGAATTTCTCATTTACCTGATCGGTTACATAAACAGTTCAATAAACGCTACAACAAAAGTGATTAGAAATTTCCTCAGAAGCTGTAAAACAGTTGCAGTGTAAGCTGCGATTGGCAGTGAACAGCTGTCTGGTGTGTTTGGCAATGAACAACTGTCTGGATCACCATACAGGGACATTTGTCACGTGATTTTTGATTGACATTTTGACTTTTTGTGCCATTCTCTCCTGGAGTAAACTGTATCGTTGGGTTTCATTTTAGTTCCTATCCCCTGTTTGCATGTATTTTCACAGAGTAATAATGCGTTTTTATTGCATTTGGACTTGATTTTTGCCTACTTTTTACCTGTGTTTTTATTTGACAGTGTGCTAGTTTTAACTCACACACACACACACACACACACACACACACACACACACACACACACACACACACACACACACACACACAAATCATGCATTGTGTTGAGTCAATATGTGTTTCACCCTGATATAACTGTCATGGGTGATTGGGCACTAAAACCAAATATTTATCTGACATGACAATTATCCCTAAATCGCTAACGCAACGCTTCTAACGCAGTGACGAACCGATTGAACTGGCCCACCCACCAAGGACGGCCATGCAATAGAAGATACATTCAGTTCAGTTCAGTTAAAAAAACTTTTCCCACAGGGGCAATTTTGTTGTGGTCATGGCGGGCTCGTAAAATAATACATAAAATTACAAGAACAATACAACAACAAACACAACACCACCAACAAAAGGGACTTACCTTAACCATAGTTATAAATATAGAACAAACTGTGACGTCTTCATAAAACAGTAACGAACTTATGATCACATACTTATTTTTGTTTATCACAAGGTAATATAATTAGAATAATTAATTAAAGTACCACACACAGCAATTAAAACAATACCACACACACACACACCATGGCACAATCACACACACACACACACCGTGGCACACACACACACACACACACACACACACAACACACACACACACACACACACCATGGCACAAACACACACACACACACACACACGCGCGCGCGCGCGCGGGCGCGCACGCACACACTTCATGCATACAGCCTGGTCCACACTGAAGCACTTGCCAGCAGACTACAGCCGCTCCCAGATCGTCAGCGTCGACGACACGACCAGTAATTCCAACAGCCACCGTGCCGCACACAGTACAGACAGTTTTCATTCTTCCCCAGGAGCCTGTCTAATAGAGCGGTTACAAATTATAACGCCGTCCGAAGCGATGGTTATGAAGTCTAACAGAGCAAAGTGATATTTTTGCGGCCAATGAAACAGTTACAGTGGCTACCAACATTCTAATCATATCCCTAGTTTATACCCCCACCCACCCCACCCCACCCACCCCCACCCTCCCTCCATCCGCGTAAACTGCTTTGCGGTAGTATTAGCTTGCCGCTGGGTACAAACTGACCCTGTTTAATACAAGATTCATGATGGCTGCCGAAAGGCCGGTTTCAGCCTTTCGGGTTTCCACGCCGTAAGTTCATTAAATTGAATGATTTTCAGTACCTTGCATTGACAAAAAGGAGTCTGTCTGCGCGTATTGGTGGCCGAGCTGTATATGTGCTTCGTAAGAGACTGAACTTTTACAAAAAGTGCTTTATTGTGCACTAGTGTGGAAATCAAAAAACGCATTGAGCCCGGACACACTTTTGATATTTAATATGTAATGCTAAAATGTATATCGCCCTGATATAATCGTAATGGTTGACTGGAGGTAAAGCACCAAGTTACTTACTTACTTAATTACCTGGTTTTCCCCTAACTTCTGTTTCTTTTTTTCTTGTGTTCTTTTCTTTTTTTCTTAATTTTTTTGTCTTCAAAAGTTGTTTGCTGTTACATTATTATTGTTATTATAAATGCAAATTATTATCGCTTTCCGATTTTATGCAACAGATACCTTTGAGCTTGTGATTTGAGATTTATTTGGTGTCAGTTGGTACCGGATGTGAAGGAAAATCCTGGGGGGGTTCCAATGACAGATAAATATAGACGCTATTGCTGTTGTAACCGACAGCATTGTGCAAATCGTGGCCGGGATTTCGTGGGACGTACGGTTGTAACTTCGAATTGTGCGTACAACTATAAGCACGCAGAGGGTTGGGGCAGGGGCCGGGGGGGATGGGGGGGCGGGGAGGCGGGGTTTTCTAAAGTGTAATTTATAACCGTGTTCATTTATCCGGCCCCAGAACCATTAAGGAATAGAACGAGCTCCCGCCAGAGGCTGCAGCAGCCAACACTCTTGACACCTTTGTGTGAAAGGGCCTTTGATTTTTGTTTGTTTTGTTTTTCATGCTGCTATTTTTCTACACATGGTACTGAGCTTGGCCACGTGCAGACTGACCCCATGCTAACAGAATCGGCGGAGGCAACTATCTGTGGCAGTGGTATTACTTTTGACTCGTTTCAGTTTCGAGCAACTGAATGACATTCCTTCTGCTCAAATTTCGTCCAATACTGTGGAGAAAAACAAAAAGTCAGAATGGAAACAGTATTGGGCAAGTTACTTTTTGTGTTGTATATACTTTCACATTCAAATGCAGCATGTGCGACTGAACTTGGTGATGCTTGTTTCAGTAACACGTATCAGCAAGTGCAGCAGGTGTCAGACAAAGTTGGGTTTTTCTATCGGCTGTCTCTGATACACGAGTACTGCGATCGTCCCATCCTTGTCGTCCCATTGATCGTCCTGTCTCACGTCTATCGTATCATCCGTTGCGGCTGCAGCTCTGACCGCATGTTCGACCGTTGCAAGAGATCGAAACCTTTTAGTAAGTAGAAAGGAGGCCGACTATTGTTACGGAGATCGAGAATTGTTACGGAGACAGACTATCGTAAAGGTGACCGAGAATTGTTACGGAGACAGACTATCGTAAAGGTGACCGAGAATTGTTACGGAGACAGACTATCGTAAAGGTGACCGAGAATTGTTACGGAGACAGACTATCGTAAAGGTGACCGAGAATTGTTACGGAGACAGACTATCGTAAAGGTGACCGAGAATTGTTACGGAGACAGACTATCGTAAAGGTGACCGAGAATTGTTACGGAGACAGACTATCGTAAAGGTGACCGAGAATTGTTACGGAGACAGACTATCGTAAAGGTGACCGAGAATTGTTACGGAGACAGACTATCGTAAAGGTGACCGACCATTGTTAAGGAGACGGACTATGGTTAAGGAGACGGACTACCGTTAAGGAGACTCATCACCTGTTGATTGTTGTTAAGGAGACTGACGATCGTTAAGGAGCCTGAATATTGTTAAAGAGACTGACCATCAAGACTGACTATCGTTAAAGAGATTGAGTATTGTTAATGAGACTGACCATCAAGACTGACTATCATTAAGGAAACTGACTATCGTTAAGGAGATTGGGTGACCATCGAGACTGACTATTGTTAAGGAGCTTGACTATTGTTAAGGAGACTGACCATCGTGACTAACTATCGTTAAGGAGATTGGGTATCGTTAAGGAGACTGACCAAGGACACTGACTATCGGTAAGGAGACTGACTATCGGCAAGGAGACTGACTATCGTTAAGGAGTCTGACTGTCATTAAAGAGACTAACTGTCATTAAGGAGACTGACAATCGTTATGGAGTTGAGATTGACTGTCGTTGAGGAGACTATCGGTAAGGAGACTGACTATCGTTAAGGAGCCTGACTGTTGTTAAGGAGACTGGCTATTGGTAAGGCGCCTGAGACTGACTGTCATTAAGGAGAATAAGACCGACTATCATTAAGGAGACTAAGACTGACTATCATTAAGGAGACTAAAACTTACTGTCATTAAGGAGACTAAGACTGACTGTCATTAAGGAGCATGACTATCCATAAGGTACGAAGATCATCATTAAGGCAGCAGACTGTCGCCCTGGAGACTATCATGATGAATGCGGTGATTATGTCGTAACGGATGCGGGGTACAGTTAACATTTACCGTTTGGACTTTGTTTTGTTTGTTGGATATTGTTTAGGAGGTTGACTAAACATAAAGGATTCGAGGTACCTCGAATAGAGGCTGGATATAAATGAAGTCGCGCGGTACCATTAATGCAGTCTGAATTAAAAATCTTTAAAGGTGTAGGATGTCACTTAAGATGTCGGATACTGTTAGGATGCGGGATGTCGTCAGTTAACTTAAATATGTTGTGTGTTGTTGAAGATGAGGACCATTGTTAAAGAGGCTAATATATTCGAAGCACTGATTTTTTTATGACGAAGTGATTAACTGTTGTTCAGATGCGAAGTTGGGACAAGAGGAGCACGAGATGTTGGACGTATTTGAGCGAGAGGCAGTGCGGCGTTCAACAAATCCGTCATCCTCACGGTCAGTGAAGTAGTCATTGTTGATGTAATCTGCTGCTGTAGTGATATTTCATGTGAACACAGAAAGTCTGGCGATGAGCACTAAGCCCCGCCTCTCTCGTCGCAAGATTTCAATCTGGCCGCCATGTGGTACTGCGTTGACTAGCGGGACGCACTATAATTTGAGTTTGATTCCAGCATTGAAATAAATTTAATTTGCGTCGTCAGTGTCCTGGTATTTTTCAGTTTGACTTTTGATCCGTTGTTATGCGTCAACTGTTAAAAATATTCGTGCTAAATATTAAGCAGGTCGTTCTGATTGGCTGAAACTGCTCGGCGATTGGCAGCCCTTTACAAAAATTACACTCTTAAACAGTGTGAAAGAAAAAGCATCACTTTTATGCATATATTCATAATTGTCGACAATAAAGATTTTTTTTGGATTTCTTGGGTCTGATTTGAAACAGTGGCGCGTTCGTCTTTAAAACTAAGGGTTAGCGATAGAGGCAACTTTGTTTGACCGAGAAGGCATGTTCTTGAGGTCTTTTTCTGAAAATTAGGCGATAGAGATGTATTACTCGGTTTTGACGTAAATACGCAATTATAAATAAACGACGTATTGCCATATTAATTCTACGTCAAATTACACAATACCGAAAGACCGAACGAAGAGTTATATTTTTGTGTGTGCAAAATTACCATCCAGAATAAATGTCTGGTGTTAGCGAATTGAAATTCACCAAGAGTTTGTGACATGAACGATAGGTCAAATTTCGACAAGTACCACGAACGATGCGTTATATTGGCGCAGACAATGGAGAACGACATATATCTACTGAATTACTCAAAAGGCGCTGGCAGTGGTCAAAAAGAACGTTAATTTAATAAGAAGACAAAACACATGCACATTTTCGGGGTAGGCCCCTTTTTCAATGATCATAATGGATACTTAGAGCGCCTAACCCGCACAATTAGATATATGTCGTTCTCCATTGTCTGCGCCCTGTAAGAATCAGCATAATGCCTTGTTCTTGGTACCTGTCGAATTTTGACCTATCGTTCACGTTGCAAACGCTTGGTGAGAGCGCTTACACGTTCTTTAAATGCACATATTTTCAAAATTCAACGCATACAACACGAACGTAAACACACACACACACACACACGCGCACGCACGCACGCACGCACGCGCGCGCGCGCGCACACACACACACACACACACACACACACACACACACACACACACACACACACACACACACACAGTCGTATATCAGGGCAATGGGACTGAAGAAAAGGCTTTTTAGAAGAGAAAGGTTTTCAAGGAAGATTTGAAAGAACTGACAGAAGTAAAGGACAGAAACTGGGAGCTGGTTCTAGATAACTGGAACCTGGTAAGAGAAAGAGCGCTGACCACTGGACTTTGTTCGGAAGGATGGTATTCTGAACACTCGGGTGTCTGCACAAGAGCGGAGCTGTCAGGAAGGAGTGTAAAGGTGAAGACGTTCTGAAAGGTAGATGGGATCCTGATGAGAAATGAACTTAAAGCAAAGCAAAGACAACTTCTATTCGATCCTCTGCTCAGTAGGTAGCCAGTGAAGAGAATGAAGCATAGGAGTGAAGTGGACAGTTCTGGTTGTTCTGAAAATGAGTCTTGCAGCACTGTTATGTACTTTTCGGAGTTTAGAAAGAAAATACTCAGGACAGCCCGCCAAAAGCGAGCTGCAATAATCTAGTCTTGAAGAGCAAATGCAAACAATGTTTCTTTTGGTTACATCTTCGGACATATAGTGGCGTAGTGCACTAATCCGAGGAAGTACCAAATAGCAGTATATGCCAAAGAAGAGAGACAATCGGAAGAAATTTGCTGTTGGAAAGAGAGAGTAGGATCAGGACAGACACCTAGGTTGCGAACTGTGTTGGCAAATTTTGATGTCACAACCTTCCAGGTTTATGGACTGTGGAACAGAGTCAGAGTTGAGAATTGTCTTTGAAACAATCAGAATCATTTCCGTTTTATCGTTGTTTAACTGCAGTAGATTATTTGCCATCCAATCTTTTAAATCAGAAATACAAGACTGAGTTGAATGAATGATTTCAGGAAGTTGAGAAACGTTGCCAGATTTATACGGTTGGTTGTCATCAGAGAAACAGTGATGTGAAAGAGAGTGATAGGATACAATTTCAGAAATAGGATAAGTGAGAAGGACAAAGAAAATAGGACCAGGCACTGACTCCTGGGGAATACCTAAGTTTAAGGCCGCAGGAGCAGAGGAAGCACCATTGACAGACTACCTGAGTTCGATCAGAGAGGTAT
>JABMCL010002902.1:285000-295000 GCA_018857735.1 Alviniconcha marisindica
ATTGTTCATTATGCTTGAAACACGTGTCGATGCGTACGTCATATGCTAGCTGTCTTTTAAAGTGATAACAGTCGGTATTTCGATGTCCGTTATGTGTATGTTTTAATTATTGTTTGTTTAGTGCTTTGAGCCGCAGGGTAGGCGTCCTTTATTATTACTATTATTATGGTGCATCTGATTTTGATAATCAATATATACTGTTGAAGAGTTAGCAGTTTCTGTTGCAACTTTACAATTTGGTAGTGGTAGACTGAATGGTTGATGATACCAGTATGTCCTAGCCTGATATGCTTTATAACAAGGGCAGTATTGAAGGGACTAACTCTTGGAATGTTTCTGTATTTATATTTTGCTTTATTTTTGTGTATGGATCGATTTTGTAAATTTAACTTGAAAAAGGTTTTACATATGAAAACAGTTTTGAAATGTGCATTTGCGTATGATTGAGTTTGATTGTTCTGAGATGATCCTTATAACTAACTGACTAACCATATGACTCGTTTCTTCCTTTCAACTCAGAGGCTGAAATGATAGCAGTGAGTTACTATAGGTGACTCAGGTCTTTGTTGTTGTGTTTATGTGACGTCTTTCGAGCGCTAATGATCTCCCTTGTTTCTTGATTCTGCACAGGCGCTCTGAGCCTCGTTCTGTTCAAATGTTTTCATGTAGAGCCAGTTACAAGGTCAAACGACTATGTCCGCTCTTGACTAACATTTTCCCGTGCTTGCACACACCTGTCAGTGTAACTAAGTGTACCTGATATGTGGGGTATATGTGCCATAAGGGGGCATCCCTTTTGGAAGATGTCGCTCGGGTGGAGTTTGCATACCTTGTATTTACTCGAATACCAAGTGAGAATAACTGTAGGCGACTCAGGTCTTTGTTGTTATGTTTGTGTGACAGCTTTTGAGCGCTGATTAATTTCGCTGTTTGTTGATTGTGCAATTGCTCAAGAAAAGAGGGACAGTGGCACACAGGCAATGCTTGTAATCGACCATCTTATATCTGATTCACGTGAAATACATTCACTGTCGGATAGTGAATATTTTGATCTGAGATAGAGGACTGCTCAAGCAAGTAATCTTAGAGAATATTTATTGTGATGAAACTTTCAGTATGGAAGATGATAGAATCTGGCGCGTATATTGCTGCTGACTTTGTCCACGAGATTTAAAACAGATCATAGTAATCTCAAACAAATGCAATGTCATCAAATTACTTTAATCAGAATATCTCATCCAAAATTGTGCCCTCAACATTTGCAAGATATAAAGAAAAAAGAAAAAAACTGCAGAGATGATGTGATTAAAAAAGGTCTTGATTTCAGGACTCTATCCAAAAGCCTCAACCGACGCAAAAGATTGTCTGCAACTGGGAGCTGATAAACTACTTGGATACCCAATACTAGTATTGTCTGGTCAAATTGGGCCACTCCAAATATACTAATACTTTTGTTTTGATGTATGCATTTGTTTATGACAGAGTCTGATCGTCCTGAGGTGACCCTGTGTGGCTGACAGGACGATAAAATTAAATGACTAACAAACTAAGTTAAAAGTTATAAAATGAATATTTGCTGAAAATGGCTAACTCGATTTGTCCATGCTCATTCATTTCTGATCCAGTGTACCCCATTTGTTTCCTAATGGAACTTGACACAACACTGTTGCAGCTCGGCCATGCTTTTCAAATTAATATTGAAGGTGAATAGATTGCTTGGTATCTGATACGTATCGTGTGTGTCTGTTACTCTCATTGTATGATATATTGTGAATTGTATAATGCTTATTTAACCTGCTTTCCTGCTGATAGGACAACATAATGATGTCCTTTTCAGAGTGTTTCTCGTTTGCCCGAAGAACACTGTATGCTGTCCTAGTAACAGTCTGAATTTTCATACATTCTTCAATGTTTTGGGATAACTTAACATCTCTTTGAAGACACGTTCTTGGAGAACGTCTTGGAGAGCGTCACTCTCTGGCAGGGAAATGGTTCATGATTTTAGAGTAATCGTGTGCTTCAAGTGGCACAAACAATTGTGGATGTGTAGCACATGCAGTCATTGATGAATAGGCAAGGCTGTGTTTCAAAGCTCTTTATTAACTACTCGCCGATTAAAATTGTCTTTAAACTATGTTCATAAACTCAAATCGCTGCCGGAAAACCCAGCCTATAGTTGCTTTTTTAAACCCGAAAACACCAAATTATTTGAAGAATCGGAGTCGAAGGTTCCACTTCTTGGCATCCGCATTCTCCCCCACTTGGAGAAATCCAAACTTAACCTAAATCTGGTAGACGACGCTCCCTCATTGGACATCGTCCCTTGGAAACTTTCAGTTCCTGCAGTCCGTCTTGACTTATCTCAGAATATCCTTTATCAGGAAAATATTTTCACCGACAGTTCTAAAACAGAGGAAGGAGTTGCTGCGGCGGCTGTATCCACTAAACGAATTAATAAACCTTTTACCTGTCGGCTTCCAGATGACAGTTCAATATATACAGCAGAGTTGCGGGCTATTCTTTTAGCTCTCAAACATGTTTATTATTCCAAAGGAAAATCATTTTTGATATTATCTGATTCTCTTTCATCGTTACAGTCAATATTAAACCTAAAATATGACCATCCAGTCTTAGTTCAGATTTTAGAATTATATACAGAAATGACAAGAGACGGGAGAGAGATTGTTTTCATCTGGGTTCCCGGCCATGTTGGCATTAGGGGACATTCGGCTGCAGATTCTGCAGCTAAGGATGCCCTTAATGGCGACATCTCGGTTGAGCTCATCCCATTCTCAGACCTAAAACCACGCACAAATAAATATATATTAGAACTGTGGCAGTCTGAGTGGGATGAGTTCCCGGAAAATAAATTATATAAGATATTCCCAGTGTTAAAAGAATGTATTGTTTGGACAAACAGAAAAGAATAGACTGTGATGGCCCGGTTGCACATTGGCCATTCTTTTATTACTCATTCCTTTTTATTGAAGGGTGAGGAACCGCCAATATGCATCGGATGTGATAAACGTTTAACCATAGAACATATTTTACTTACTTGTTCGGATTTTTACTGAAATGAGAGAGAGCCACTTTACAGCTAAATCACTGCGCATGTTGTTTCAGGATATTTCACCTGAGAAGATTTTTAACTTTTTGAAAGATTTTTTTTTTTTTTTCGAAAAATTTAAATTTGAGATCATTTTTATTTATGTTTGTGCTATCCACCTTTTAAGCATGGTTTTAAAACTGTATATAGACCCATTTTAAGATACACACATTATTAAAAATTAAATATATAATATGAGATGTGTATCGTCCCGATATAACCGTACCGGTTGACTGGGCGTAAAACACCAACTTACTTACTTGCTTATCGTTCTGACACACAAACAGCGTGTGAATATATATATATATATATATATATATATATATATATATATATATATATATATATATATATATATATATATATATATGTAGTACTAGTTTTATTTTCCGAAGCCATTTGACATCAGTGGTGTGTGTGTGTGTGTGTGCGTGTGTGTGTGTGTGTGTGTGTGTACGTGTGTGTGTGTGTGCGCGCGTGCATGCGTGCGTGTGCGTGTGTGTGTGTGTGTGTGCGATTGGCTCGTTTATGTATTGTAATACAGTATTCGAAATAGATGTGTGCAGAATATCTTATCTATCCAGTGAAATGTGGCTTCGTTTTTTGTTTTCTATTCTTTGAACCTTTCGAAATACAAGTACGCCTATTGCTGAGTGAGGATTGTGTTTGATAATAACTTACATCAACGATAAATCTCTTCCTTGGTGTATTTTTTTGTCTGTTTGATATGTCATCCAATGGAAAAAACTAAGCTGGTTTACTTTTTGTATCTAGATATGAGCGATATAAATATTTCTTGTTCTGTGTAGTAGTATTTACAGGCGTGGTTTTCCCTGCTCAATGTATTTAACATTTGTTCTCCTATGACGCTGTAGAGGAAGAGCTGCACGAGCGGGAGATGGGGATCCTGCAAGGTAGCATCCTGTCTCCAGCCCTGTTCAGCATCAAAATTAACAACATTGTTAACACTGTCTTGAAGGGTACGGATTGCTCCTTGTTTGTGGACGACTTTGCTCTTAAACTGATTGACGATGCTGCCTGTTCGGACATCGCTCCTTGGACATTTTCAGCCCCTATAGCCCGGTTTGACCTAACTAAATTAAAAAAGACACCACTAACCCTGAAAGTTTCAGACAGTTTCATTTGTAACTTATTAAAGCATCTCGTTTTTGTTTTGTTTTTTTTCTTCTTCTTTTTTTCTCGTTTTTTTTCTTCTCTCGTTTTTTAATCTTTTTTTTAATCTTTTTCTTTTTTCCTGCGGTTCAAACACAGGAAAGAGTCGCTGCGGCGGCTGTTTCCATTAAACGTACTCGCAAACTGTTTACTTGTCTGATTCCAGACGAGAACTCTGTATGTACGGTGGAACTACGAGCTATTTGTTCGGCTCTCAGACATGTTTATTGTTCCAAGAAAAAAATCATTTTTGATATTGTCTGATTATCTTTCGTCATATATATATATATAAGTTATAACCTAAAGTATGACCACCCTATCTTAGTAAAAAACAACAACATATAGAACTGGCCAGAGATGGAAAGGAAATTGCTTTTGTCTGGGCCCCTAGCCATGTGGGCATTAGAGGAAATTCGGCTGCAGACTCCGCTGCTGAGGATGCCCTCGATGGCCACATCTCGGATGAGCTCACATCCTTCTCAGGCGTAAAGTCTCGTGTGAACGGATACGTGCTACAGCTTTGGCAGTCAAAGTGGGACGAGTTCCATGAAAATGAATTACATAAGGTATTTCCAGACTTAAAAGATTGCACTACTTGTCCTCGGCCAAATCGAAGAGAAGAGACTGATATTTCAGCTGCACATTGGTCACACTTGTGTTACTCATTCCTTTTTATTGAAGGGAGAGGAGCCACCAATGTGTATCGCATGTGATCAACGATTAACTGTAAAACATATCTGACTTTTTGTTCTTATTTTATTGAGATAAGAGAGAGCCATTTCACAGCTCAGTGACTGCATATTTTATTTCAAGACATATCATTGGAAAGCATCTTTAACGTTCTGAAAGAAATAATATTTTTGGTAGACTATAAACTTTCAGATCATTTTTGGTTCTGTTTGTGTTTGACCCACTTTTTAAGTCTGTTTAAAAAAAAACTGACTATGTACCAGTTTTAGCATGTACATATGTTTTGCGTTTATTGTGTGCTTACAAAATGTGTTTCGCCCTAATATAACCGGAATCGTAAAGCATCAAATTACTTACTTATTTCTTACTTACTTACCCCTCATTTCCTTTGAGGTTTGCTGACAAGAGACGTTTTTCTTTGGGGTAGTTGTTGCACGGAGATGGAGGTCATTTTTTTTAAAACTCTAGATGTCTCGCATTTAATAAAAACCATTTATCCGTTCAATTTCTGTGTTTTTAAATGCGTTCTTTTGTAATGAAATGTATCACATTTTGATTGTTTGCATGCTGGTGCAGTTTCGAAAGCCTGTGTAAGCCGACATTTATTAGAGTCGTAGATTTTCACACACACACACACACACACACACACACACACACACACACACACACAAGCACACACACACACACACACACACACACACACACACACACACACACACACACACACACACACACAAGAGAGAGATAACTCGAAAACTTTAATACTAAAGAATATAGTAGCATTAGGTCCATTTCGACCATTCTAATGTTTATAGCCAGTCCCTGCTATACTACAAATAGATTTCAGCACGACTGTACTACAAACATATACGCACGAATAGACAGTAGATCGAACCAGTTATTTCTACCAATACGCACGTTTGCAGAAGCATTAGAATTTCATGTTCATGGACATAATTCAACACTCACTTCACAAACATGAATGAAAAACCAGAAAGAAATAGTACATTTCTGCACACATTGACTTGAACAAAAAGGCAGTCTGTTTTACAGTGTTGTAGAACAGCTAAATTCACTTCATGATACTTAATGACGTAAGCTTTGTTTTCGTTCTTTTTTAATTTATTTAAAATTATCGAACAATATTAATTACCGAACAATATTAGGCAGTCTGAAAACATGTGTGTGTGTGTGTGTGTGTGAGTGTGAGTGTGTGTGTGTAGTGCGTTTTTTTGTTTGTTTTTGTTTGTGTGTGTATAATACTTTATGTAAATTGTTTTGGTAGGACTATGCTCCACATGTGTATAGAATATTATATTCAGGTTAATATGTATCATGTGAGTGCTCAGGGCGTTGATGAGCGCATGACAAATGTACATTATTATTATTATTAATATGTGCCATAAAGACAGCGACAGAACTGAACTAGTCAAGGATCCACGATGCAAACAAGTCAGTCCAAGTTTGAAGAAAATGTATTATCAGAAATATAGTTGTGCAGATTACGTTTGAAACGAGGAAGAAAAATACACGATTTTATATTCTGAGGCAAAGAGTTCCAGAGGGACGCTTCAGCGAATAATATTCTAAAATAAATATATAAAATAAGAATGACCGCTAGCGTTTTAAAACAAGATCCAAACACATAAAAGATTCCAAAGAACACTAAGACAAAACACAACATGCGAATTTTTGGGCAACAGATAAGTGTCTTGGCTCTCCATTTTTTTGGGAGGATCGTTTTTCACCGTTTAACTGTTGTTTAAGTGTCGTTTTGTAGCTTGATAAAGGGGATTACCCCGAAATAGCGGTTCTTTGAACCTTTTATGTGTTCGGATCTTTCTTTATTCTAATATTTCAAGTGTTCTGTTTGTGATTCTAAACCTGAGTTACTACTCGGACTTAAACCCTAGGACGAATCACAAATTCGAATTTTTTTACACCAGTTCAAAAAATATGTAAAGCGCGAATAAAATGGCCGAGTGACTTTTCTTGTATGGACACAATACAGTTCACAGCAAATGCAACCGTCGATTAAAAACGGTCAACAAGAAACGTATCTCAATGTTTACAGTTCACCTTGTCTACAACTGACAGAAATATCTCATTTTCTTTATATGAATCTGCAAATAACATACAAGGTGTAGACTCTACGATGGCGAGAAAATGATAAAATCATAAGGTTGCGTCTGATTAACTGTAGTATACACGTAATTTGCTGATCCCGCTTTGTGATATGTAAAACAAAATGTATTATTTCTCAGCAAAGCCAGCGTCTACTATGCGATCTCTGTTCAAGGTGACCAATCAACAGCGTGATTTAATGATGTTTACGCCAACACACTAACACTATGTCACTAGACTAACATGCTCTATGTAGGTCAAAATGATATTTATTGTTATGACACTTATATTTCAGCTCAAACGACTCGCTATCAGGGGGTGAGACAGACACAGACAGACAGACAGACAGAATCCGCGTTTAATGTCAGTGAAGCATGTCACTCATGTCAGGGCGAGACACAAGTAAAAAAGACAAATTATATGACGATTCAGCAGTTCGCACTCGGTCAAATCAAAATCAAGTCCACTAAATTACAAGCAATAATCAAATTCACTATCATCATTCACATTTCACAGAGAGAATGAGACAGAGAGAGAGACACAGAGAGAGACAGAGAGAGAGACTGACAGACAGAGAAACAGAAGGAGAGAGGGACAGATGGACAGAGAGAGAGAATCGGTGCTTTATAATATCAGTCAGCCACTCATGTCAGGGTGAAACACCAGTAAAAATCGACAAATAAGATAGTGATTCACAATTAAAAAATATACATTTGATAGCTATTCAGCAGTAAGTATACGATCAAAGCATAAAAGTCACTTAAAGCAATAATGAAATTCACACTTGGGAAAGAGAGAGAGACAGACAGACAGAGACAGAGAGACAGAACTCAGAACTTTATTACACAAGGATTAAGATTTTAGGCATTTGCCTATTCTTACAATCTGTCCCTACTACATGCCAATAGGCTACACATAAAACAATAGTAACAATATTGACTACCACAGTAATGATGAAGAAGATGATAATTTTAAAATCAGAGACAAACCCCGACGACAGAAGAAGAAGAAAAATGATGATGATGATTAGAAATATGGTTCAGATACACGATGATCAACGAAGTATTCAAATGACAACACCGCATAGACACACACCCACACAAAATAATACTCAGACAAGCACTGTGATTATAAATAATGGAAGCAAGAACAGTAAGTGTAGGCCTAAATCAGACACACAATAAATTAGAAAAGGCAGCAACAACGCAAACCGTTCAGATACCAATAGCGTATACAAAAGGAGAGGAGAGAGAGAGAGAGAGAGAGAGAGAGAGAGAGAGAGAGAGAGAGAGAGAGAGAGAGATTGACTAAACTTTATTTCTCAAGATATGAAGATATTAACACAAAGGCCGACTCACATATCTGCCATTGCTACAGTACTACTAATAACCAAGGAATACATAGTGAAATGTTATGATAGAAGGATATGGACAAATACAGCATCAGTTGCAGTCACATATAAAAAGAGACAGTGACTGCAACGGAAATGAAAAGGGTAACAGTAAGAAACAAAAATAATAATATGCAAATCATTTTGGGTAATTTACAGGGAAAGTGGGGTGGGGGGTGGTGGAGGATGATAAAATTAAGCTTAAGAAAACGACAACAACAATAACATAAGAAAAAGAAACGGATACTAGATACAAGAAAGATACATAATAAGTAAACAAATTAATGATTTATATATATATGCATTCACACCTACATATATAAACACACATACGCATATATGCACACACACACACACACACACACACACACTGACACACACACACACACACACACATATATATATATATATATATTATATATATATATATATATATATATATATATATCGCAATGATCTGGCAATGAAAATTCTAATTAGAACTGCGATGATAACAATGTACCGCTGGTACTATAAATAGCAATTGGGAAGCTGAAATGAATAAAACATCATTTAAATCAATATTTTGTATACATAGCACATAGCCAGTATGCAATCAAGACAAGAAATGTAACACATCATCCAATGAAAATATATACATACGCTTATAATAAAATTGCACACACGCTCGGGCGTGCGCACACATATACATAAGTACATAAAAAGCCAGCTGCATCAAGCAGGAAACTAAATACTGTACGGTTTAAGGTTCAAAACTTATGTGTTACTGTCTGTACGAAAATCTTGAAGAGATTTTGATTTGAATGTGCTAACTGAGCATGCTCTTTGCTCTTTTAAGACTTCTAGGTAGAGCATTCCAACAAAACGATCCAGAATAAGCAAAACTCATCTTATAGATGTCAATTCTTGTTTTGGGCAATATGAGGATGCTGTTCCGTGAACTATGGTCGCTGCGCGCTCCAGTCTGGACAAGCTGTCTCAGATATTGGGGTGATTTGTTATGGATAACTTTGTGCACTAAGATACATTTATTGTACTGAAGATGTTCTTTTAAAGGTAACGGACCATAAGAAATATGCCCTCGTCCAGTTAGCATTGGCGAAACAGCACGAAGAACTTTGACTGCACGTTTGTGTACAGACTTAAGCTTTTTGATAAGCATATCACTGCAGCTATCCCATACATTAGAGACATCATTAATTCTGGACATAATGTGCGCGTAAAAAAGTATTACAAATTTCACTGTTACAAAAGTGTGTGAGGCGAGAGAGCAAATACACATTTTTAGCAACAGAATTAGTAATACTGTTAATATGGGCTTGCCATATAAGTTGGTCATCAAGAATAACATCAAGGTGACGATGTTCTGAAACCTGCTCTATTATCTGTGAATTCAACATGAGACGAAGTGGAGGTAGACCATGCTGATGCTTTTGACGTGTGGCTACTACCATGCTTTTAGTTTTCTCTGGGTTAAATAACATTGCATTCGCAGAACACCAATCAGTTACTTCTTG
>JABMCL010002902.1:300000-317500 GCA_018857735.1 Alviniconcha marisindica
CACTTGATGAACAATGTCAGTACACATTGTGGACGAATAAAAATAATAATAAAAATATTAAAAAAGAAAATCTCATCGATCACCGAAAGAGACATTAGTAGGACGTACCCGTTGTGGACTCGCAACAACTGTGGTATCCTGTATTGACTCCATCGCCGAATCCGAACTGCTGCTTTGTCCGTCCAGCACAGAACTCGAGCAAACCAACTGTCCACTCTTCGCATCAGGCTTGCTCGTCTCTGGAGTGGTCTGCATCTAAACATTGTAGACAAATCCACGTCTTCAGAAAAGATCGGTTATAATAACTGCTGCTGCTGCTGCTGCTGCTGCTGCTGCTGCTCCTACTACTACTACTACTAGGGAATTGACTTTTAAGCAAGATCAAAATATCTCCTGCTGACTTCATCCGCGAAGAAATGAAGTTTGCCATCCCGCATCAGCAGGGGATTTTACTGTGTAAATGTGGGGCATCGCAGGGGTTTTACTGGGGCATGGCACAGGTTTTTCTGTGTAAATGTGTGGCATGGCAGGGGTGGAGGCATTACGTGACTCAGGAGGTAAAAAAAAGTGGGGAAACATTTAAGTTACACCGAAACTGTACCTTTACAAGCATGATTAACACCCGCACGGGGGTGCCATAGACACAGAAATAAACGCCCCCTCTGCAGAGAAACCTGGGGCCAGTAAAAGCAATCTCCAAACGCTGGTTTACGATATCCTTCCTCCAACTACTGCCATAACTGATTACGCCATGTCTCGAAAAAAAATCAGCTAACGGACAAATTTTCGTTGGCGCTCAAATGGCAATTAATACGTTTGTATCAGACAACTCAGATTATATCAGATGTTTCTTTTACAACCGCCCACGTTGCTTACGCCAGCACAAATAAAACTAACATTGTTTGAATCGAGACTAAACTCTTTTTGTTTTACTCGGGGTTGACGCGCCTCGTGTTTACATGCGTGCTTGGAAGCTATGGTAAAAGTAAGTAAACATGGTACTTAACGTCCACAGAAGCCGTACGGCTTATTAGGGACGGGGAGAAAGGGGGAAAAGGTGGTATGGAGGTGGGGGAAGAGGGAGATTATATACCTATCGCTACACTGTCACCACCAGAATGACTTCTGCATTAAGATGGGCAGCCATTTTAATGTTTCAGTAGGAAGTGATGGACAAAGTCACAAGACAGTGTCCACAAACCACAACCTTTTTGAAGAGAAAGGAGAGCCGAAGCGGTATCGAACCGAGGTCCTTCCGCTTACCAGCCTAACGCCTTACCGCTAGGCCAAACCGGCTCACAAAAGCTATGGTGCGTTCTCAGTCTTATTAGTACCCAAACATTTTAGGGGGCGAGCGATGACAGCGTCGATGGACAGCTGCGCGGAGATAAAGACTGCCCCCTCAGCGGCGTATAAACCAATTCCGGTAGAGTTTGGAGGAAGGTGTCGGAAAGCGATGCTCGGAGTGAGCGATAACTGGTTTCCCTCTAAAGCCTGGTGTGGGTCGGAATATAGCCATGCATTCTTTGCCCACTGCCGGAAATTTCTTCCGTGTCCTAATTCTTTACCTTCCCAGCCCATTCATCTCTTTATATTTCAGCTCCGTTGGCCAGTAGCAATTTCACGTGTTGATCCGCGGGAAAAAATAGGTCTCTCTGATTGCCGTCACAACCGATTGATGCAGGTTTCCGTATTGATCGAGTGCACTCGTAATCATAAGCAGGATCCAAATCATGTGCGACTGTATTGTAACAGTGAATCAGACATGTGCTTGTGATTTTACAGGTTTTTCCCGCCACCACTGAATCCACACTGTGCTTATTGATAGCGTCTTTCTGCCTAGAGAATATGATACTTCTGTTGGTTGTAGTTACGTGAAATGCAGTTATTGAGCTGTGCTTTTTGTTGACTGCATGTTTTTCACCTTTTGTTTGCCGTTGACTGTGTTGTGTCCAAAACTGTGAGCCAACTTTTGGCTCGTGATTTATTGACTTGAATTTTGAACCAGCGTAAAACAACTTCGAGTATGTGATTCATTCGGAACTGATCCTGGTCGGTGGACGGGAAGTTAAAATCCAAGAAAACTACCTAACCCGCGTTTAGGCCGTCGATAACTACGTTGAAAAAGTTGTATAAATGTATAAACTATACTAAACAACATTCACCTGCTCCGGTGAATGTCGTCGATTTATGCACGGATCCTTGAAGTCCGTCTGCACTCTGCTGTCAGTTAGGACAACCGGCTCCTTTACGTCATTTCCTTTGGCTGATGCTTCTCTGGTGGTCGGCCCACGGCATCCATCATCTTCTCCAGTCTTCTTTGCAGCAGGAGCTTCTTCATCGGGAGATCCCTTGCTCGTTTCAGATATGCGTTCCGCTTCTCCGTTTTGCCCAGTTCCTTCACGGATGTGTACGTCCCCCTCAGGCCCTTCTGTCGGTCCCATTGCTTCCCCGGGATGTTCTTCGTCATTGCAGTGTGCTCCTGTGGAAGGCTTGGCCATGTCCCCGCTTTGCTGCAGTGCCTCCGACTGTCTTTTCCCCATGCCATGTGATGCTGTTGGTGCTGCTGCAATGGCCACATCTTCTTTCGCCTCGGACTGTCTTTCCTCATTGTCAGGTAATGTTCCTGGTGTTTCTTCACCGGCCACACCTTCTTCCTCGTCTTTCTTCAAGGTTCCGGGCTCTTCGCTGGAGTGACCTGTGCCTGAATAGCCGCGCTTTTGTTTCTCAACCTTTTGGGAGGATTTATTGATGGCGCCTTGCACAGCTTTCAGCAGCTCCTTGCACTTTTGGTCAAATAATTCTTTCTTCGTAAAGTCGTAGAAAAACAGTCCAGCAACTACGATTCCTAGCCAGTTATGTGCTTTGTAGTCTTTCTCAACTTTCACTGGTATCACTCGTTTCTTTAGATCGCGTGCGTAGTTCGCTTCTGAAAAAAAGAAAAGAAAAAAAGAAGAAGAATAAACAGAAGAAGAAGAAGAAGAGAGAGAGAGAGAGAGAGAGAGAGAGAGAGAGAGAGAGAGAGAGAGAGAGAGAGAGAGAGAGAGAGAGAGAGAGAGAGAGAGAGAGAAGGGGGGAAAAGAGTGAATCAGATAATATTAAGCTATACACAGGGTCAAACGCACGAAAAGTTCTACACAACGCATGTTCACTGCAGCAAATAAATCCCTTTCACGTCACCGGTATTGGAAGCACAGGTAGAGCTTATCATAAATTTGGACGTAGTTTGGGGATGTTAGTATCTCGGAATGTGTGTGCTCTGGACATAATAATTATAACATTTACACTATTACACAGATTTGTTCTTGCACAATTTCGCTATGACCACTTCTTTCAATTGCCGATACAACATTAAAAACAACGCACCATTAAGAATATTAAGAGTCATTTTCTGATTAGGCAAAACAGCAGCAGCAGCAGCAGCAGCAGCAGCAGCAGCAGCAGCGCAGCAGCAGCAGCAACAACAACAACAACAACAACAACAACAACAACAACAACCGACGTCGACAAGAACAACAACATCACTCCAAGGCAGTTTTTACAGGGGAGTAATTATGACGCATATTACAACAGGGTGTCTGGGGGAGGGGGGGGGGGGGGTGTAGCTTTTTACCGTCCTCGCAGTTCTCGCTGTCACAGTAGCTCTGACTCATACAAACAAGGACAGCCGCCGAGTTTTCAACCACGGACGCCATCGATCGTCTGATCTTTGGGTCATCTTGAATGTTTTCCTCGTCCATCCACGTTTTGATCCCCTGCAAATGGAGACAAATCAGTGCTGACGAGGGGTGCTGACGGGGGGTGTGGCTTGGCATTGTGGTTAGAGCACTGGATCAGGAAAAGAAAGGTTTTTGATTCAAATCCCAGTTTATGCAGGAATCTGCCAACCCCCAACCCCAACCCTGCCCCCCGCGCATAGATTCTTTTTCTTTTTCTTTATCCCTAGTTTTCTGCTTGTGTCGAAAGTCTCCTTCCCTTCTGTCTACCTTTTACCTTCTGACTAGTTCCCCTCTTCGACCTAGTTTCTCCCCACTTTTCTTCCATCTGTCTAGTCTAGTTCCCTGCATTGTCTCTCTCGGTCTCTGGCCGGTAACCTAAAGTCTAGATATAGCTTTCTGGAATGGACCGAAATACGCGATTTTGAATTTTGGCAACCGTTTTGATACTGTCGTCGCCTTGATAAATAGTTAGTGACAGTGAAACTTGCCGCCAGCAGATAGAAGGTGTAAGTAAGTAAACATGGTGCTTAACATCCACAGAAACCATAAGGCTTATTAAGGATGGGGAGAAGGGGTTAAGGGGGAAGAGGGAGATTATATACCTGTTGCTAAACTGTCACCACCAGAATGACTCCTGCATTAAGATGGGCAGCGATGAGAGCCATTTTAATGTTTCAGTAGGAAGTGATGGACACAGGAGAGTGTCCACAAACCGCAACCTTCTTGAAGAGAAAGGAGTGCCGAAGCTGAATCGAGCCGAGGTCCTTCCGCTTACCAGCCTAACGCCTTACCGCTGGGCCAAACCGTCTCATATAGTGGGTGTACCTTTCTTAGAATTTATATACCATAAATTTACTCGGATGCGATGTGACGATGACCGTAGACGATTCAAGTCGTTGCAGTTGTGTCCCTTGTTATACGTGTGAGGACTGCCGAGAACTAGTAACTGCACTTTTTTGGGGTTTAATTCTAATTTGGCATTTATGACATTTACAGCGCCCCAGGAAATCACAGCGTGCGTTTTTGCCACGCTTGGATGGCTAGCCCAGCGGCCTAACGCTGATCATTATATATACACATTCATAGTTTTTATGCGAGTGAACTATAAATACCTTGCATAATCCTTCTCTCTTTGTACTTACTTCATCTTTCAGGTAATTCCATATTCTTCTCACCAGATCTTTGTGTTTATGATTGTATGAAATCATTACGTATGGTTCAGAGTGTTTGGGAGAATCTGAAACAAAAATGACAGATACAATCAGAAATGCATGAAGTGAAAACCAAATCAACTCGGTAAAACATTGACTACTCAGAATAATTATGCCTATCAGCTAGAGAGAGAGAGAGAGAGAGAGAGAGAGAGAGAGAGAGAGAGAGAGAGAGAGAGAGAGAGAGAGAGAGAGAGAGAGAGAGAGAGAGAGAGAGAGAGAGAGAGAGAGAGAGAGAGAGAGAGAGAGAGAGAGAGAGAGAGAGATCTCGAACTAAAAGCAAACAAAACAAAAAACAACTGTAGTACTCAACAATATTCGCATAAGGTTCATTTGGACCTGTCTATCTAACAGCCATCCTTCCCAAATATTCGCATAAGGTTCATTTGGACCTATCTAAAAGCCATTCTTCCCAACTACAAACACAAAATTATAAGCACGAATGTACTGCAAACACATATAAACACAAATAGACAACGCATTAACGCAGTTACACCTACACATTGAACTGTGTTTTTTGGAGGTGAGGTAATTGCTAAGAGGCTTTCTGCTCCTTGTACCGTCTTTAGAATGAATGGATCTGACGTCAGCTCCCTTTACTGCGAAAAACTGAATTTCAGTCTACCTGCTGCAGATGGTATTTCTCGGTCTTTATCACTCACTGCGTCATGTTCTGAAGAGCCAACGTCTATGTCTGGGTCTCAGAACTTGGTGAATGTCTTCGTCGCCCCCCCCTCCCCCTCCCGCCACCCCCCCCCCCCCACCCCCACCCCCACCGCTGTACTTCCTTCAGTGATCTCATCTCGTGTTACTTTAGACTGCCCCCCCCCCCCCCCTCCTCCTTACTTCCCTCATACTTGCAATCTGATGTAACTTTAGACCCCCCCCCCCCCCTTACTTCCCTCAGTGATCTCATCTCTCGTGTAACTTTAGACTGCCCCCCACTCCCTCCTCCTTACTTCCCTCAGTGATCTTGTAATCTCGTGTTACTTTAGCCCGCCCCCCCCCACCACCCCCTCCCCCTTACTTCCCTCAGTGATCTTGTAATCTCATGTTACTTTAGCCGCCCCTCCCCTCCCCACTTACTTCCTGCAGTGATCTTGTAATCTCGTGTTACTTAGGACTGCCCCGCCCCCCCCCCCATTACTTCCCTCAGTGATCTTGTAATCTCGTGTTACTTTAGACTGCCCCCCCCCCTCCCCCTTACTTCCCTCAGTGATCTTGTAATCTCGTGTTACTTTAGACTTCCTCCCCCCTCCCCTTATTCCCTCAGTGATCTGTAATCTCTGTTACTTTAGACTGCCCCCCCCCCCTTACTTCCTCAGTGATCTTGTAATCTCGTGTTACTTTAGACTGCCCCCCCCCCCCCTTACTTCCCTCAGTGATCTTGTAATCTCGTGTTACTTTACTGCCCCCCCCCCCCCTTACTTCCTCAGTGATCTTGTAACTCGTGTTACTTTAGCCCCCCCCCCTTACTTCCCTCAGTGATCTTTAATCTCGTGTTACTTTAGACTGCCCCCACCCCCTCCCTCCCCTCCCCCTTACTTCCTCAGTGATCTTGTAAACTCGTGTTACTTTAGCCGCCCCCCCCCCTTACCCCACCTCCCCCCGCCCTCCCCTGTACTTACTTCATTGATCTCGTAATCTCGTGTAACTTTAGACTGCTCCCATCCCCACCCCCTACCCCCCACTTCCCTCAGTGATCTCGTAATCTCGTGTAACTTGACTTAAGCCAGTACTGGTTAAAATAATTTAAATGAACTTGATTTATCCACATACCATTTAGGCCGGTTCAAATAAAGGCCGTCTCAACAGTATGCAAGACTGTCGATTTATATTTTGCCTGGCTGTGCAGTTAGCAAAGGAATGTGTACATGACATTTGAAAGCTTACACTTGTGATTTGCAGTATCAGTCGCCCTGTTATAACCGTATTGGTTGACTGGGCGTAAAACACCAAATTGTCACTACTACTTGCAGTATCAGTCGCCCTGATATAACCGCATGGTTGTAAAACACCAAGTTGTCACTACTACTCGCTGCATCAGTCGCCCTGATATATCCGTATTGTTTGACTGGGCGTAAAACACCAAGTTGCCACTACTATTTGCTGCATCAGTCGCCCTGATATAACCGTATTGTTTGACTGGGCGTAAAACACCAAGTTGCCACTACTATTTGCTGCATCAGTCGCCCTGATATAACCGTATTGTTGACTGGGCGTAAAACACCAAGTTGCCACTACTATTTGCTGCATCAGTCGCCCTGATATAACCGTATTGGTTGACTGGGCGTAAAACACCAAGCCACTACTATTTGCTGCATCAGTCGCCCTGATATAACCGTATTGTTTGACTGGGCGTAAAACACCAAGTTGCCACTGCATCATCCCTATTCGTAGTTACTCGAAACCATGTCGCCATCCTGATATAACCGTATTGGTTGACTGGGCGTAAAACACCAAGCTGCACTACTATTTGCTGCATCAGTCGCCCTGATATAACCGTATTGGTTGACTGGGCGTAAAACACCAAGCTGTCACTACTATTTGCTGCATCAGTCGCCCTGATATAACCGTATTGGTTGACTGGGCGTAAAACACCAAGTTGCCACTACTACTTGCAGTATCTGTCGCCCTGATATAACCGTATTGGTTGACTGGGCGTAAAACACCAAGCTGTCACTACTATTTGCTGCATCACTCGCCCTGATATAACCGTATTGGTTGACTGGGCGTAAAACACCAAGCTGTCACTACTGCTTGCAGTATCTGTCGCCCTGATATAACCGTATTGGTTGACTTGGCGTAAAACACCAAGCTGTCACTACTGCTTGCAGTATCTGTCGCCCTGATATAACTGTATTGGTTGACTGGGCGTAAAGCACCAAGTTGTCACTACTACTTGCAGTATCAGTGCAAAACAACCAGTACCATATAACACTGTAGAACGGAGAGCGTACAGTCGAAAGAGAAGATAACTAAAAACTCACGGCTCTGTTCCTCCGGCTTACGTAAGCGCTCCAGTGCCTTTTTCAAAGCCTTTGCCCTTCTGTCGTCCTGTAAAGCTGTTTTCTTGCCCAACTGATTGATAAGTTTCTCGTCGTCTGCCATGACTTTCACGAGTCCCTCGTTAAAATGCATCAGCCAAAGTGACATACAGCAAGCTGAAATATAAGTACAAGAAAATAATCAGTCAACTGTAACTGTACGATTTAGAGCCGTTCACTCGATCATAAAACACCACCATCACCACCGCCATCAACAACAACAGCAACTACTACAACAACAACAACAACAACAACAACAACAACAACAACAACAACTAACTACTACTACTACTACTACTACTACTACTACTACTACTACTACTACTACTATTCTACAACTATTACTGCCATAGCATAATCATAGAGAAAGGTATACACATAAAATTGTATGTATATATAGTATATACACTACCACTGCAGTCGTTGCTTACGCAAACAGGGGCAGATTTGCAATTTTAGGCACACTTCCACAGCGCTCACAGAGATATACCCACGCATTCTTGTTCATTTTTCGCTGAGTTCCAGCTGATTAGAGGCCTGTGAAAAATGCGGTTACTTTTCAACGAAAGACCAGACTATTTCTTTCGGGCATTTTTAGAGACAGAAACAATTCATATCTGTCACACACACACGCACGCACACACACACACACACACACACACACACACACACACACACACACACACACACACACACACACACACACACACACACATACATTCAACAGCAGCAGCAGCAGTAGCAGCAGCAACAAAAACAAACAAAACAAAAAAACAAAAAACAAAAAAATAAATCAAAAGCAACACCACAACAGGCGAGCATCTGTATAGACACCATTAGGCCCATTGTGATTACCCTGTAGTCATTTTAGTGAATATAGCTACAGAGTTATACAGATCACTTTCTAAACGAAATACATGAACAACATTTGTCTTTTTTCGGGGCGTCAGAAAAAAATAAATTGTGAGGCTCTAATTCTGTATGGAGATTGCAGGACTTCTATTGTACAACCATGAACTGCCGCAGAATGTTTTCCACCACAAGTAATGTAAAGCGGGTCTTGTTTGTCACGACCCTCTAATAAGAGATATTTGACCACATCTTCATGTTTTGCTCGGCAGTCATTTTTGCTACTGTTCAGCCACCCATATGATCGATTCTATCAAGAAGATTGTGTTGGACGCTTTTTGACCTTGCAAATTAGGGTAAGTTTTCTTACTGATTCAGTAAATCGAGTGCTTTAAAAGAAGAGAAAAAAAACTGAAACAAGAATGACTACTAGTGTTCCAAAACAAGATCCTAGGTCCAAGGTTAAAAAGATCCAAGGTTAAAAAGAGCGCGATTTATTAGGACAAAACGACATTTTGTGTGTGATTTGTCCTAATAAATAGAGTTCTTTTTAACCTTTTATGCGATTGCTTTAGAACAAAGAGCGGCTATCCCTTACCGGCTGTTCTTTGCATCTTTTAAGAAACACGACTTCATTTGGTTCATCGGAAACTGTTTTATCGATCTGCTCTTCGGTGACAGAAAGCAGTCATTTTAAGCTGTCGGAGGTCGAGAGAGGTGTGTCAGTTCTGCGTGGGCCCATCTGGCTAATCGCCTCTGTCGCCCAGAGTCTGACGACACGATAACTGTTTAGACCTAGTAGCAACGCAGCAGGACAGACTTAAGGGCCTTACCTTTTGCTTCCTCGTCAGATTTGGCCCGTTTCAGACCTCTCACCATATTTTTCAAAACACCTCCTTCAATGAGCAGATCAAGTGTTTCCTTCGCGTACGTGTGTAGTAGATTCATCACGCCTGCCAAGTTGTAGAATACACACACAATTTTCTTGATGGAAGTTACATGAAGCAGGTCACACAAGACAATTTAAAAATTTGTTAAAACTTCAAAAGAATATTACTATTCATGATAAATGCACAAAAATTAGGGTAAGTGCACGAATTGAAAATGTGTCTTCTGGTTCACTCAAGTTCCAATACGACACAAAACAACGAAACAGTTCAAAATAACAAAAATAAATGTGTACAAATCAAAACAGAGTAAATCATCGCCTCTGATATCATACAAGTGCACAGTCATTCAGTACTCATCGAAATGGCTGCATCTTCAAATTGTGCAACATTTAGAAGGATATATGGTGTACCTGCTCCTTGGATAGTGTAGATGAAAGTTCTGTTAACAAAACTTGCTCACAAGAACTCCTTTTCGAAACTAATTTCCCGGTTTAAAGGACCGAGCTCTCCCCGAACCACTAGGTGTTTGATGTTGATCGTGCCAGTGACGAGATACAGTTCACATGAACTCGACAGTGACATTATCTTCTCTTTTTGTCTAATTGCACTGAACATTTCACACCGTCACACATAGTTACCACATCTGCACTACAAATGTCAAATATATGCAAGATATAAGAGGTACAAGACCGAATGTGCCAGTTGTAAGAAAACAGAACTGGTGCTCAACAGTTAATTAACATTCAGTGGAACACAAGTCATCAAGCTACAAGTAAATGTCTGATTTCACAGTTCACATTACACATCCGTTAATGACTGAAGAATATGTGGGAAATGAACTTGAATGAACTGACAAGGCAAAACTTGGAAAGGCAGCATATTCGGCAGTAGGCCAAGCATATAAGCTATATTCTAAGCTACCCCATGCTTAAAAGGTGAAAGCATTTGACAGCTCTTGATTCTCAGCCAAGTGGACCTTGCTTTCTGCGAAAGGGGGACCCAACCAGGGGAAAACAAAGTGGGGAAATATAGCATGGGATTTTCTGTGAGGACCATCAGCACTTACCGAGTTCAGTGGCTATAGCCGAGCAGCCGTCTGATTGATGGCTATTATCGTCAAGTGCCTTTCCGAGGTGTTCGAGTAAAGTCCGGATATCGGCAGAGCTAAACAGTTCTTGGCTCCCTCCCTGGCTCTCTATCTGGCCCTCGCCACGGTTCTCTCTGTGGCTCTCTCTGTGGCTCCATTCCTGACTCTCTTCCTGGCTCGCTGCTCTGTTCTCTTCCTTGCTTTCTCCCTCGCTGCCAGATACCAAGCAGGCCAATGCAGATATGGCTCTGACTCTGTCAGTCCTGAAAAGAAATATATATTATATATATATATATATATATATATATATATATATATGTGTGTGTGTGTGTGTGTGTGTGTGTGTGTGTGTGTGTGTGTGTGTGTGTGTGTGTGTGTGTGTGTGTGTGTGCACCCGAGTGTATTGTGTGTGTACCGGGACATGACCATTTAACCTCTTTTTTTTCCTGTCGTCCTTTCTCTGTTTTGATTGGGCGGGAGTTTTATGGCCCCAATTATCCAAAGTGTTAAAACTTGTGCGCTGGGCCTGCAGCGTCCCTCATAGTTCAGGAGCTGTATGAGAGTCGAGGTGGCCGCCCTGGGCTGTCCGTCCTAACGAGCCTTCTGGTTTCCGTGGACGTAAAGATTTATTGAACCATGCTTCGGCATTGGTCTCAGCTTGTCCCTAATATGTCAACTGACATCTGAGGACATTAAGCAACACTACCTACCTAATGCTCAACACATAGTTCAGGAGCTGTGTGAGAGTCGAGGTGGTCGTCCTGGACTGTCCGTCCTAACGAGCCTTCTGCTTCCGTGGACGTAAAGATTTATTGAACCGTGCTTCGGCATTGGTCACAACTTGTCCCTAATATGTCAACTGACATCTGAGGACATTAAGCACCACTTCACCACTTCACCACTGCAGCGTCCCATAGTTCAGGAGCTGTGTGAGAGTCGAGGTGGTCGTCCTGGGCTGTCCGTCCTAACGAGCCTTCTGGTTTCCGTGGACACAAAGCTATATTGAACCATGCTTCGGCATTGGTCTCAGCTTGTCCCTAATATGTCAACTGACATCTGAGGACATTAAGCAACACTACCTACCTGCAGCGTCCCTTTTCCCGCAGTGTCCCTACAGAGGCAGGTTGTTTGTTTGCTGTTGCGGCCTGTGTTCATGTGTTCATCTCAGGGGAGAGCCTGTAAGTAGTTATTTTGCTATGGCTTGTTGTTCTGTTGTTTCTCATTGATGTAAATGATGTATGTTAATTACCATGTTCACAACGTGCCTTGATATTGGTTCCAGCATATGAGGAATTTCGGCCTGATTGCCGCGGCCTGGTTGCAGCGTACATTGTATGTGCGTCAGTGTACATTGTATGTGCGTTCAAATTTCAAACCTTTATGCTGCGAAGTGACGAGCGCTTCCATCACGTATACAGCTAATTCTGGTTAGCTGATGCGTAGCTAGTATGTTATATTGCCATTGTTGGATGTTCAGTTGGAGTGATGCTTTGCCGATGTAAAGTTATCCCTCAGTAAAGTATGGTTCCTTTGTGCAGATCTCTGTGCGGCATAACTTATTTGTTTAGTTTCCTACCGATCTATTTTCTACATGAAATCGGTGTATATCATGGCTAACACTTTGAAGATGTTGACTTCATAGTTGTCAAATGCTCATTTTAATGGTTGAATATATGGTTTAGTGCCGAGGGATGATTATAAACTGTGAGACATGTTATTTCTGTTTTGATCCGGCTTTTGCATGGCCGAGTCTTGGGCGCGTAGACTTTCACTCTTCTTAGCTTGTAAACCCTTTCCGGGTCTTTGTGCGTGTACCCGAACTGGCCGGTGATGCGCGTCAGTAGTGGCCACTAGCTAGGTCTCTGTCTCTGTTCACTAACCGAGCAGACAGACAGGCAGCCAGATCAGCAGCTTAGATTCTTGATACGCTACCCGCGTCAGTAAGACCCTTGACGTTGTTCACGGATAAGTATGCTCTGCTAGTCAGTGACAGTGTTCATAGTTCAGGAGCTGTGTGAGAGTCGAGGTGGCCGTCCTGAGCTGTCCGTCCTAACGAGCCTTCTGGTTTCCGTGGACGTAAAGAATTATTGAACCGTGCTTCGGCATTGGTCACAACTTGTCCCTAATATGTCAACTGACATCTGAGGACATTAAGCAACACTTCATCAGTGACAGTGATGATGATGATGTGGGGCTTCATGTCCTCGGATGTCGGGTTGACATATTAGGGACAAACTGTAATAGTAACAGTGACATGCTGTAGCGCTTTTGTACACGCGTTGAGTAACGAGGCTGGAGCCGGTCAGTTTACGACTGATATTTCCTCTCCGCTTGCGTCTGGTTCCAAGTGACACCCGTGTCACTGTCTGTCTCTTTGTGCGCTTAACTGGAACTGCTGTAACAATTATCTCATTCTTCCTGTTTAGTTAAGAGTAATCTTGGTAATCTGTATTTCTCACTATGTTTCTCTATTGTATAGTATTATATATGTATTTATTAGATAATTGATGTTGTTTAGTCTTTACTTTTGCTTCATGTTCTATATATTTTGTTTGCTTGTGTCTTTTCCAGCACAGACACTGTTTCCTGGTTGGTGTAAATAAAGTTATGTTATAGCAACCTCTGACTTGTGACTCTTCATTCATGCTTCCAACCTGCTCCCATATATATATATATATATATATATATATATATATATATATATATATATATATATATATATATATATATACACATACATACATACACACATATACACACACACTACATACGCACACACACAAACACACATACACACACACACACACACACACACACACACACACACACACACACACACACACACACACACACACACCCAAATATATATATAAACACACACACACACACACACCACACACACACACACACACACACACACACACACACACACACACACACACACACACACACACGCAGTCATCTAACAAGGTATTATATTGGGGGCAGCTATACAAACCCTTTACAGGGGCTTTCTCGTAGGACTGATTGCACCTGGCATAGAGAATTGAATCGGACGCGAAAGGGGCCTTGTGTTCCGAAGTAAGTTCTCCCTGAAGGGAATACTTTTCTCCTTCTTCTCTGTTTCTATTTTCTGGTGCGCGAGCAGCTTTGAAAGAGTACGTTTACCCATAAGCTGTAAGGCACACACCGTACTAGATCTATTTCATCAAAAAGAGTGGGTTATTCTCTGGTCGAGCTAAAATCTAGTTCTTTCCCTTTCATAGTCACACTTTCATTATATATAACTTACTTGATGTGCTTATTGTCGAGCTCAGTACATCTCTTCAGTATACCAATGGCGGTCTGACGCAGATCTTGACCTGTAAAGCAGTCGACCATTGTTGCTGCGTTCGACCTCCGGTCATTGCCGTCCATCATTCTCATCTTCAGATTGGCCAGGTACACGGAGATGCAGTGCACGATGCGAATACCTTCTGATAAGACTGTCTGCAGCTCTGATTTCTATTAGAAGACAAAACGATTACCATCAGACTGTGTAATCATTGAACTCGTTACTTGGTAATTAATATGAATAAACAGCCTAATTGCAAAAACACAAAACAACAACAACAGAGAGAGAGAGAGAGAGAGAGAGAGAGAGAGAGAGAGAGAGAGAGAGAAGAGAGAGAGAGAGAGAGAGAGAGAGAGAGAGAGAGAGAGGCAAATAAACATGCAAGCAACAACCAACAACAAGGTACACTATTAGTACTACTACTAATGCTACCACTACTACTGTAATATTAACAATAATAATACTAGCAATAACAATGATCAAAATTAAACACAAAACAAAACAAAAACACAGAGAGAGAGAGAGAGAGGAGAGAGAGAGAGAAGAGAGAGAGAGAGAGAGAGAGAGAGAGAGAGAGAGAGAGAGAGAGATCCATTCCCATTGACAACAACAACAGAACACGCCCTGAAAGCACTATAGAAGTTACACACCTTAGTAAATTGTCGAGCACTGTAGGTTAAAAATGTCAAACAGTAAACACACAGAGACTGGGCGATACAGTTTGAAACGAACGCGATACATCAGTAACAATGACAGCACCGTCATTTGATAATAACGACAATACTTATGATCGAAACAACAGCAACCATAAGAGCAGTGATGATGACAATCCTAGCAGCGGCTCAACTGCTATCATACCAAATAAAACTAAAACAGCAAAGCCAGCAGCATTATCAATTGATTTATGAAGAGAAAGAACAACATTCATAGTAGATCCTTTTTTAAACAATCAGAGTTGGCCATTTTCTAAATGCAAGCGTGCTTATAATTATGCTCAAACTAGACATGTATGTGGCTTTGCATGAAGTAACGTGACATCGCGCCGAGATGGCAGCAGTTTGACGTGGCACCAACCATGCTAGCGCTGTAAGTACACCACTTCGGTGGATATTCGAAAACAAGCTGTTAAAAGCTAGTCACTTATGTAGAATCACATGCAACGCAGTGAGTCTGCTCGAGGGCGGAGAGTAGCGCTATATAAAAGCGATCAACAACATTTTCGCGTAAGAAAGTGAAAGTGTCCACCGGGCTGGACATCGTCTCGTACCAGATGCTGAGGGAGGTGCCTGAGTCTTTTCTTAAGACTCTACCCGGCTTCTTCCAGAGGTGCTGGGACGGGGGTACGATTCCTGCTGAGTGGAAACACGCCGTCGTTGTACCCATCCATAAGCAAGGGAAAGCAAGGAAGGAGATCGCCAGCTACCGGCCCATCTCCCTCACGTCGCACTTGGGGAAAGTGTACGAGAGGGTGATCAAGCGCCGACTGGAGTACTTCTGTGAAACGAAGAAAGTGTTTCCTGCGTGCCAGGCCGGCTTCCGACGGGGGCGGGGTGTCACCGACCACCTGGTGAAGTTGGGGGAGCACGTCGGGAGAGCGATGGGGAGGAGAAAGGTTCTCCTGTCGTGCTTCTTTGACATCTCCCGCGCCTACGACCAGGTCTGGCACGCACGGCTGCTACAGAAGCTTCAGAAGATAGGCCTCTCAGGCAAGATCTTTAACTATATTAAAACGTTTTTAACGGGTCGTTCGTTGCAGGTCAGATGGAAGGGGGCCATGTCCGCTGCCAAGCAGATAGATATGGGAGTGCCGCAGGGATTTGTCATCGCACCACTACTGTTTAATATCATGGTCCATGATGTGGAAAGCTGTGTGCAGGGGAAGGTAGTGCTAACCATGTACGCCGACGACCTGGCTATATGGCTGGACACCCACATCAGAAGGCCCCACAAAGAGAACAACAGGAACATGGCAATCAGCATGAAAACCTTTCAGGAAGCTGTGGACGGGGTGATCCGATTCATGCAAGTGAACGGTTTCACCCTATCTACCCAGAAAACAGTCTTTCTGCCCTTCCATATCTGCTCACGACGTATCGATGACATATCGATAAAGGTGAACGATGAACATGTTTTTCCGGCCGACCAAGTAAAGTACTTAGGGGTCTTTTTTCAGCCCCTTTTGGGGGCTTTTTTACCAACCGCCCCCGTGGATCACAACCCCCGGGAAAAGGGCCCTCCCGCGCCTTGAATGTAACCCAAAGGTGCTCAGCCCAAACCCCTGGGCAAAACCCCCCAAAAAACTGCTTGTGTGCTGGTGAGGAGCTTGGTACGCCACGAAAAAGTCTAGGGCCCTGGAGGCCATGCCCGGGCATCCCCGGGGGAACAGGTTTGGGAAGCGCCCGACCGCTATCGAGGTCCGGGCTCTGCGACTGGCCCTCGGGTTTCCCCGGCAGTCCGTGCCTCACAGTCTGGTGTACCGGGATGGGGGGTATACCACTGAGAGACCAGACCCAAAACTAAAAAGCTCCGGAATATGTATTCCGCAGTCAAACTGTTAACAATTCCACTGTCGAAGAGGTGAGTGTGTCCTTCCGAGGCCCCACCCGGGTCTCCCACTGCTCCTCCATCTGCGACCTGGTCGCCGACTTGGTCGGGGGGAGCGGGATTGGACGATGCCTCGGCGGCAGACAGACCCCTTCATCCCTACCCCCCCGGGCCCTGAGGGAAAAAGGGCGGAGGGGGGGAGGTGGAGGTGGCGGGACGGACGAGGGACCAGAGCCCCTCTTTCCAAGCCTGCATAACGAATGAATTACTAGAAAATAAATATTCACAGTTTCTTCAGATTTTTACAGACGGCTCAGTGCTCGAGGACGGCTCCGCTGGAGCCGCCTTTGCCATTCCTGAGTTCCACAGCCTAAGGAAGACCTTCTCCCTACCACCTGTATCCATCTTCACTGCTGAGCTGACAGCCATTCTGATGGCGCTCCAGCACATCAGTGAAGTACGTACACCACCATGTGCAATAGTAATCTGTAGTGATTCCAGGTCTGCGCTCTCCTCCATCCGTTCCGATTCCACCAGCGCTCGAGAGGATCTCGTGCTGGAAATCGGGACGGTAGTGCACCAACTGATCACCCGCGGAACGGAGGTCCGTTTCCAGTGGGTGCCAGCACATGTCTGCCTCTCGGGCAACGAGATGGCGGACAGGGCAGCCAAGAGAGGAACCAGGCGACTGGAATCCCAAACCCTAGAACTGAAACTCGGATTAGCCGACATCTACTCGAAACTGTCCCGACGGGTGTGGAGGAAACGGGAAGAAGACTTTCCCAGCCCAGGCCACGGCCAAAGAGTGGCTCGATGCCT
>JABMCL010002902.1:322500-327500 GCA_018857735.1 Alviniconcha marisindica
CAATGCCGGTACCAGTACACATTGTTCAATGACAGCGATTGCCATGACATGTACCAGTACACAATGTTCAATGACAGCGATTGCCATGACGTGTGCCAGTGCACAATGTTCAATGACAGCGATTGCCATGACGTGTGCCAGTACACAATATTCAATGACAGTGATTGCCATGACATTGTTGCCTGTACCAGGGCACAATGTTCAATGTCAGCGATTGCAATGACATGTACCAGGGCACAATGTTCAATTACAGCGATTGCAATGACCTGTACTAGTGCACAATGTTCAATGACAGCGATTGCAAAGACTTTGTTGCCTGTACCAGTGCATAATTGTCAATGGCAGCGATTGTCATGACCTTGTTGCCTGTACCAGTGCATAATGTTCAGTGACAGCGATTGTCATGGCCTTGTTGCCTGTACCAGTGCATAATGTTCAGTGACAGCGATTGTCGTGACCTTGTTGCCTGTACCAGTGCATAATGTTCAGTGACAGCGATTGCAATGACCTTGTTGCCTGTACCAGTGCATAATGTTCAGTGACAGCGATTGCAATGACCTTGTTGCCTGTACCAGTGCACAATGTTCAATGACAGCGATTGCAATGACTTTGTTGCCTGTACCAGTGCATAATGGTCAATGACAGCGATTGCAATGATCTGTAACAGTACATAATGTTCAATGACAGCGATTGCAATGACCTTGTTGCCTGTACCAGTGCATACAGTTCAATCACAGCGATTGCAATGACCTGTACCAGTGCACAGTGGTCAATGACAGCGATTTCAATGACCTTGTTGCATGTACCAGTGCACAGTGTTCAATGACAGCGATGTCAATGACCTTGTTGCATGCACCAGTGCACAGTGTTCAATGACAGCGATTGCAATGACCTTGTTGCATGTACCAGTGCATACACTTCAATCACAGCGATTGCAATGACCTGTACCAATGCACAATGGTCAATGATAGCGATTGCAATGACCTTCTTGCCTGTACCAGTGCACAGTGTTCAATGACAGCGATTGCAATGACTTGTTGCATGTACCAGTGCATACACTTCAATCACAGCGATTGCAATGACCTGTACCAATGCACAATGGTCAATGATAGCGATTGCAATGACCTTGTTGCCTGTACCAGTGCACAGTGTTCAATGACATCGATTGCAATGACCTTGTTGCATGTACCAGTGCACAGTGTTCAATGACAGCGATTTCATTGACCTTGTTGCATGTACCAGTGCACAGTGTTCAATGACAGCGATGTGAATGACCTTGTTGCATGTACCAGTGCACAGTGTTCAATGACAGCGATTGCAATGACCTTGTTGCATGTACCAGTGCATAATGTTCAATCACAGCAATTGCAATGACCTGTACCAGTACATAATGTTCAATGACAGCGATTGCAATGATCTTGTTGCCTGTACCAGTGCATACAGTTCAATGACAGCGATTGCAATGACCTGTAACGGTACACAATGTTCAATGACAGCGATTGCAATGACATTGTTGCCTGTACCAGTGCATACAGTTCAATGACAGCGATTGCAATGACCTGTAACGGTACACAATGTTCAATGACAGCGATTGCAATGACATTGTTGCCTGTACCAGTGCATACAGTTCAATGACAGCGATTGCAATGACCTGTAACGGTACACAATGTTCAATGACAGCGATTGCAATGACCTTGTTGCCTGTACCAGTGCATATAGTTCAATGACAGTGATTGCAATGACCTGTAACAGTACACAATGTTCAATGACAGCGATTGCAATGACCTTGTTGCCTGTACCAGTGTATATAGTTCAATGACAGTGATTGCAATGACCTGTAACAGTACACAATGTTCAATGACAGCGATTGCAATGACCTTGTTGCCTGTACCAGTGCACAGTGTTCAATGTTAGCGATTGCCATGACAATGCAATACAATACAACAATACTTAGAAAGGAGAGCCGAAGAGGACTCGAACCGAGGTCTTAAACAACTTAACGCCTTACCACTGGGCCAAATCGGTTCACGCCATCGACAGTGTCTGCTTTAAATACTGACGACCTACTTGGGCTGTGTATGTTTCGCACATGCATTTCGTTCCAGTCTACAACAAATTCGCAGATTCACCCTCCTAGGTGTCGCTCTATTGTCTTCAATGAAGCTTAGAGAGAAAAAAAGATTCAGTTCTACACTTTCTTCTTTTTTCACCTATCCTGTGCCTTCGGTCCGGTTAGGTTCCCCGCTGAGTTACGATAATGTACACATGATCACAACGCTTAGGTATTTTAAGTTGTGTATAGGCATTCGCGAAGTGAATTTATCTCTGGTTAGAGAATAGCGCTTTATAGGAAATATTTATTATTATTATTATTACTATTATTATTATTTAGGCACCAGATCAGTAGCTATAAGTTTCAGCCATCTTTTACTTACCCAACTGTCAGCGGTCTGCGGATTAGACGCAAGAGTACAGGCCCTTACTTGAAGTGGACAGAGCGACAGGCAGATATCGGACAGGAAAAAACCGCCACCAGGTAGGTAGGTAGTGTTGCTTAATGTCCTCAGATGTCAATTGACATATTAGGGACAAGCTGAGACCAATGCCGAAGCATGGTTCAATATAGCTTTACGTCCCCGGAAACCAGAAGGCTCGTTAGGACGGACAGCCCAGGACGGCCACCTCGACTCTCACACAGCTCCTGAACTATGACCGCTACCAGTGCTAGTCTTGCTTTATACAGGACGGCCACCTCGACTCTCACACAGCTCCTGAACTATGACCGCTACCAGTGCTAGTCTTGCTTTATATAGTCACGACGAGAACTGAATAATGAACAGAACAGAGCAATGCATGGCTTATCTTTCGATCAATAGCTGTGAGGTCGGTATCGGTACACGCACACGCACAATGAGCAGCCGTCAGTAGCACGTTGTCAATGTATAGCCACAGAAACTCGACTGTCCTTATGTGCCGCTGCGCGTCGAACCTGGTATATATAAGGACAAAATCATTGACCTACTTCACCCGAAGCGATTTCTTAGGAATGGAGCTGTCCTTGGAATAGCCGGGAGTGCACAAAGAACAGAGAGAAAAAAGACAAACAAACCAAGAGAGAGAGAGAGAGAGAGAGAGAGAGAGAGAGAGAGAGAACATACACACACGCGCCCCCTCCCCCCCCTCCCCCCCCCCCCCCCGACACCAATACAAAAAACAAAACACACACACAAAGAAAAGAAAAACCAACAACACACACACACACACACACATACACACACACACGCGCGCGCGCGCACATACACACTCTGGCTTCCCTAATGGTCGCTAATCCCTCCCACACTTTCCCGCACTAACTCCCCAACACCACAACACAACAATGATTTTTCTTTCACACCCTTAAATAATTGCACAATCCTACCCATCACACGCAAAATTCATTCCATTCACACGCACGACTTAACTAAGGCATATACACGGAGGGCATTGATCAAATCACACACACACACACATAAGAGACGATGACCCATTCACACTGGTTAATGAAAAGCACGAGACACAATTCCCCAAACGCTATATAGTAGCTCAACCGCACGAGCTCACTCGGCTAAGAGCAAAGGTCGAACCAGTAACACAGCGACGACAGGACACTGGTCCACGAAGTGGAAGTGTGACAGCACTCACACCCCTCGTCGATGGTGACAAAGACGGGTGACAGACTACACCAAGTCGTCACGAGCAGCCCCGTGCCAACAACAGGGCACGGTGAAGGGTGTCGGCAGACGTCACAGACTGTAGCAACGAAGTCACGACGCCCCACCGCAACACCAGACATGTGCGGTGCCAACAGGCAGCAATCGTCGACCAGTAGCCAACGTAGACATGGCAGTGACGAATAAAGATGAACTGATAGATAGATGATTGATGGTAGACGCTTAGACGAATGTCGACAGACGATAGACGATAACTGGATAACTGAGTAATCGATAATTGGAGTCCTGCAATCAGAATATACTGTCTGAAATTTCCCCGTATGACAACTTAGTCCTGCTTAAACATACACTATTTAATTTCACTCTTCATTGTGCACTGCAGTGTCCCATCAGGTCACACACTATACTCATTCACAACCCATAATAAATTAACAATCAACTTATCATTCAATAAATTTTACGAAAATTATTGAAGTTCAAATGATAACAACTGCCAACCATATGTATGCACATTTATCCCAATGCCCTCAGCAGAAACCCTTCTAACAATTTAGCACAATCCACCGCGTCAATCCTATTCACACACACACACACACACACACACACACACACACACACACATGCTCACTTATCACGTGCAACCGCTCACCCCTGGCCAGCATACGCCATCTTGTTTAATCCCACTTCATAACAAAAGCCGAACTCACAAAAAGAAAGCGAGCTGCGGCACCAGCCCGCGCGGTGTGGCCCACAAAATACACCTTCCCCAAAATTTGCATAAACTTATGAAAGTCGTCCGGCCTTGTCCTTGCTCGTCATGCTCGCCTGGCTCTACGTCACTCGATTGACCAGGCCCCCCACAATCTTTTCTCCCCTAACAACTCCGTATCATGCATACCACCACGCACACCATATATACAGACATACAAAACCAAACAATCAAGGAAATAATAAAACAGACAACAAAACATAAAATGCTTAAACTACTTCCACACATACAGAACAAATACCGGCCCCTCACGCAATGAAGAAGAGAATAGATTCTGACTCACCAGCCGACTCGTGATAGTCTGCTCCGCTCCCCACGTTCCTCGAACGTTAACGGAAAATATCAATTAGTACACCATTCTACCGAGCTTCCCTGTAGTTAAACTACAGAACAGAGGATTTGAAAAGAAATCACACTGCTGACGAACGGGACCCAACAAAGAAACGCTTTGGCGATCCAAACGGCCTTCCCTCTCGGAGATGGACAACAGACTGGCTACTCTAGCTCGTTTCGTGCCTCAC
>JABMCL010003884.1:0-52500 GCA_018857735.1 Alviniconcha marisindica
TTTTGGGGTTTGGGGGGGGTCAGGGGGGGGGGGGGGTGGCTTGCGTGGTTTGGGTCATTGGGGGGCTTGCCCTGTTTGTTTGGGTCATTGGGGAGGGGGTGCCCTGGTTATTTGGGGAATGGGTGCAGGGGGTGGGGGTGGCTTGCCCTGTGTTGGTTGGGTCAGTGGGGGGGGGGTGTGGCCCTGTGTTGTTTGGGTCAGTGGGGAATGGGTGGGTGGTGGGGGAGGGTGGCTTGCCTGTGTTGTTTGGGTCATTGGGGGGGGGGCTTGCCCTGTGTTTGGGTCAGTGGGGGGGGGGGGTGCCCTGTGTTGTTTGGGTCATTTGGGGAATGGGTGCAGGGGGTGGGGGTGGCTTGCCCTGTGTTGGTTGGGTCAGTGGGGGGGGGGGGAGTGTGGCTTGCCCTGTGTTGTTTGGGTCAAAACAAGATCCAAACACAAAAAAGTAAGCATTTGTTTGGACTGTGTGCATTGGAGTGCATGTGTGTGATGAGTGAACAGCCTGGCCAGGTTTGTGGAATATTAGTTACTTAGTAGCACCTGGTTTTACATTAATGGTATGCAGTAGTGTAGCAGTTGTCAAAATTACAATAGTGAACTGAATGAAATATCATGGATGTGATATGCATATGATGTTGCGTGAGAGAGAGCGAGTCCGTGAGTGGATCACCCAGAGCGCATGTGTGAGAGCATGCGGTGTTTGATTGCACTGGGGCTGCATGCATGTACGTATGAGTGAGGGGTGCCCGTTGTTATTATTAACAAAACAACAACATCGAACAGCAAGGACAGAAGTTTCCCTGACACGTGACATGCATAAACACATCAAAGACCCTGAAATAAATGTTTTCTTCCTGTGTCGTTTTATTAATTGAAGAAATTTGTTTGCATAATTAAATCAAACCAAGTGAAATATTTGTAATTACTTTTCACCTGATTATCGACTAAGGAAAGCAAAGTTTTCATGTTCCCTTTTTGGCCAGATTGCAGTTGAGATTAGAATTCTGCTTGCATTGCAGTCTTGTGCTATCAGCTTACATGTTCATAGCACTTCATGGTACATTTTTAATGTTTTAGTTGTTTTTATTTGATTTATTTTGATTATTGTGTTTTGCTGTTGCTTTTTGTTTATTGTGCGTGCTGGTGGGTTTTTAAATACATTTTGTGGGTAATGTGTTAAATGATTTTTGTTTATAATTGTTAACTTCCTTTTCCAGTCTTTGTTTTCTGTGTTCTTAGCTTTTGTGGTGGTCAGTCCCTCATACATGTGCGCACACACACATACACAAATGTACACACACACATACAAATTACACACAGAAACACACACAAATCTACACACAGAAACAGGTGTACACACACACACACACACACACACACGGCGGTAAACAAACATGTACACATACATACATTCATGCACAAACATATACAGTATATGCACACACACATACACATTTACACACATCTAAACACATATGTACACATGCACACACACACACACACACACACACACACACACACCAATTTCAAACATACAGAATGTTTTATTTGAATCTTCTGTACACATTCAGGTCATGTACACACCATCCAAATAGTATTACAAAAATAACACTGAACATTTTGTCAATCAGTTCTTTATCAACTGGACAGGAAACATATATCCACCGGTTAAACAAAGTAAAATGCCTTTCCCTCCGTTAACAATGAATTAATCATTTCTAGACTGGCCAACTCTTTCATGATGAGAGCACTGGGACCCTGTTAATAAACCCCCAGTTTCTGTTTTTGTTTTTAGATTATACAATCCATCAGCACTGAAGTCATTCATTGCATCAAAAGTCAGGCTGATCCGTAAATTTTGTCTCTCTGTATGAAAACCTGTTACACTGGTACAGATAACCACCACTTGCACATATAATGCAAATTTTACGTGCAGTTTGACCAAAACTGGTCAAAAGAAGATGAACATTTTCCCACAAAAACTGTTCATTTGAGTCGAATAAACCAGTTATTTCTGAAAATTCAATACCCACTGTGCCCAGACACCGGTTCCCTTTTGATCAGTGTCCCCACACACTGGTGCCCGTCCCATCAGTGTCCCCATACACCGGCGTCCTTTTGATCAGTTTACACTGCCACAGGGGTGTATCATTGGGAGCAAGCTACCATACATACAATGTACATCTGTTGTGCGCCATCACAATGAACTATTGTTGCATAACCAACATGAATCCAGGGTCAGATATATCTTCATAACCATTCAATTTCTACCACTGTTACTGGTAACCATAGGCATTCTCTTCACTAAAAAAAATCAGCAACAAAAACCATTGTTTTTGCCACCCCAGTGCATTAGTCCCACACTAGTGCACACCAATCCAAGCACCCATACCCATAGGACAAGCTGAGCAACAGTCCACTGATAACTGACTGATTGACTGATTCTTCTCTAATGTCCAGTCAAATGTGAAGATCACAGTCATCAGAGCGACATACAAATCATTATGTCTTGAGTAACAGTCTGATTCACCATTCACTTTACTTCATGGCTGAAGAAGATTGGGGAGAAAAAATGTAGCTGAATGAGCTGAGCTGGCAGAAACCAAAACAACAAAATTCCTGACAGCAGGCAAAGCATGCCAGGCTATATTCTAATATGCTCCAGGCTTAGCAGAAGAAACCTAGAGCACTGGGTTCTCAGCAGAGGGGACTTTTTTTTCTTTTTTCTTCCTTTTTCTACTGCAGTACCACACCCAAGAGACTCAACTACACACTCTCAGTGAAAAGAGGAACAAAAATGGAATGTTTCAATGCAGCGAAGCATGCTTAAACTGTGACTGGTAAAACTGAATGATAATAATAACCGTGGGTGTGTTGAGCACCTTTACCACCTGAACGGAAGTTTGTTCATAATTGGATTTTGACATCCTGTCAAGCACTCAGAAATGCTTTCCAATGACAATAAAACAAAAACATGACGACATAACAGATTACAGGTACAATGTACAATGAATTGTAAAAGGAAACGTAAAATACATGCAGTCTATTTGATGCTGATGAAAAACGCCAAATAGACTTGAGCGCCTGGTCACCCCACTGACTGAGGAATCACAGATAGCAGCCACTCTATGACTCAGTGATTCATTGTCACCACTGAAGTCACCTTTCCCACCTGCCGGTCTCTCCACCATCACAACCTACCACCACAAGGGACAATGGCAGAACCTTGCTAACAGTGCCACCACTAATATCTATCCCACCTGCCTGTCCCTCCGCCATTACAACCCACCACCGCAAAGGACTATGCCAGGACCACACTAACAGTGCCACCACTGATGTCACCTTTCTCACCGGCCTCTTCCCTCCACCATCACAACCCATCACCGCAAGGGACTATGGCAGGACTACACTCCAAGCAGTGCGCAGCCACCAACCTGCCTTCAGCGTGGAGTGCGCAGCCACTAACTTCAGCGTGGAGTGTGCAGCCACCAACTTCAGCGTGGAGTCCGAGTGTGCAGCCAGTAACTTCAGTGTGGAGTGTGCAGCCACCAACCTGCCTTCAGCATGGAGTGCACAGCTACTACAGTGTGGAGTGTGCAGCCACCAACCTGCCTTCAGCAGCCACCAACTTCAGTGTGGAGTGTGCAGCCACTACAGTGTGGAGGGTGCAGCCACCAACTGCCTTCAGCATGGAGTGCACAGCCACTACAGTGTAGTGTGTGCAGCCACCGACCTGCCTTCAGCATGGAGTGCGCAGCCACCAACTTCAACGTGGAGTGTGCAGCCACTACAGTGTGGAGGGTGCAGCCACCAACTTCAGCGTGGAGTGTGCAGCCACCAACTTCAACGTGGAGTGTGCAGCCACTACAGTGTGGAGGGTGCAGCCACCAACTTCAGCGTGGAGTGTGCAGCCACCAACTTCAGCGTGGAGGGTGCAGCCACCAACTTCAGCGTGGCGTGTGCAGCCACCAACTTCAGTGTGGAGTGTGCAGCCACCAACTTCAGTGTGGAGTGTGCAGCCACCAACTTCAGCATGGAGTGACAATGTCAGAAATCAGACTTTTGAACTGGTTGTGTCTGATGATCAGTGGTGTATGATGATCACAGCGGTGTTTGATGATCACAGCGGTGTCTGATCAAAGCAGTGTCTGATGGTCAGAGCAATGTCCGATGATAAAGCAGTGTCTGAAGATCAGTGTGGTGTCTGATGATCAAAGTTGTGTCTGATGGTCAGCGCAGTGATGATAAAGCGGTGTCTGATGATCAGAGTGGTGGTGTCTGATGCTCAGTGTGGTGTCTGATGATCAGAGCAGTGTCTGATGATCAAAGTTGTGTCTGATGTCTGATGGGGGCAAAAAGCGGTGTCCCGATGATAAAGCAGTGGGCCCCGTTTCTCAGTGGGGGGTGTCCCGCGATTTTATTTTTTTGTGTCTGTTTCTCCCCGTGTGGTGTCCCGAAAGATCAGTTTGGTTTTTTGTCTGATGCTCAGTGTGGTGTCCCGATGATCCCGTGGGGTTTTGTCCCCGGATGCTCAGTGTGGTGTTTTTGATGAAACAAAGGTGGGGCTATGGTTCCAAAAGGGGGGTTTTCCTTTTGATCAGAAATGGGGCCTTAAAGATCCAAAACGGGGGTCCCTCAACAAAAATGTAACCTGTGTCAAAAAACAAGGTCGGGGAGTTTTGGGGGTTTACCCATTCAAAACAAAAGGGGGTTGGCCCCTTTTAGGTTTTTTCAAAATTCAAAACGCAGGGCGGGGGGTTTCTGGCTTATTTTCATTCAAAACATAGGGGTTTTAGGCACTGGGGTTGCCAAACCCCTCCTTTTTTTACAACAACCTTGATTCACTAATTCTTGTTTGCAAAGCCACCTGTGACTGGTGGGTAAAAGAAAAGCCTGATACTACCGCATATACCTCCCCAAAACAGTTTTTGCTGAAAACAAACAAGCACACTAATACTTGGAGATACCGGTAGGATTGCTATTACTCACCAAATGGAAGCAGCCAAAACAGCAGAGAAGGTTAAGAAAAAACAGCAGAAACAGTTGGTGGGAATTAAAATAAAGGACAAAAACGGAAGCTTTCCCCTGCGCTAACTGAATACAGCAAATTTTACTTTTTTCAAAAACAAGCGTGGGGCCCTTACAATAAAAGGCAAGAACGGAAGCTAATTCTGCGCTAACTGAATGCAGCATTTTATTTTTTTTCAAAAACAATTTTGTGGGGAAATTTACAATAAAAGCACAAGAACGGAACTAATTCTGCACTAACTGAATCAGAAATTTTACTTTTTTGTTTTTGTTCTTCTTCCCTAAACGAAATTTTCTTTAACATCTGTTCTAAAAAACCCTAAGAAAGGCAGGGGGGACTGGAAAAAACACCTGAACTCTGATCCATCCTAGCCACACACACATTTGCACAAAAAAAAAAAGATTTCCGGGGCCTTTGGCCTGAATAAGCAAACTATTTCACAGTACATCTCAACACAAGATTTCAGCATCATTCACTAAACACTTCAAAACTATAAAAACATGCACAACCACAAAAACAAGATGAAGTAAGTGCCACTGAAATCGGCGCCAAAATAAGCAAGCTATTACATGTGACCTCCCAAACTCGCACGCGTTTTATCATGTTCTGTTATTTTTTAAATACTTGTAGCAGCAGTTTCAGCATCATGCTTGCAGTAGCACTTTTATCACGTTGACTGAAATTACATTTCATCTAAAAAAAAAGTGTTTCCAAAACAGGACCATGGGTAACAATAAAACAAAGCAAGCAATGAAGAACCAAGAAAAACAGACAAATACATGAACCCAAAAATAAGAAGAAAAAGAAACTACATTAATGCCCTAACCACTGTCATTTCTGAACCTGCGTTGTGGAGCTGTGTCTTACATGGGCACCTACTTTGAACGCATGCTCTACGCAAACTGTTCACAAACTTTCCACTTACTAAAGTGCAGATCAAGTCTGGCACTCCCAAACACTGTTGCACTAAGAACAGACAAACCAGCTTCCGGATTGGTCAACTGCATCACCTCGTCTCTCATGCGTTAAACCCATTAGGTTGACGGATATTTTGTCTTCAGTTTTGAATTGATGGGCTGGCACAATTCGTTGGGGGAAATTATGACAGCTGATGGTTGTGAAGGGCCCACTTATTTTTTTTATTTTTTTTTTTAGGAATTCTTTGGACCTTGTCTACAATGCACTGACACTGCTGATATGAAGCATGAAAACTGTCCTGCTCACTTGCCACATGACATTCAGCTTTGCTTGGTCATGTCACAGACCTACCACGGCATCAAAGTATGCAGTCAAAGCCAGCCTGCTTTCACAGTTAGGACATGGTTTAAGCAAACACAGTGGCAGCAGCAGACAACTGACCTTGAAAGAACAAAGAAAACCCAACTTTGCAATCATGAGAGGTGTCCATGGTCCATGTATTGCTGCACTGCATGTCTGGGTTGCACTGACTGTTCCGGGATGTGTGCATGTTTGCCTGCATTTTGCTACTGACGTTGGATTGTCTGGGTATGCATGTTTCATGTATTGATTCTGATGTTCATTCTTGTTTTGAATTGTGAAGTGCTTTCAGCCAGTCTAGATGGATTAGGCGCTATATAAGTGTTACATATTATTATTATTAAAACGTACTGTTATTCAGACCAATACCGGGACTGTTTTAAAGACTGCATTAAACTTCTGTGAAATGGGGTCGAGTGCCTATGGCCTTTTCCAAGCCCACTAGTACCACCCTGAACTGAAAACAAACCCAACTGAACACACTGGACTGGCTGGACTCTCCCATCTCATCCTGAGAAATGAAAGCTTTGACTGAATAACTCATGCTTGATGGCCAACGCTCAGTTAAAGGCAAAGGGATGAATAAACCCATGAATCCTGTTATCATTATCAACATGTCAATCATCATTTTTAACTTATCGACAAGTCAATCTTAATTATCATCATTATCAACATATCAACACATCGATCTTATCACGACAACACGTCAATCTTTTTTTTTCTTCAACAAACTGTTTACACAGATGCACTGGCATAAATTACGTTCCACTCTCCCTTTTGCGACCACCGTTCTGATTTCATTGTTGAATGAGAAGAGAAGAGAATACAGAATGAGCAGAAAATAGAAGAGAATACAGAATGAGAAGAAAAGGGAAGAGAATACAGAATGAGAAGAAAAGGGAAGAGAATACAGAATGAGAAGAAAAGGGAAGAGAATACAGAATGAGAAGAAAAGAGAAGAGAATACAGAATGAGAAGAAAAGGGAAGAGAATACAGAATGAGAAGAAAAGGGAAGAGAATACAGAATGAGAAGAAAAGAGAAGAGAATACAGAATGAGAAGAAAAGGGAAGAGAATACAGAATGAGAAGGAAAGGGAAGAGAATACAGAATGAGAAGAAAAGAGAAGAGAATACAGAATGAGAAGAAAAGGGAAGAGAATACAGAATGAGAAGAAAAGAGAAGAGAATACAGAATGAGAAGAAAAGGGAAGAGAATACAGAATGAGAAGAAAAGGGAAGAGAATACAGAATGAGAAGAAAAGAGAAGAGAATACAGAATGAGAAGAAAAGGGAAGAGAATACAGAATGAGAAGGAAAGGGAAGAGAATACAGAATGAGAAGAAAAGGGAGGAGAATACAGAATGAGAAGAAAAGAGAAGAGAATACAGAATGAGAAGAAAAGAGAAGAGAATACAGAATGAGAAGAAAAGGGAAGAGAATACAGAATGAGAAGGAAAGGGAAGAGAATACAGAATGAGAAGAAAAGGGAAGAGAATACAGAATGAGAAGGAAAGGGAAGAGAATACAGAATGAGAAGAAAAGAGAAGAGAATACAGAATGAGAAGAAAAGGGAAGAGAATACAGAATGAGAAGAAAAGGGAAGAGAATACAGAATGAGAAGAAAAGAGAAGAGAATACAGAATGAGAAGAAAAGGGAAGAGAATACAGAATGAGAAGAAAAGAGAAGAGAATACAGAATGAGAAGAAAAGGGAAGAGAATACAGAATGAGAAGAAAAGGGAAGAGAATACAGAATGAGAAGAAAAGAGAAGAGAATACAGAATGAGAAGAAAAGGGAAGAGAATACAGAATGAGAAGGAAAGGGAAGAGAATACAGAATGAGAAGAAAAGGGAGGAGAATACAGAATGAGAAGAAAAGAGAAGAGAATACAGAATGAGAAGAAAAGAGAAGAGAATACAGAATGAGAAGAAAAGGGAAGAGAATACAGAATGAGAAGGAAAGGGAAGAGAATACAGAATGAGAAGAAAAGGGAAGAGAATACAGAATGAGAAGGAAAGGGAAGAGAATACAGAATGAGAAGGAAAGGGAAGAGAATACAGAGGCTGCTGTTGCTACAGCAGCAGTGGGCTGAAGATTAAACTGCTGCCAATGTGGAAAGCAAAGTGGGACAGTTACGGTCACTTTTTGCTGTTATAATCCCAGTAACGATAATTTTTACAGTGCCAGTTCCTAAAAAGCTCTGATAATGATGTGTCCAGCTCACACTTCCGCCCAGTGTTTTGGCATTTGGCTGTTTGCCTCCTTCACTCCCACACTGATGAACAGAGCATCAGTCACACAGCACCCAAGACAGCCAAACCACTAAGACACCATTGCCATTCTCAACCACCAGGTAACTCCAAGGTCAACGTCCTGACAGCCTCCTTGATGTTGTTGGAGCATTCCCTAGCTGAACACTCTTGAGAGTCATCCACTGACAAATGCGTTCCACAAGGCAAGAGAACTGTGTGCGTGACTGTTTTTCATTACCCCGCCACGTGGGCAGCCACACACCGTCTTCAAAGGAAGGCCTCCTTGATGAATGGGGACTAGCTCAGCCAGTCCAAGTCATCGTCATCATCGTCGTCACCAAAGAGTGGAGGCGGGGGCTTGGGCTTGAGGTCCTGGGAAGGGAAGAAGATAAGGAAATGGTCAGAGGCGGATAAACACATAGATTACTGACTTACCTGGGAAGGGGAAGAGAAAGAAAACATCAGAGCAGGATAAACAGACAGATTACTGACTTTAAACACCCAGTCAACCACGACAGATACAGCAGAGCAAAACAAAAAGCAGTTTGTCAAAATACAAATTAATCCTAAAAATATCTACATGTCACAACTAGTGCACTGTCAACTAAAAACACAAGCAACAAGTGGATTAGGAATGACATCCCAAAAATGTAGCCCAAAAAATGTATCATTCCCCAAAAATTAATGTCCTTCAGCTCATTAAAGATGGAGTTCAAAGAGACTTCACTAAAAAAAATAACATCCTCAGTGTCTGAGCAACAAACACCTGGGAAAGCAGAAAAATGGATATATAATTTTTTTCTTTAAGCTGCCAGAGGAAGCCTACCTTAAAGCCAGCTGCATGAAGAAAAACTGCTGCTGTTTGTCTTTTCTTCTCTCCATTCCCACTGACAGGTTCCCTGATGCTTTTTAACTTCATCTGCTTTAACCCTTTCATTCCCACTGACAGGTTCCCTGATGCTTTTTCACTCGAAGTCTGCTTTAACCCTTTCATTCCCACTGACAGGTTCCCTGATGCTTTTTCACTTCAAGTCTGCTTCATTCCCACTGACAGGTTCCCTGATTGCTTTTTCACTTCAAGTCTGATTTAACCTTTTCATTCCCACTGACAGGTTCCCTGATTGCTTTTTCACTTCAAGTCTGCTTTAACCTTTTCATTCCCACTGACAGGTTCCCTGATGCTTTTTCACTTCAAGTCTGCTTTAACCCTTTCACTTCCAGCACTTCTTCATTATACTGGTGATTACAGCACTTAACTCGAAGCAGAATCACACGGAAGCATAAAAACATAATTGCCACATAGGGGCGGGGATAGCTCAGTGGTTAGAGCGTCGGACTCATGATTGAAAGGAGAAAGTGTTCGAATCCCTGCTGGAGCGCGGCGGGAGAATTTTCTTCTCCAGGGTCGACTTTCTGTGCTGACTCTTATTTCGGTATCCGTTCCCCCCCCCCCCCCCCCCCCACCATGTTACCGCAGTAGCACGTAAAAGATCCCGGTCATTCTGCCAAAAGTGCAGGTGGCAGGTTACAGCTAAACACGCATACACCTTATGTATGTGGCTTTGCATGAAGTGACATGGTGCATGGTTGTATGGATAATGGTGTACACAGGACTTGCGCCGAGACGGCTGCAGTTTCATGTGGCACCAGCCATGCCAGTGTTGTAAGTACACCACTTCGGTGGATATTCAAAACAAAACAAAATGCGCTATAAAGCTAGTCACTCATGTGGAACCACATGCGAGCGCAGTGAGTCTGCTCAAGAGAGCGGAGAATAACGCTATATAAGCGATCATCAGTCAATAATATGTTCTTCAGCAGCGCCTTGTCAGTACTTGTCCTCACAGCCACCACCCCTACTTCTCAGTGTACTAGGTTCATTCACCTCCTCCACACTTTCTTCTCAAATAGTCACTGTCACTACCACTGACATCAGCTGGGTCAACCTCAGCAACCCCTCCTCCTCTCTAAACACATTTTTTCTTTGTCACTTTCAACTCGCCCGAAATATTCATAATAAAAGTAATCACTTCATCTGCAGTGAAGTGCTACACCACCATCATGGTGCAGAGATCTGAAACATGTTGACAACTCAGCGATTTGTTTGACTTAACCAACTTTCAGAACTCCAAAACACCATGAAAACTGCGCCATTTGCAAGCAAGCCTCTATGTCATCAACAAAATCACCGATCATGTGATTGGGATTTCCCTGGTCTCCCGGAGCATTGCTCAAACTGGGCTGTTGTGAATCTGCACCAGATTGCACTGTTTGGAGAGAACGGCTTAAATACACAAGGAAAGTGTACACGATTCACTTCTAACAGAAAACTACATAATATGAAGAAGAAGAAAGAAGAAAGAAAAAGAAAAACACACACATAGTGCATAGAAAAGACACACACTGCACTGTAACCTGAGTAAGTTTATACACACACACACACATACACACACACACACACACACACACACACACACACACACCACACACACAAGATGTTCTTTTTTAAACCACCTCTCTTTCAGGTTTTTGAGTTTTGCTTTGTCATACAACTGGGGTTTTATTGCACTGTGGGTTTTACTGCACTGTAGGTCTTGTTGCCCTGTGGGTTTTACCTTGGTTTCACTGCACTGTTTCACTGCATTTTGGGTTTGACTACACTGTGGGTTAGGTTGGCCAATTACACTCACATCTTCTCCAAGCAGGTCATTCTTGCTGGGGAGTTTGCCCGCTCCTGTTTTGTTCTGCTCCTTGGCTGCTGGCTGAATGTCACCCAGAGTGTCGGCCACGGTGTTGTCGGAGCCAAACAGGGGACTGCCACACAGCAAACAGGCTGTTAGTTGGGGAGGGGGGTGGGGGTGAACACATGTATCATGTTTCGCCCACACAAATGGTACACATATATAAAACACACACACACACATTCATAAAACACACAACTGGCACACATACACAAATAGCAACACACACACACACACGCACGCACATGCACACACATACACACACATGTACACAAACACACATGCACACACACACACACATACGCATGCACACACACACACACACACACATACATACACACGCACACACACACACACGCACACACAAACTACAACCAACACATAAGCTAGCCTGCACAGAGAACATCATCACCACCACAAACAGCAAATGACATCTCCCCCACCTGTCGTCCTCATCCTCAGCGTCAAACAGAGGGGGAGGCTCACGGGACACTAAAGTTGGCAGCGCTGACCCAGACTCTGCGCTGACGTGGCCTCCGTCTGAAGCGGTCAAGCCCCTGCCGGTGGTTGCTGCGGTAACGCCAGTTTTGCTGCTCTCTGACGGTGGCACTTTTGTCTCTTCCTCCGCTGCCAGTGGCTGTGTTTCTGCAGGCTGGTCTGCCTGCTGCTCGTCTCCGGCCGGCTGGGAGGGGGAAGGGGGCGTGTGGAAGGACTCGTCCATCGTTGGCTCAGACACAGGACTCTTCTCTGGACTCTGCGCTGCAGACTCTTCACCTTTTGATGGCGAGGTGGACAACTCCTCAACTACTTCCTTCTCCTTTTCATCCTCAGCCACTCGCTGGTCTCCATTGATTTCCTCGTCTGCTGTGTTGTCTCCCTTGGTTTCCTCTGCTGCTGTGTTGTCTCCCTTGGTTTCCTCTGCTGCTGTGTTGTCTCCCTTGGTTTCTTCTGCTGCTGTGTTGTCTCCCTTGGTGTCCTCTGCTGCTGGGTGGTCTCCCTTGGTTTCCTCCGCTGCTGGGTGGTCTCCCTTGGTTTCCTGGAAGACTCTAGTGTCTGTGTCATCAGCACTGTTGTCTTTGTCATCTTCCCTGCTCTTGTCGGCTGGGACCGTTGGCTGAGCGCTGTTGTCTGACACCCCTGGGCCAGGCTGGGTGCTCTCCCCTTGTAGAGACCTTGGTGAAGCCACACTGCTGGTTTCTGAAACAAGAGAAAAAAATATTATTATTTTTTTCAACTCATCTCCTGCAATGGATGAACCACATCATGTCATGGGGTGTTATATCATGAACGTAACACCAAAGGACAGCATACAAAGGAGCACCATATGAACCATATCATGTCAAGGGGTGTCATGAATGTAACAACAAAGGACAGCATATGGAGGAGCATCATATGAACCGCATCATGTAAACCACATCAAGTAAAGAGGTGTTATATCATAAATATAACACCAAGGGACAGCATATGGAGGAGCATCATATGAACCACATCATGTAAACCACATCATGTAAAGAGGTGTTATATCATAAAGATAACACCAAGGGACAGCATGTGGAGGAGCAACGTATGAACCACATTATGTAAACCACATCATGTAAAGAGGTGTTATATCATAAACACCAAGGGACAGCACATGGAGGAGCATAATAATAATAACAAAGAGGATTTCTAGAGCACCCATCTACTGCACAAGGTGGGAGCACAGGGCGCTTTACAATAACACTAACAACACACACACACACACATCATGTAAAAGGATGTTATATCAAAAGCTTAACATCAAGGGACAGTATATTGAAGGGAACTGTATGAGAGACATCATGTAAAGGGGTGTTATATCAAAAGCTCAACATCAAGGGAATGTATACTGAAGTGAACTGTATGTGAAAGGCATCACATTGTATGAGAGACATCATGTAAAGGTGTGTTATATCAAAAGCTCAACATCAAGGGAATGTATACTGAAGTGAACTGTATGTGAAAGGCATCATACTGAGGGCCATTGTATGAGAGACGTCATGTAAAGGTGTGTCACATCAAAAGCTCAACATCAAGGGAATGTATACTGAAGTGAACTGTATGTGAAAGGCATCATACTGAGGGCCATTGTATGAGAGACGTCATGTAAAGGTGTGTTACACCACACCACAACCATAACATCAAGGACAGTGTGCTGACGGCCATGGTGTGAGAGACATCATGTAATGGGGTGTTATGCAAAAAACACATCAAGGTCAAAATATAGACGGGCACTGTATGAAAGTCATCATGTAAAGTGGCATTACATCAAAAGCTTAACGTAAACAGCTCTTTACTCTCTTAATATCTCCCTCTGCTTAAGTGCAAAGAAGATAAACCTTGACATGTTAAGCAATGTGTCGTCAGAATCACAGCATAATCTGCAAAAGCGTTCTCCCTCAGGTAAGCCTCTGTACAAAGGCAAGGGGAATTTGGCTCTTAACTGACTGTACAGTGGGTGTATGAAGGGGAGCAGCAAGGAGACCAGCGTATGAAGAGCACATGACATTCATCCTCAGTCGTGTCTACACCAAGGGATGTTAGCTCCAGGGGCAAAGCACTTTTCCCCATCTGGGCCCTGTCACATGGAATAAACTCCAGTACTCTGTACGCTATGCCGCAACAAATCCCAGTTCAAAACTCAACTCAAAACCACACTATTCCTCTCAGCCCATGGACCAAACTCCTAAATTTCTTTGTTTCCACTGCCAATCATACCCCAACCCCTCCCCCCCCTCCACCTCACCTCACCTCACCCCCATTTCCTGTTGACTTGCTTGTATCAATGCATAAATGCTACATGAGTGCCCGTTGCATGTGTGTGTGCCGCGTATGTGCATGTGTGCATAAGTGGGTGTGTGGGTGGGTGTGTTATGAAGTAAGTGAATGTGTATTTTTGTTAAATTTTTATTTTCTGCTGTAGCATGTTGTCACTATTCTCGCTTGTGTACGTGCCTTGGGCTGTTAAAATATTTTGATAGGTAGGGCGCTTACAAATTTCAGTTATTATTATTATTAGTCAGGGGGAAGTGACACCAACAAAACAGCCAAACAGCAGAAATGTCCACCCCCCCCCCCCCCCCCCCCCCCCCACCGCTTTAGGGAGCTGTGATCTGTGTTCAGGGAGCACTGGCTGAGGGGTCAAAACAACAGGGACTTGCCTCCTGACACGTTGCCTGATGTCTCTGTCGCCATTCTCGTTGCCTCAGCCTCCTCTTCCTCTTCTTTTTCCTCCTCCTCCTCCTCCTCTTCTTCTTCTTCCTCCTCCTCCTCTTCTTCCTCTTCTGACTCCTCTTCCTCTTGCTGAGCGGTGTCTCCCTGAGAGCGGGCCTGCACCAGTTTCAGTGTTGTTTCCTGAAACACGCACACAGACAGCAATGATACACCACGCACACAGACAGCAGTGATACACCACGCACACAGACAGCAGTGATACGCCACACACACAGAGTGATACACCACACACACAGAGTGATACACCATGCACACAGACAGTAGTGATACACCATGCACATAGAGTGATACACCACGCACATAGACAGTAGTGATACACCATGCACATAGACAGTAGTGATACACCATGCACATAGAGTGATACGCCACGCACACAGACAGTAGTGATACACCATGCACACAGACAGTAGTGATACACCATGCACATAGAGTGATACCCATGCACATAGAGTGATACCCACACACAGAGTGATACACCGTGCACACACAGTAGTGATACACCATGCAGAGTGATACACCACACATACAGACAGTAGTGATACACCACACACACAGAGTGATACACCACGCACATAGACAGTAGTGATACACCATGCACATAGACAGTAGTGATACACCATGCACATAGAGTGATACGCCACCACACAGACAGTAGTGATACACCATGCACACAGACAGTAGTGATACACCATGCACATAGAGTGATACACCACACAACAGAGTGATACACCAGCACACAGACAGTAGTGATACACCATGCACATAGAGTGATACACCAGCACATAAAAGGAGTGATACACCATGCACACAGACAGTAGTGATACACCACACACACAGAGTGATACACCACGCACATAAACAGCAGTGATACACCACGCACACAGACAGTAGTGATACACCATGCACACAGAGTGATACACCATGCATACAGAGTGATACACCACGCACACAAAGTGATACATCACACACACAGTGATACACCATGCACACAGAGCGATACACCACGCACACAGCAGTGATGCACCATGCATACAGAGTGATACACCACACACACAAAGTGATACACCACACATACAGAGTGATACACAATCCACACAAAGAGTGATACACCACACACACACAGAGTGATACACCATGCACACAGACAGCAGTGATGCACCATGCACACAAACAGCAGTGATACACCATGCACACAGAGTGATACACCACACACACACAGAGTGATACACCATGCACATAGAGTGATACACCATGCACATAGAGTGATACACCACACACAGAGTGATACACCGTGCACACACAGTAGTGATACACCATGCAGAGTGATACACCACACATACAGACAGTAGTGATACACCACACACACAGAGTGATACACCACACAGACAGCAGTGATTCACCACGCACACAGACAGTATTGATACACCCTGAACATAGAGTGATACACCACGCACTCAGACAGCAGTGATACACTACACACAGAGGCAGCAGTGATACACCACACACACAGTAGTGATACACTACACACATACACAGTAGTGATACACCACACACAGAGACAGTAGTGAACTATGATCAGGTATTCTACACCAGGTTCAGTGTTGTTTCCTGGAACATGCACACAGACAGCACTGAACTAGCTATGACCATGTATTCTAAACCATGCACGCAGAAAGCACTGAACTATGACCATGTGTTCTACACCATGCACACAGATAGTAGTGAACTGTGATCATGTGTTCTACACCATGCACACAGATAGTAGTGAACTGTGATCATGTGTTCTACACCATGCACTCATTAAACAGTGAACTATGATCATGTGTTCTACACCATGTACACATTAAGCAGCAAACTATGATCATGTGTTCTACACCATGCACACAGGCAGTAGTGAACTATGATCATGTGTTCTACACCATGCACACATTAGGCAGTGAACTATGATCATGTGTTCTACACCATGTACACAGATAGTAGTGAACTGTGATCATGTGTTCTACACCATGCACACAGATAGTAGTGAACTGTGATCATGTGTTCTACACCATGCACACAGATAGTAGTGAACTGTGATCATGTGTTCTACACCATGCACACATTAAACAGTGAACTATGATCATGTGTTCTACACCATGCACACAGATAGTAGTGAACTGTGATCATGTGTTCTACACCATGCGCACAGATAGTAGTGAACTGTGATCATGTGTTCTACACCATGTGCACAGATAGCAGTGAACTATGATCATGTACTCCACACAGGAACTGCCATTCCCATGCATGTATGGGACCTGTCCAACCCCGAAGCTCTTGTTTCTGCCATCATGTCTATACAGACAAACTTGCCTCATAACACAATTAAGTTGTCAGCAATCTGTATGTTCCACTGGCAAGGTTCATATCCAATTTATCATGGCAAAAAGTTTACAATGTAATGAGGCAGGGTGGGAGAAAGGGTCTGTTCAGAGAGGTCACTCAGATCTGATAATATAAAAACAAAAGTGCACATACAAAACAAAACCAAAAAAAAACCAGAACAAAAAGAAAGGTAGGCCAGCAGCTGTACACTCAAGCATCAGCCGTACAAAGTTCTTGTCCAGCGTGATGACTGTGCCTTCCTCAACACAGCTGAAGATTCACTCTACAATCCCAGCAGAGGATCTACTTTGCATGTGGTTCTGGCTACCTAGTCTTTGAATGTGGTTTGGCTATGTTGTCTCTCAATGTCAGTAATGACACCAACTCCCCTTCAGCAGTGATCTCTGACCAAGACGTATGCAAACTTGCATATCACAGAGGGCTGTCATGTTGAGGTGCACCTGCATGCTATGAAGACGTACCTTGATCGCTGCCAGAACAACTGCCATGACCTCTGCACCTGTGTAGTTCTCCTCTGCCTCAAACTCCTCCCGCAAGCTCTGGTACACCAAGTTCATCACCTTCTTCACCTGCACAACACACAGCAGTCAGAGTTCATCACCTTCTTCACCTGCACAACACACAGCAGTCAGACTGTCAGCAACACCACACCGAGTTCATCACCTTCTTCACCTGCACAACACACAGCATTCAGACTGTCAGCAACACCACAACGAGTTCATCACCTTCTTCACCTGCACAACACACAGCAGTCAGTCAACAACACCACACCGAGTTCATCACCTTCTTCATCAGCACAACACACAGCATTCAGTCGGGGTGGGGCTGTATGGGCAGGGCTGTAGGGGCGGGGATGTAGGGGCGGGGCTGTAGGAGCGTGGCTGTAGGGGTGGGGATGTAGGGGCGGGGATGTAGGGGCAGGGCTGTAGGGGTGGGGATGTAGGGGCGGGGATGTAGGGGCAGGGCTATAGGGGTGGGGATGTAGGGTGGGGCTGTAGGGGCGGGGCTGTAAGGGTGGGGATGTAGGGGTGTGGATGTAGGGGCAGGGATGTAGGGCTGGGCTGTAGGGGTGGGGATGTAGGGGCGGGGATGTAGGAGCGTGGCTGTAGGGGTGGGGATGTAGGGGCGTGGATGTAGGGGCAGGGCTGTAGGGGCGGGGATGTAGGGGCGGGGATGTAGGGGCAGGGCTATAGGGGTGGGGTGTAGGGTGGGGATGTAGGAGCGTGGCTGTAGGGGTGGGGATGTAGGAGCGTGGCTGTAGGGGTGGGGATGTAGGGGCGGGGATGTAGGGGCAGGGCTGTAGGGGCGGGGATGTAGGGGCGGGGATGTAGGGGCAGGGCTATAGGGGTGGGGTGTAGGGTGGGGCTGTAGGGGCGGGGCTGTAGGGGTGGGGATGTAGGGGCAGGGATGTAGGGCTGGGCTGTAGGGGTGGGGATGTAGGGGCGGGGATGTAGGGTGGGGCTGTAGGGGTGGGGCTGTAGGGGCGGGGCTGTAGGGGCGGGGCTGTAGGGGCGGGGATGTAGGGGCGGGGATGTAGGGTGGGGCTGTAGGGGCGGGGATGTAGGGGCGGGGATGTAGGGACGTGGCTGTAGGGGCGTGGCTGTAGGGGTGTGGCTGTAGGGGCGGTGATGTAGGGTGGGGCTGCAGGGGCAGGGATGCAGGAGTGGGGTTGTAGGGGCCGGGATGTGTGTGTGTGTGGGGGGGGTGGGGGGTGTAGGGGCCGAGTTGTAGGGGCAGGGATGTAGGTCAGGTGGTTGAGCGTCAGGTTGGGTGCATCAGTGATGCAGGTTTGATTCCCTAGACAGCAAGGGAATTTTCTATTCAAGTCAGTTTTCAGTGTGACGACGCCTGTGTGCGGTCAGAAGAACTTAATTAACACCTGTGCACATGCTAAAAAGCCCAAGCACTGACAGTCATCCCATTGTTTGCACACATGGAAACACAGCACATGCCAGGTCAACCCCTGAAGATGGAATGTGGCTGCCCAAGTGGCAGGGGAATTGAACAGTCACATACACAATCTGCCTCCCCCCAAAACGGATGACGATGTACTGGGAATTGAAAAGTGACATACACAATCTGCCTCCCCCCAAAACAGGTGTACTAACTCCTTAAAAAGAGGAACACAGAAGTTAGTTCCACTGTATATTTAGAGGAGCACAGAAGAATATGGTTCCATTGACCATAGTTCCACTGTACATTTAGAGCAGCACAGAAGAATATGGTTCCATTGTCCATAGTTCCACTGTACATTTAGAGCAGCACAGAAGAATATGGTTCCATTGTCCATAGTTCCACTGTACATTTAGAGCAGCACAGAAGAATATGGTTCCATTGTCCATAGTTCCACTGTACATTTAGAGCAGCACAGAAGAATATGGTTCCATTGTCCATAGTTCCACTGTACATTTAGAGCAGCACAGAAGAATATGGTTCCATTGTCCATAGTTCCACTGTACATTTAGAGCAGCACAGAAGAATATGGTTACATTGACCATAGTTCCACTGTACATTTAGAGCAGCACAGAAGAATATGGTTCCATTGTCCATAGTTCCACTGTACATTTAGAGCAGCACAGAAGAATATGGTTCCATTGTCCATAGTTCCACTGTACATTTAGAGCAGCACAGAAGAATATGGTTCCATTGACCATAGTTCCACTGTACATTTAGAGCAGCACAGAAGAATATGGTTCCATTGTCCATAGTTCCCCTGTACATTTAGAGCAGCACAGAAGAATATGGTTCCATTGACCATAGTTCCACTGTACATTTAGAGCAGCACAGAAGAATATGGCTCCATTGTCCATAGTTCCACTGTACATTCAGAGCAGCACAGAAGAATATGGTTCCATGGTCCATAGTTCCACTGTACATTTAGAGCAGCACAGAAGAATATGGTTCCATGGTCCATAGTTCCACTGTACATTCAGAGCAGCACAGAAGAATATGGTTCCATTGTCCATAGTTCCACTGTACATTCAGAGCAGCACAGAAGAATATGGTTCCATTGTCCATAGTTCCACTGTACATTTAGAGCAGCACAGAAGAATATGGTTCCATTGTCCATGTAGCACAGCAGAGAAGAAAAAGAGGAAAAAAGCTGGTGTACCTCTGTTGCCACATCAGCAGCGCTAGCGCCTCCAGACACCGTTGTTGTTGCTGCTGCTGTCTGCTGCTGTTGCCTAGACTGCTGCAGTTGCTGCTGCAGCTCCTTCTGTCGGGTTGCCATGGTTTCCACCTCCTGCTCCAGCTCCGAGATGCGGTCTTCGTAGCGCTGCTTCATGGCAGTGGCCTGACCCCGAAGGTTGTCATACTGCCCGCAGATCATGTCTGCTGTTATTTTCAGAATCAACAGAGGTAAGTAACCCTACTACCACCACCACCACCATCACTGCAATTCCAACTCCACTCCCATCGTCAGTGCTGCTACCACCACCACCACCCCCACTGCACTGCCAATTCCACTATCACTATCAACTCCACCACCACCCTCGAATGCCAACTCCACTGCCACCATCAACTCTACCACTACCATTGCAATGTCAATGCCGCCACCACCACCACCAACCTGGAAGATCAACTCCACCACTACCACAGCAATACCAATGCCAGTGCCATCATCAACACCACCACCACCACCACCGCTGCCACTGCCAATGCAATGCCAGCCCCACCAGCAGGTGATTGTACAGCCCCACCAGCAGGTTGTTGTACAGCCCCACCAGCAGGGTTGTTGTACAGCCCCACCAGCAGGGTTGTTGTACAGCCCCACCAGCAGGGTTGCTGTACAGCAGCAGCCCCACCAGCAGGTTGTACAGCCCCACCAGCAGGGTTGTTGTACAGCCCCACCAGCAGGTTGTTGTACAGCCCCACCAGCAGGGTTGTACAGCCCCACCAGCAGGTTGTTGTACAGCCCCACCAGCAGGTTGTACAGCCCCACCAGCAGGTTGTACAGCCCCACCGCAGTTTTTACAGCCCCACCAGCAGGTTGTTGTACAGCCCCACCAGCAGGTTGTTGTACAGCCCCACCAGCAGGGTTGCTGTACAGCCCCACCAGCAGGTTGTACAGCCCCACCAGCAGGTTGTTGTACAGCCCCACCAGCAGGGTTGCTGTACAGCCCCACCAGCAGGGTTGCTGTACAGCCCCACCAGCAGGTTGTACAGCCCCACCAGCAGGGTTGTTGCACTGCCCTGACCTTGTCCTTGAAGCCAGCATTGTCCTCCAGCTGCTGCTGCAGGTCCTGGATGCGGGCGTCTGTGGAACCACTGCTGGACCGTAGCTCCCGCACCTGCACACAGACAGGTGGTAGCACTTCTTGATCAACCATTTTCCTTTCTTCTTCGTCTCTCTCATTGTCTCTGTCCTCGCTGTTCCATCGTCTGTGCCAGCTTCAGAGGCACTTTTCCATCCATGCCACTGGTTAGTAACCATCCTTGTGTTTAACTACAATACACTGACGCGATTATAAGTAACTGCCCTTGCGTTTAACTAGAATACCCTGACACTAGCTATTAGCAACTGCCCTTGGGTTTAACTACAATACACTGACGCTATTATAAGTCACTGCCCTTGTGTTTAACTACAATACACTGACACTAGCTATTAGCAAATGCCCTGGTGTTTAACTACAATACATTGGTGCTATTATAAGTAGCTGCCCTTGTGTTTAACTACAAAATACCGACCCTAGCTATTAGCAACCGCCCTGGTGTTTAACTGCAATACACTGGCGCTATTATAAGTCACTGCCCTTGTGTTTAACTACAATACACTGACACTAGCTATTAGCAACTGCCCTGGTGTTTAACTACAATACATTGGTGCTATTATAAGTAACTGCCCTTGTGTTTAACTACAATACCCTGACACTAGCTATAAGTAACCAGGGTTGTGTTTAATTACAATACACTGACATGATTATAAGTCACTGCCCTTGTGTTTAACTACAATACACTGACACTAGCTATTAGCAACTGCCCTTGTGTTTAACTACAATACTCTAACGTGATTATAAGTAACTGCCCTTGTGTTTAACTACAATACCCTGACACTAGCTATTAGCAACCGCCCTGGTGTTTAACTACAATACACTGAGGCTATTATAAGTCACTGCCCTTGTGTTTAACTACAATACCCTAACACTAGCTATTGGCAACTGCCCTGGTGTTTAACTACAATACACTGACACCAGCAAAGGCTAGTTAATTAGTTAGTTCGTAATTGGATCTTAACGTCCTGTCAATCTTAGCAATGGCTACATCAAAATGATGTTATGCACTGCACAGTTATGTGGGGACTGATGTTGTTATGCACTGCATAGTTATGTGGGGACTGATGTTGTTATGCACTGCATAGTTATGACGGACTGATGTCATGTACTGCATAGTTATGTGGGGACTGATGTTGTCATGCTCTGCATAGTTATGACGGACTGATGTTGTCATGCATTGCATAGTTATGACGGACCTGATGTTGTTATGTACTGCATAGTCACGTCGGGACTGATGTTGTTATGCACTGCACAGTTATGTGGGGACTGATGTTGTCATGTACTGCATAGTCATGTGGGGACTGATGTTGTTATGCACTGCATAGTTATGTGTGGACTGACTATATCTTCAGCCCTGATGATTAAACTCGATGTAGAACAGCATCCACTCTCCAGAAATGGAGAAACATGCTCCAAAGATGGCGTGTGGGTGCCCATGTGGCAGGGTAATAAAATTAAAATTAAAACTAGGTCACACACACCATCTTTTCATGCTTTGGAATGCATTCGTCAGTGTACAGCTGCACACGTTCACGCTTTGGAATGCATTCGTCAGTGTACAGCTGCACACATTCATGCTTTGGAATGCATTTGTCAGTGTACAGTTGCACACATTCACGCTTTGGAATGCATTTGTCACTGTACAGCTGCACACATTCAGGCTTTGGAATGCATTTGTCAGTGTACAGTTGCACACACAGGATGTCTCCCAGAGAGTTCAGGTGGAGAACTTTGCAACAACACCTCTTCTGGTTCAATACACAGGCCTTCAAAGCTGCCTACCACCATGCTAAACTGGGAACTTTGCAACAACACCTCTTCTGGCTCAATACACAAGTCTTCAAAGCTGTCTACCACCAGGCTATATAGGCAGTTCCCGAACTTGGAACATTACAACAACACTTATTCTCATTCAATACACAGGCCTTCAAAGCTGCCTACCACCACACTAAACTGGGAGCATTACAACACATGTTCTGATTCAATAAAGAGGCCTTCAAAGCTGCCCACCACCATGCTAAACTGGCCTTCTCTTGATCACACACACAAACAAAACAAGACTATTTCAACATATACCCATACCATGAAATAGCTGGCTATAAATAATACACCTCTACATGAAACAGCTGGTTATAAGTAAAATGCCCATACTATGAAACGGTTGGTTATAAGTAAAATGTCTAACCTATGAAATAGCTGGTTATAAGTCAAATGCCCATACCATGAAACAGCTGGTTATAAGTAAAATGCCTATACCATGAAACAGCTGGTTATAAGTAAAATGCCCATGCCATGAAACAGCTGGTTATAAGTAAAATGCCTACACCATGAAACAGCTGGTTATAAGTAAAATGCCTACACCATGAAACAGCTGGTTATAAGTAAAATGTCTATACTATGAAATAGCTGGTTATATATGCCTCTACATGAAACAGCTGGTTATAAATAAAATGCCCATATATGAAACAGCTGGTTATAAGTAAAATGCCTAACCCATGAAATAGCTGGTTATAAGTAAAATGGTTAACCCATGAAATAGCTGGTTATAAGTAAAACAAACATACCATGAAACAACTAGTTATAAGTAAAATGAAATAGCTGGTTATATGTAAAATGCCCATAGCATGAAACAGTTGGTTATAAGTAAAATGCCTAACCCATGAAATAGCTGGTTATAAGTAAGTCACTATACAGCCTTGCATCTACATTCCTGTAAATGTAATGTCCAGTCAAAACATGGCTTCTCATTAGAACAGAAAATGACAGAAGGCTACACATAGACAAATAACAAGACCAACAGTAGAAGAAAGATGACCTGTGTTAATTATGCTGCCGAAGAAAGGCAATGTTCCTTTGTGGAGCATTTTTCAAAAACAGTGGGTCTGTTTTTACACCTGCACTGTGGCCTGAGTTGATATTGGAAAGTCAAACTGGTAAAGGTGAAAAGACAGAGAAATGATGATTCTACTGAACATTCTACTGAACAGTCGAAATGGAACAGGTGAAAAGACAGAGAAATGATGATTCTACTGAACATTCTACTGAACAGTCAAAATGGAACAGGTGAAAAGACAGAGAAATGATGATTCTACTGAACATTCTACTGAACAGTCGAAATGGAACAGGTGAAAAGACAGAGAAATGATGATTCTACTGAACATTCTACTGAACAGTCGAAATGGAACAGGTGAAAAGACAGAGAAATGATAATTCTGCTAAACAGTATCAACTTATGAGCTGAGCAACGCACGTGTCAGGATGCACTGGTTCATTTGCACACATTTCCCCTTGCCTGCCAAAACAATCTCTGCACTTGCAGACAATAGACAGTTGGAGGCTAGATGACCTTGCCATTTGACCTTTGTGTACCTACCCGAAAAAGGTTTCAGCAGAAAGTTTATAAACACATTCACCTGTCAGGCCATCATCAGTAATGAACAGATTTCAAAGACAGCAACTTCACATGAACCAATTTCAGTATCCCCCTGACCCCCAACTTTATTATGGGGAGGGGGGGGGGGGGATTAACAAACAGAAGGCTTCACTGACCTTGGCTTCCAGTTTGGCCACCTGGTCCTGGGCCTCCTCCAGTTCGTCCTTGACGGAGTTCATCTGGCGAGCGTGTTTGTCTGCTGCTGCTGCCAGCAGCTTGTCGTACTTGGCCTGCCACTCTGCCGCCAGTTCCTCCTCCATCTTGGCTACCTGTTGCAGCCAGTGAATCATCATTATCATCATCACCACCACCATCACCATCACCGCCACTCTACCGCCAATTCCTCCTCCCTCTTGGCTACCTGTTGCAGCCAGTGAATCATCATTATCATCGTCGCCATCATCATCATCATCGCCGCTCTGCCATCAGTTCCTCCTCCACCTTGGCTACCTGTTGCAGCCAGTGAATCATCATTGTCATCATCACCATCATCATCATCACCGCCACTCTGCCACTAGTTCCTCCTCCACCTTGGCTACCTGTTGCAGCCAGTTAATCATCATTATCATCATCACCATCATCACCATCATCTCTGCTATCACATCTTACCTGTGTGTTTCCATGCTGCCAGCTGTCACGCTTTCTCTTACTGAAAGGTGGACATGGAATCTTTTACATGTGCAACACTCTTAGCACATGCTACATGAAGGCTAGACTGGCACTGGTGATTTCACACAAGTGTTGACTCAAAAGAACACACACAAAAAACAGCCCTTCATTTAGGAGTTGAACCGCGGCCATCAGATTTACAGTCTAGTGCCTTAAACTGCCAATGATGAACTCCATTACAATATATGTATAGTGTTCGTACCATCATCACTGTCATTATCATATCAATAACAACATCATCTCCTTCACCATGACATTATCTTCATCACAAACATCATCACAATTATCATTATCATCGCACTCATTCTCCAACATTCTACCTTCTGTCTATCACCTTCAATAAGCAAGATAACTCTGCCGCCTGTGTGCATCGTCACCTGGATGATTCTCATCAGTACACAGTAACCAAGGGAGACGCTCTCTTACCCTGTCGGCCGTTTCCACATCCGTGTGGGTGCGCTGCCGTCGTAACCGATCTCGCAGACTCTGGATCTCTTGCTGAAAATAAACATATGTAAGACTTCATTACACATCCATCTTCCATTTTTAAAAATTCATCTGAGAACAACAAAATCATGTGATCAAATCTGACAAGCCATATTAATCAAAGAACAAGACAGCGTTTTTTTCATTCTCATACATGAGACGCCACAGCTCAAATGTCTGTCAAAACGTGCGGCAAGTTCTCCTCAGCACTGACCATCTTTTGGACATCATTGGACAAATTCAACATGCACAACAGCCACTTCCACCAAGCCGACCTTGGAAGTTGAACATCACAAGTAATGCCTGTGACCGCAAGGAGCACAGCATCAGAACAGTATAATCGCAGAATCCACAACAAGAGACCAGCCTGATGAGAGATCACGACAAAAGACCAACCCGATGAGAGACCATCCCTTATCTAAAGCAACCTTCCCTTCATGCTTCCATCAAAGGTGAGCCAGTTTTGGCATAGCAGTATGATGTTAAACTGGCAAGCAGAAGGACCTTGGCTCGATTCGGCTTTGGCTCTCCTCTCTCTTCAAAAGTTGTGGCTTAGGGACACTGTCTTTGTGACTTTGCTCCTCACAACTAACAAAACATTAAAATGGCTCTCATCGCTGCCCATCTCAATACAGAAGTCATTCTGGTGGTGACAGTGTAGTGTTAGGTATAGTCTCCCTCTTTCCCCTGCCTCCTGGGATCTTGGTCCCCACTAGTACCTCTTCGGAGACAACTCCGCGTCAAACAAGTTAACCAAAAACCAATTTCCGTGAAAGTAAAGTCCTGACCAAAGGACCAGCACTCTCAAAGACCATTTTATCTGAAAGCTTTCCCTCTGTAACAATTTCCACATGAACAAACCCCTGGCCTTTCCCTTTGTAATGATTTCCAAATGAATGAATCCCTGGCCTTTTCCTTTGTAATGATTTCCAAATGAATGAACCCCTGGCCTTTTCCTTTGTAACGATTTCCACATGAATGAACCCCTGGCCTTTTCCTTTGTCCCGATTTCCACATGAACGAACCCCTGGCCTAGAACAACCTTCTTTTAAGACTCCCAACTTTGTCTTGGGAGGGAGGGGGGGATTATTGTTTAATCCCGATTTGTCTCAGAACTGGTACTGGTAGGGACCAAGATCCCAGGAGGTGGGGGAAAGAGGTTGGTTGAGTATTGCTTTAAGTCCACAGAAACTGCAGGCTTATTAGAAACGGGAGCCCAGGATGGCCACCTCGACTTTCACACTGCTCCTGAGCTCTGCTCAGACTGGTTGAGTGTTGCTTTACGCCCACAGAAACCGTAGGCTTATTAGGGACAGGAGCCCAGGACGGCCACCTCGACTTTCACACAGCTCCTTAGCTCTGATGAGTGGAAAGAGGTTTTTAAAGAAACCTTTTACACAGGTTCCACTGTACGTACAAAAGGACCCCCCTCAAGACAAAGTCAACAGCAGTATTAGAACCATTTCTTCCCAACTGAGCTGTGTCATCAGAGAAATAATAAAATAAAATAAAGGAAAAAGGAAAAAGCGCACAGCAGGGATCTTAAAAATCACTTTGTTTTAAGCGGAATTTTATCCTAATTGAGCTCTTCTTGTGAGAGTTTCACCGTAAAGCACTGTTCAACAAGAACTAGTCACCACTTTGCTTTAAGCAAAATTTCATCTTAATGGAATTCTTCTTGCGAGGGTTTCACTATAAAGCAATGCTCAACAAGAACTAGTCACCACTTTGCTTTAAGCAAAATTTCATCCTAATGGAATTCTTGTTGCGAGGGTTTCAAGAACTAGTCACCAATTTAAGCAAAATTTCATCCTAATGGAGTTCTTCTTGTGAGGGTTTCACTGTAAAGCAATGTTCAACAAGAACTAGTCACCTCATATCCTGCCTTGGCTTCTTCGGCCTCCTCTTCCATCTTTTTCCGTTCCTCCATCGCCTTCCGCTTCCTCTCGTTCAGATTCTGTCAGCAAACAGTCCGTCAGTATTATGCAATTGTGATGGAATAAATAAACCTGATAATAATAACACTAATAATAATAATATGAAAATGAATACGCATACAGTACAAAACTACAAAAGATGCTTCACATTAAATAAATAGATCTTTGTTGAGCTCACTCTTCCCCATTCTTTTCAAGCATCTTAATAAAATAATAAAAAAATAATAAAATACACAGCATAAATAGCCATGTTTTGTCTGTATGTAGATGTAACAGAACAATAGCAAACTGAAAATGACAAAAATGGCTTTACAACCTAAGCAACCTGAAGACGTGACGCGGAATGATACAAACACCAAGGTGATCATGACTGGAATGATATAAACACCAAGGTGATCATGACTGGAATGATACAAACACCAAGGTGATCATGACTGGAATGATACAAACACCAAGGTGATCATGACTGGAATGATACAAACACCAAGGTGATCACGAATGGAATGATACAAACACCAAGGTGATCACGACTGGAATGATACAAACACCAAGGTGATCACGACTGGAATGATACAAACACCAAGGTGATCACAACTGGAATGATACAAACACCAAGGTGATCACAACTGGAATGATACAAACACCAAGGTGATCACGACTGGAATGATACAAACACCAAGGTGATCACGACTGGAATGATACAAACACCAAGGTGATCACGAATGGAATGATACAAACACCAAGGTGATAATGAATGGAAAGATACAAACACCAAAGTGATCACCATAGTTACCTACCCTCTCCTGGGTGCTACAGGTGACCTTGAGGTCAGCAAGTTCCTCCTGAATGCTCTTCAGCTGCTCCTCACTCTGTCTCCTGGCAGTTTTCTCCTCCCGCAGCAGTGCCGTCAAGTCCGTCAGCTTCTTTTGATCCTCTGTACAGCCACCAAATCAACCCACCAATCAAAAACAAATTTTCATCCTCTGCCAAATGACTCCACCAGTCAAATAACTTGTTTCTTCATTTATCATATCAGTCAAGTAATTCTTCTCACCCTTGTTAAAATGAACCCACAGTTCAATAATTCTCATCCACTATCAAATCAACCCACCAATCAGATGATTCTTCTCATCCACTATCACATCAATCAACCAATCAGATGATTTTTCTCATCCACTATCAAATCAACCCACCAATCAAACGATTCTTCTCATCCACTATCAAATCAATCAACCAATCTGACGATTCTTCCCATTCACTATTAAATTAACCCACCAATCAGATGATTCTTCTCATCCACTATCAAATCAACCAACCAATCAGATGATTCTTCTCATCCACTATCAAACCAACCAACCAATCAGATGATTCTTCTCATCCACTATCAAATTAACCCACCAATCAGATGATTCTTGAGCCACTATCAAATCAATCAACCAATCAGATGATTCTTCTCATCCATTATCAACTCAACCAACCAATCTGATGATTCTTCTCATTCATTATCAAATCAAGCCACATCCAAATGATTCTGCTTGCCCATTATCAGATGGACCTACCAATCAAATGATTCTTTTCATTCATTTTCAAATCAACCCACCAATGAAATAATCTGTCATGTCCATTATTAAACCAGCCCACCAATGAAATGATCCATCTCATCTTGTACCAAAATGGAATCAATCCACCAATCAGTTAATTTGTTTCATCTTCTATCAAACCAAACCACTGATCCACCCACATATTGCACCCTCTGTCAAGTCTATCTAACAGTTAAATACTCCTTATCCTCCATTAAATCCATCTACTGATCAAATCAATGTTTGTCATCCTCCACCAAATCATATCTGCAGTCAGACAGTATTCCTCATCTTCCAGCCAGCCATCAAAATAATGCATCAATTTGACAGTGTTTTCACCCTCTGCCAATCAACCCTCTATCAATCTACCTGTCAGTCAATCAATCACTTTGTTAGTCAATCAAGTAATCAGTCAACCATTCCATCAAGCCTTGTGTTCTTTGCAGGCACAGTCTACAACAAGTCGGTCAGTCAATCAATCAATCAACCAATCCATCAAGCTTGGTGTCACCAGTTCTCTATTGTGACCTGCAGACATAGTGCATATGTCCAGTAATCAATCAGTCAGTCAGTCATCCAGTCCATCAAGCCTGGTGTGATCTGTTCTCTGATGTAACCTGTTGTTTGCAGACACAGTACATCTATCAATAAATTAATCAATCAGTCAGTCAATCAGCCAACCAATCCATGACACATGGTGTGACCTGTTTGTTGTTTGCAGACACAGTATATTTGTCTGTCAATCAGTCAGTCAGTCAACCAGTCCATGACGCCTGGTGTGACCTGTTTGTTGTCTGCAGACATAGTATATCTGTCCGTCAATCAATCAGTCCGACAGTCAACCAGTCCATGACACCTGGTGTGACCTGTTGTTGTCTGCAGACATAGTATATCTATACGTCAAATCAATCAGTCCGTCAGTCAACCAGTCCATGATGCCTGGTGTGACCTGTTGCCTGCAGACACAGTATATATGTCCATCAATCAGTCAGTCTGACAGTCAACCAGTCCATGACGCCTGGTGTGACTTGTTGCCTGCAGACACAGTATATATGTCCATCAATCAGTCAGTCCGACAGTCAACCAGTCCATGACGCCTGGTGTGACCTGTTGTCTGCAGACACAGTATATATGTCTATCAGTCAGTCAGTCCGACAGTCAACCAGTCCATGACGCCTGGTGTGACTTGTTGCCTGCAGACACAGTATATATGTCTATCAGTCAGTCAGTCAACCAATCCATGACGCCTGGCGTGACCTGTTGTCTGCAGACGCAGCCTCTCCAGCTCTTCCCTGTGGGCGGTGGAGGTGGAGGAGGAGGACTGCAGCTGTTGTCGCAGCTCCCCTTCCTTCTTCCGCAGCTCCCCCAGCTCCAGCTGCAGGGTGGCCAGCTGTGCTGACGCACTGCTCAGTTCTGTGGCCATCTGCACCTGTAACACCATGTAACACACTGTAACAGCTCTAGCTGCAGACACATTGCTCAGTTCTTGGCCATCTGCATCTGTAACACCCTGTAACACTGTGTAACAGCTCCAGCTGCAGGCTGGCCAGCTGAGCCGATGCACTGCTCAGTTCTGTGGCCATCTGCACATGTAACACCATGTAACACACTGAAACATTTCTAGCTGCAGATACACTGCTATGTTCTGCGGCCATCTGCACCTGTAACACCATGTAACACTGTGTAACACACTGAAACAGTTCTAGCTGCAGACACACTGCTCAGTTCTGCGGCCATCTGCACCTGTAACACTGTGTAACACACTGAAACAGTTCTAGCTGCTTTATGTCCAGGAAGCTGGGCTTTAATTTTGTATTCGAAGCTCCTGGTTTATAAGGATTTCATTATTATTTTCATTACTGTTGCACAGGTGTCTGCAAACGGCGACTGACCTTCTCCTGCTCCAGGGCCAGGATGCGTGACTGTGACTGGTTGGCCGTCAACTTGTAGCCCTCGTTTCGCTCCTCCAGCAGGGAGTTGCTCTTCTCCACGTATCTGAAAACAGCAGCTCTAATAACAATCACGTAAACCTCCATACCTCTCTGAGTTGCTTCATCTCTACTCTCCTTCTCACTCCCTTTGCTCAGCCACGGATACTCAGATATTCCTTGTTCCTAGCATATGGTCGGAGGACCCTAGGGAAGAGATCCTTTCAATATATCAGACCTGTGATCTGGAACTCTCTTCCTCTCTCTGTCAGGCATTTGTCTTCACTCTCTTCTTTTACATCAAAACTGAAAACCCACCTCTTCTCTTCAGCATACTGATCTGTCATTTCCTTTCTTCTCATTCTGCCAACCTATCATCAGTAATGCAAGTATTAGTAGAGTGTGTGTGTGTGTGTGTGTGTGTGTGTGTGTGTGGTGTGTGTGTGTGTGTGTGTGTGACACAGAGAGAGTGTGTGTGTGTGTATGTGAGAGAGAGAGAGAGAGATAGAGTGTGTGAGAGAGAGAGAGAGAGAGAGAGAGGGGGAGAGAGAGAGAGAGAGAGAGAGAGAGAGAGAGAGACAGAGAGAGAGAGAGAGAGAGTGTGTGTGTGTGAGTGTGTGTGTGTGTGTGTGTGTGTGTGTGTGTGTGATGAGAGTGTGTGTGGTGTGTGTGTGTGTGTGTGTGTGTGTGTGTGTGTGTGTGTGTGTGTGTGTGTGAGTGATAAAAGGAGCATATCTTTATGTCTTTGTAAGCACTCCAGGCTCTTTACAAGATGGGCCACCCTAACTGTAACTTGATGTTTTACACCCACTCAGGGCCACCCTAACTGTAAATTGATGCTTTACACCACCTCAGGGCCACCCTAACTGTAACTTGATGCTTTACACCACCTCAGGGCCACCCTAACTGTAACTTGATGCTTTACACCACCTCAGGGCCACCCTAACTGTAACTTGATGCTTTACACCACCTCAGGGCCACCCTAACTGTAACTTGATGCTTTACACCACCTCAGGGCCACCCTAACTGTAACTTGATGCTTTACACCCACCATCAGGGCACCTAACTGTAACTTATGTATTACACAACCATTTAGGGTGCAACCTCTATTACTGTTACATGGAAAAAGCTCTACAAAATCCAAACCTGTGGTTATTCAGGGTGCAACCCTCTCCTTAGCTGTGGGTACAGGGCAACAGCAGCTCTAACAACGATCACATAACCTGTGGTTATTCAGGGTGCAACCCTCTCCGTTAGCTGTGGGTACATGGCAACAGCAGCTCTAACAACGATCACATAACCTGTGGTTATTCAGGGTGCAACCCTCTCTGTTAGCTGTGGGTACCTGGCAACAGCAGCTCTAATAACGATCACATAACCTGTGGTTATTCAGGGTGCAACCCTCTCTGTTAGCTGTGGGTACCTGGCAACAGCAGCTCTAATAACGATCACATAACCTGTGGTTATTCAGGGTGCAACCCTCTTTGTGTGGGTACCTGACAACAGCAGGTCTAATAACGATCACATAACCTGTGGTTATTCAGGGTGCAACCCTCTCTGTTAGCTGCGGGTACCTGGCAACAGCAGCTCTAATAACCATCACATAACCTGTGGTTATTCAGGGTGCAGCCCTCTTTGTGTGGGTACCTGACAACAGCAGGTCTAATAACGATCACATAGCCTCTGTTATTCAGGGTGCAATTCTCTCAGCTCTCTCTGACAGATTCAGTACCTGACGATAGCAGTCGGGGGGGGGGGGGGGGGGGGTGCCTGGCGGTCAAGTGCAAGGGTCAGCTTGCATAAGTTCATGTCCTCTGGACAGATTCACAAGTGGGAACAAAGTATGTGTCACTAAACAGGCCTGCATAGAGACAAAGTGTGTGTAACTAAACAGGCCTGCATAGAGAGACAAAGTGTGTACAACTAAACAGGCCTACATAGAGGGACACAGTGTAACTAAACAGGCCTACCCAGAGGGTCCTTGTGTACGTAACTAAACAGGCCTACCCAGAGGGTCCTTGTGTGTGTAACTAAACAGGCCTACAGCCAGAGGGTCCTTGTGTGTGTAACTAAACAGGCCTACAGCCACAGGGTCCTTGTGTATGTAACTAAACAGGCCTACAGCCACAGGGTCCTTGTGTGTGTAACTAAACAGGCCTACCCAGAGGGTCCTTGTGTGTGTAACTAAACAGGCCTACCCAGAGGGTCCTTGTGTGTGTAACTAAACAGGCCTACCCAGAGGGTCCTTGTGTGTGTAACTAAACAGGCCAACCCCTAGGGTCCTTGTGAGTGTAACTAAACAGGCCTACCCAGAGGAACATTGCGTGTGTGACCAAACATGCAAGAGCTAGGGAACCCAAAGGAAAGTTTCATGTGATCCATTTACCGTTGGTTCTTCTGAAGCAGCTCAGCTATCTTGTCGTTCTGCGCCTCAATCTTCTCTCCCCTCTCAAACACTTCCTTCTTCAGCCTTTCATTCTCCTGCACACACATGCAAACACACACGCCGCACATAAACGCACCACGAGAGCATTGTCAAGGTGAGCAAATGACATAAAAGTGGGAAAGTCTACCTCAACAATGTCAAGGTGAGCAACTGACACCAAAATGGGAAAGTCTACCTGAACAAGGTCAAGGTGAGCAACTGACACCAAAGTGGGGGAAGTCTACCTGAACAATGTCAAGGTGAGCAACTGTCACCAAAGAGGGAAAGTCTACCTGAACAAGGTCAAGGTGAGCAACTGACACCAAAGTGGGGGAATTCTACCTGAACAAGGTCAAGGTGAGCAACTGACACCAAAGTGGGGGAAGTCTACCTGAACAATGTCAAGGTGAGCAACTGACACCAAAGAGGGAAAGTATGCCTGAACAATGTCAAGGTGAGCAACTGACACCAAAGTGGGAAAGACTACCTGAACAATGTCAAGGTGAGCAACTGACACACAAATAAGAAGGGTCTACCTGACAGACAAGCACAGGACACAGGTGAGGAGGTTTACCTAACAATCACAGGACACCGGTAGAGGTTTACCTATCATAGGACACAGGTGAGTAGGTTTTACCTGACAATTACAGGACACAGCTGAGGAGGTTTTACCTGGCAATCACAGGACACAGGTGAGGAGGGTGTACCTGACAATCACAGGACACAATTGAGGAGGGTCTACCTGACAATCACAGGACAAGGGTGAGGAGGGTTTACCTGACAATCACAGGACACACGTGAGGAAGGTCTACCTGACAGACAAGCACAGGACACAGGTGAGAAGGGTCTACCTGACAATCACAGGACACATGTGAGGAGGTATACCTGACAATCACAGGACACAGGTAATATGTGACAGACAAGCACATGACACAGGTGAGGAGGTTTACCTGACAGACAAGCACAGGACACAGGTGAGGAGGTTTACCTGACAGACAAGCACAGGACACAGGTGAGAAGGTTTACCTGTACAATTCGTGAGATGTTGTGCAGCAGTATGCTGGTCTCCATGGTAGGGGCAGGTAGCGACTGCTGCTGGCTTCCTGAACTGCTCAAGTTCTCCACCTGGTTACCATAGAAACAAGGCCAGGAATAAGCTTCCCATGACCAGCAGTATGAGGTTTGGCAACAACTGGGACACAAACCGGCCGGAAGACAGGTAATACTGTGATGCCCCCCTTCCTCTTCATACTATGTGCTCTCCTTAAATAAAACAACTTTTAATGTTTAAGTGTGATCTAAACACAAACACACATACATTCAAACCGACACATGCAAAAACACCCACACCCATGTATCTCAATACAAATATATATTTTATATATATCAAATGCATGCACACATGCACACACACACACACACACACACACACATACACACACACAGGCACACACACACACACACACACACACACACACACACACACACACAAGCAAAAACAAATCAATTTCCAAACCCTTCATTACAAGCAAAGACAAATCAATTTCCAAACCCTTCATTGCACTACCTGCCACATTAAAAGGACAACTTTTATTTAAATATAGAGCGTGTACCTTTTCCATGATCCTGTCCACCTTGTCTGACATCTTACTGACAGCCATTCTCAGCTCAGTGTTCTGCTGTCTGGTCTCCGACAGCAACAGCGGCGCCATGGCATCTGCGGAGGAGGAAGCCGGCACCAGGCCTGCTGAGCTAGTTGCCAGGGAATGGGTTGCTAGGGGTTGGGTTGCTAGGGAGTGGCCAGGTCAAGGTCATGGTCAGGGTCAACATTGCAAGGTCAGGTCAGTGTCGTTACAATCCCAAAACGGGAGTCAAGGTCAAGGGTTGAGTGGTGTACAGAATAATTGGTGAGCAAAGGACAGATTGGGTTGAAGACAAAAATGGAGCATTGTAAAAATAAAACAAAAAGATGAATAAAAGGTTGGCAAGTGGCATGGGTGTAGAGTATGATAACAGAAGGGGAAATGGGGACAGAATATTGCAATGAGAGAATATGGCATAGAATAAAAATAGATGAGAGTACAATGCAGTACATAACACAACAAATATTGCAAACGGAGAAGTGTATATATATATAGTAAAATCGAAGAGGAGAAAGATAGGGTATATTGGGTCAAGGTGGTGCATGGGGACAATGTTTTTAAAGATAGGGTATATTGGGTCATGGTGGTGCGTGGGGACAATGTTGCAAGAGTGTGAAGCATGGGATAAGATAGGTGAGCAAGGAAAGGGTGAGACAGAAAACAAAAAATGTCAATCAGAAACATGTCAACAGAACCGTAACAAGGTAATCCAAAATAAAACCAGCGCTGAGATAGGCAGTTCTTGCACACATGCAGATATTCATGTTACATTGCGAGTGTGAGCCTCTGTGTGTGTGTGTGTGTGTGTGCGTGTGTGCATGCGTGTGTGTTGTTGGTTGCTTTTATATCACACTATTCTCCTCTCTCACTGCACTCTTGTCACATGTGATTCTGAATGAGTGACTGTAGCTTATTTGTGTAAGTGTGCATGTGTACATGTGTGTGCTAGAACTACCTATCTCAGTGCTTACTGTATCTTTGCATCCACAATCAAAATGTGTACAATTCATGTGATCTTGGCAGTGCTGCAGATCTGCACTATCAATGAGGCAGTGCTGTAGACCTGCACTATCAATGAGGCAGTGCTGCATAAATGCTCTATCGATGAGGCAGTGATGTAGACCTGCACTATCAATGAGGCAATGATGTAGACCTGCACTATCAATGAGACCCACGCTATCAATGAGGCAGTGATGCAGACCTGCACTATCAATGAGGCAGTGCAACAGATCTGCACAATCAATGAGGCAGTGCTGTAGACCTGCACTATCAATGAGGCAGTGATGTAGACCCACGCTATCAATGAGGCAGTGATGTAGACCTGCACTATCAATGAGGCAGTGCTGCTGACCTGCACTATCAATGAGGCAGTGATGTTGACCTGAACTATCAATGAGGCAGTGCTGTAGACTTGCACTATCAATGAGGCAGTGATGTAGACCCACGCTATCAATGAAGCAGTGCCGTTGACCTGCACTATCAATGAGGCAGTGATGTAGACCCACGCTATCAATGAAGCAGTGCCGTTGACCTGCACTATCAATGAGGCAGTGATGTAGACCCACGCTATCAATGAAGCAGTGCCGTTGACCTGCACTATCAATGAGGCAGTGATGTAGACCCACGCTATCAATGAAGCAGTGCCGTTGACCTGCACTATCAATGAGGCAGTGATGTAGACCCACGCTATCAATGAAGCAGTGCCGTTGACCTGCACTATCAATGAGGCAGTGATGTAGACCCACGCTATCAATGAAGCAGTGCCGTTGACCTGCACTATCAATGAGGCAGTGATGTAGACCCACGCTATCAATGAAGCAGTGCCGTTGACCTGCACTATCAATGAGGCAGTGATGCAGACCTGCACTATCAATGAGGCAGTGATGTAGACCTGCACTATCAATGAGGCAGTGCTGTCCTTGTCCTGCCACCTAATTCTACCTCTCCTTTGCTCTTCTCAAAGTAAAACCAAACCAAAACACAGACTTGGAGAAAGAAATGGACAGACAGACAGACAGACAGACAGACAGACAGACAGACAGACAGGCAAACACAAAGTAAAAAAGAGTGAGACAACCAGACAGACAGAGACAGAGACAGAGAAGAGGAAGAGAGCGAGAGAGAGTCACATGCTGAGAGCAGGAGAGGGAAACAGAAGATGATGAGTCAGATACAGAGAGCAGGAGAGGGAAACAGAAGATGATGAGTCAGATACAGACAGCAGGACAGGGAAACAGAAGATGATGAGTCAGATACAGACAGCAGGAGAAGAAGACAGAAGATGAGTCAGATACAGACAGCAGGACAGGGAAACAGAAGATGATGAGTCAGATACAGAGAGCTGGAGAGGGAAACAGAAGATGATGAGTCAGATACAGACAGCAGGAGAAGAAGACAGAAGATGAGTCAGATACAGACAGCAGGACAGGGAAACAGAAGATGATGAGTCAGATACAGAGAGCTGGAGAGGGAAACAGAAGATGATGAGTCAGATACAGACAGCAGGAGAAGAAGACAGAAGATGAGTCAGATACAGACAGCAGGACAGGGAAACAGAAGATGATGAGTCAGATACAGAGAGCAGGACAGGGAAACAGAAGATGATGAGTCAGATACAGAGAGCTGGAGAGGGAAACAGAAGATGATGAGTCAGATACAGAGAGCTGGAGAGGGAAACAGAAGATGATGAGTCAGATACAGACAGCAGGAGAGGGAAACAGAAGATGATGAGTCAGATACAGAGAGCAGGAGAGGGAAACAGAAGATGATGAGTCAGATACAGACAGCAGGAGAGGGAAACAGAAGATGATGAGTCAGATACAGAGAGCTGGAGGGGGAAACAGAAGATGATGAGTCAGATACAGAGAGCTGGAGAGGGAAACAGAAGATGATGAGTCAGATACAGACAGCAGGAGAAGAAGACAGAAGATGAGTCAGATACAGACAGCAGGACAGGGAAACAGAAGATGATGAGTCAGATACAGAGAGCAGGAGAGGGAAACAGAAGATGATGAGTCAGATACAGAGAGCTGGAGAGGGAAACAGAAGATGATGAGTCAGATACAGACAGCAGGAGAAGAAGACAGAAGATGAGTCAGATACAGACAGCAGGACAGGGAAACAGAAGATGATGAGTCAGATACAGAGAGCAGGAGAGGGAAACAGAAGATGATGAGTCAGATACAGAGAGCTGGAGAGGGAAACAGAAGATGATGAGTCAGATACAGACAGCAGGAGAAGAAGACAGAAGATGAGTCAGATACAGACAGCAGGACAGGGAAACAGAAGATGATGAGTCAGATACAGAGAGCGGAGAGGGAAACAGAAGATGATGAGTCAGATACAGAGAGCTGGAGAGGGAAACAGAAGATGATGAGTCAGATACAGACAGCAGGAGAAGAAGACAGAAGATGAGTCAGATACAGACAGCAGGACAGGGAAACAGAAGATGATGAGTCAGATACAGAGAGCAGGAGAGGAAACAGAAGATGATGAGTCAGATACAGAGAGCTGGGAGGGAAACAGAAGATGATGAGTCAGATACAGACAGCAGGAGAAGAAGACAGAAGATGAGTCAGATACAGACAGCAGGACAGGGAAACAGAAGATGATGAGTCAGATACAGAGGCGGAGAGGGAGCAGAAGATGATAGTCGATACAGAGAGCTGGAGAGGAAACAGAGATGAGAGTCAGATACAGACAGCAGAGAAACAAAGATGAGTCAGATACAGAGAGCAGGAGAGGGAAACAGAAGATGAATGAACAAGATGGGCAGAGTGGCAGGAGAGGGAAACAGAAGATACAGAAAAAGAGCAGGAGAGGGAAACAGAAGATGATGAGTCAGATACAGAAGCGGAGAAGGGAAGATGAGCAACAGACACAGACCTGGGAAAAGAAGAAGCAGGAGAGGAAGAAACAGAAATGATGATCAGATACAGAGAGAGGAGAGGCAGAAGATGAGTCAGATCAGGGGGAAGGAAAAGGGCAGGGGAAGATGTAGTCAGATACAGAGAGCTGGAGAGGGAAACAGAAGATGAAGAATCAGATACAGAGAGCAGGAGTGGGAAACAAAAGATGATGAGTCAGATACAGTGAGCAGGAGAGGGAAACAGAAGATGAAGAACCAGATGCAGAGTGCAGGAGAGGGAAACAGAAGACAACAAGGTACCGCAGGTTAAGGTGTCTCACCTGAGAGAGGTGTGGGCTGTGGCAAGAAGCCAGGTGTCTGTGATGTTGCCATGGGAATGCCACCCATCTGAAAGTCAAACCAGCACACAACCACAGCATTATTAAGCCAGCCACAGGCAGCAAGCAGACTGACAGAAAAATGTGCCACAAATATAACACAGTCAACAGAAATGCAAACAACATCATCTCTTACAGTCAGTTTCACTGCTATTCTTGGTGATGCTGCAGTTCCTGCTGTTTTCTTCTTCCTTCATTCCTTTTTTTTATTTTTATTTTTCCTTCTTCATTCATTCTTATTCCATTTCTCTCTCTCATTCTTATCCTTTATCCCTGCGTGATAAAGTTCAGTCAGTCAGTCTATAAATTAGCTGAGGTTGCCAACTGTGCATAATAGGACTCTTTCAACCCCTACACTCTGCGGGCAAGGGCTGTGTCCATTTGTTTCACAGTGAAGAACAGAGGCACTCACAGCAGCAACAACAACAACAACAACAACAACCACAAGAAAAGCATCATGCACTGGCTGAACAAGGGTTGCTGAGTGGTTGCAATACTTTGCACATGGTATGGGGGGGGGTGGGGGGGTCACTGTCTAGGCTTTTTTTTAAACAGGCAGGTCAATGATAACTCTTTCTTTTTTTCTTTTTCTTTCTTTTTACAAAATTCCTCCAGCCACTGGTCATACTTATTTTCTGTTCATACTTGTTTTGGTTGTTGATGCTGTTCTCAGTGTGTACGCATAATGCTTTTACATGTTGCTGTTGTTGTTCTCAGTGTGTTCTCACTACATACTGCTTTTACCTGTTGTTGTTGTTGTTCTCAGTGTGTTCTCACTACGTACTGCTTTTACCTGTTGTTGTTGTTCTCAGTGTGTTCTCACTACATACTGCTTTTACCTGTTGTTGTTGTTCTCAGTGTGTTCTCGCTACTTACTGCTTTTCACCTGTTGTTGCTGTTTTCAGTGTGTTCTCACTACTTACTGCTTTCACCTGTTGTTGCTGTTCTCACTACATACTGCTTTCACCTGTTGTTGCTGTTTTCAGTGTGTTCTCACTACATACTGCTTTTACCTGTTGTTGCTGTTCTCAGTGTTTCTCAATATATACTGCTTTTACCTGTTGTTGCTGTTCTCAGTGTGTTCTCAATATATACTGCTTTTATCTGTTGTTGCTGTTCTCAGTGTGTTCTCAATATATACTGCTTTTACCTGTTGTTGCTGTTCTCAGTGTGTTCTCACTACATACTGCTTTTACTGTTGTTGCTATTCTCAGTACATAGTGCACCCCACTTTTACCTGTTGTTGTTGCTGATGCTGTTGTTGCATGGCCAGCATGGCCTGCTGTTGCTGCTGCAGCAGCGTTGGCTGGGGCTGATACACTGACAGCTGCTGGGCGCCAGGCAGGTCTGATGACAACAACAATAACAGTAATGAAACATTTGTAAAGCACAAACCCCTGACATGAAAACAGTGCTTGGCATGCTGTACAGAACTCAAATGTAAACACCCACATTGAGACATCACGATGAGAAAATGGCAATGACAATGATTACAAGCAACTCAAACTACTAGAAGCCAAATAGCAAGACCTACACTGCACATATGCATACACACATGCACTCACACACACACACATGTACTCACACACACATACACACACACACACACACATGCATGCACTCACACACACACATACACATACACACACACACACATACACACACACACACACACACACACACACACACACACACACACACACACTCACACACACACACACTCTCACATAGAAACATGCACATACACAGACCAAGCAGTACATCTGTCCACACAGACATCTAAGCAGGTACAGGTGGGAAAAGCAAGACCCCAACACAACACTCACTAGATCAACTGGTAAATCTACCACACAGACATCTAAGCAGGTACAGGTGAGAAAAGCAAGACCTAAGACAACACTCATTAGATCAACAGGTAAATCTACCACACTGACATCTAAGCGGGTACAGGTGAGAAAAGCAAGACCCCAACACAACAATCACTAGATCAACAGGTATATCTACCATACAAACATCTAAGCAGGTACAGGTGGGAAAAGCAAGACCCCAACACAACACAACACTCACTCGATCAACAAGTAAATCTACCACACAGACATCTAAGCAGGTACAGGTGGGAAAAGCAAGACCTAAGACAACACTCATTAGATCAACAGGTAAAGCTACCACACAGACATCTAAGCAGGTACAAGTGAGAAAAGCAAGACCCCAACACAACACTCACTAGATCAACAGGTAAATCTACCATACAGACATCTAAGCAGGTACAGGTGGGAAAAGCAAGACCCCAACACAACACTCACTAGATCAACACACAGACATCCAAGCAGGTACAGGAGGGAAAAGCCAGGCCACAGCAAAGCACAACACAGCCAACGGAGCTGATCGACAGGAAGAGCCATTGCTACAGCACTGGTCCCTGACTAACCAGAACGACCGACAGGAAGAAGACATTGACCAGCTGACAGACGACCATGCATGTGGGCAGACAGAACAGGTGACCATGCACATGGGCAGACAGAACAGATGACCATGCACATGGGCAGACAGAATAGGTGACCATGCACATGGGCAGACAGAACAGGTGACCATGCACATGGGCAGACAGAATAGATGACCATGCACATGGGCAGACAGAATAGATGACCATGCACATGGGCAGACAGAACAGGTGACCATGCACATGGGCAGACAGAATAGATGACCATGCACATGGGCAGACAGAATAGATGACCATGCACATGGGCAGACAGAACAGGTGACCATGCACATGGGCAGACAGAACAGGTGACCATGCACATGGGCAGACAGAATAGATGACCATGCACATGGGCAGACAGAACAGGTGACCATGCACATGGGCAGACAGAACAGGTGACCATGCACATGGGCAGACAGAATAGATGACCATGCACATGGGCAGACAGAATAGATGACCATGCACATGGGCAGACAGAACAGGTGACCATGCACATGGGCAGACAGAATAGATGACCATGCACATGGGCAGACAGAATAGATGACCATGCACATGGACAGACAGAACAGATGACCATGCACATGGGCAGACATAGAAAGACTGACCATGCACATGGGCAGACAGACAGGTACCATCACAGAACAAGCCATGCACATGGGCAGACAGAAAACAGATGACCAGCACATGGGCAGACAGACACAGATGACCATGCACATGGGCAGACAGAATAGATGACCATGCACATGGGCAGACAGAACAGGTGACCATGCAAATGGGCAGACAGAACAGGTGACCATGCAAATGGGCAGACAGAACAGATGACCATGAACATGGGCAGACAGATAGAATAAATGACCATGCACATGGGCAGACAGAACAAGTGACCATGCACATGGGCAGACAGATAGAATAGATGACCATCGCACATGGGCAGACAGGGAACAGATGACCATGCACATGGACAGATAGAAAAGACAACTATGCACATAGGCAGACGAAGAACAGACGACTATGCACATGGGCAGACAGACGGAACAGACAACCATGCACATGGGCAGACAGAGAGAACAGATGACCACGCACATGGGCAGACAGACAGAACAGATGACTATGCACATGGGCAGACAGAATAGATGACCATGCACATGGGCAGACAGAACAGGTGACCATGCACATGGGCAGACAGAATAGATGACCATGCACATGGGCAGACAGAATAGATGACCATGCACATGGGCAGACAGAACAGGTGACCATGCACATGGGCAGACAGAATAGATGACCATGCACATGGGCAGACAGAACAGGTGACCATGCAAATGGGCAGACAGAACAGGTGACCATGCAAATGGGCAGACAGAACAGATGACCATGAACATGGGCAGACAGATAGAATAAATGACCATGCACATGGGCAGACAGAACAAGTGACCATGCACATGGGCAGACAGATAGAATAGATGACCACGCACATGGGCAGACAGACGGAACAGATGACCATGCACATGGACAGATAGAACAGACAACTATGCACATAGGCAGACGGATAGAACAGACGACTATGCACATGGGCAGACAGACGGAACAGACAACCATGCACATGGGCAGACAGAGAGAACAGATGACCACGCACATGGGCAGACAGACAGAACAGATGACTATGCACATGGGCAGACAGAATAAATGACCATGCACATAGGCAGACAGATAGAACAGATGACCATGCACATGGGCAGACAGATAGAATAGACGACCATGCACAAGGGCAGACAGACAGAACAGACAACCATACACATGGGCGGGCAGACAGACAGAACAGATGACCATGCACAGGGGCAGACAGACAGGCAGGCACAGACAACTGCTCACAGTCAGACAGTAACAATGACCAGTTCACCAACAGACAGACAAAGAAACAGACACAGGCAGACGGACAGGGAAGCAGTAAGATTTGCACACCAAAAGACAGACAACTGGCCACAGACAGGTGCACAGGCAGCCATCCAGACATCTTAACACACAGACAGACGCACAGCCAAGCATCCAGCCAGGAGCACAGCCATCCACACAGACAGACAGACAGCCAGCCAGGAGCACAGCCATCCACACAGACAGACAGCCAAGCAGCCAGCCAGGAGCACAGCCATCAACACAGACAGACAGCCAAGCAGCCTGCCAGGAGCACAGCCATCCACACACAGACAGACAACCATCCAGCCAAGCAGCCAGCTAGGAGCACAGCCATCCACACACAGACAGACAGACAACCAGCCAGCCAGGAGCACAGCCATCCACACAGACAGCCAGCCAAGCAGCCAGCCAGGAGCACAGCCATCCACACACAGACAGACAGCCAAGCAGCCAGCCAGGAGCACAGCCATCCACACAGACAGACAACCAGCCAGCCAAGCAGCCAGCCAGGAGCACAGCCATCCACACACAGACAGACAGCCACCAGACCAGCCAGGAGCACAGCCATCCACACAGACAGACAGCCAAGCAGCCAGCCAGGAGCACAGCCATCCACACAGACAGACAGCCAAGCAGCCAGCCAGGAGCACAGCCATCCACACAGACAGACAGAAACCAGCCAGCCAAGCAGCCAGCCAGCGAGCACAGCCATCCACACACAGCAGACACAGCATCCACCAAGCAGCCAGCCAGGAGCACAGCCATCCACACAGACAGACAGACAACCACCAGCCAAGCAGCCAGCCAGGAGCACAGCCATCCACACAGACAGACAACCACCAGCCAAGCAGCCAGCCAGGAGCACAGCCATCCACACGACAGACAACCAGCCAGCCAAGCAGCCAGCCAGGAGCACAGCCATCCACACAGACAGACAACCAGCCAGCCAAGCAGCCAGCCAGGAGCACAGCCATCCACACAGACAGCCAGCCAGGAGCACAGCCATCCACACAGACAGACAGACAACCATCCAGCCAAGCAGCCAGCCAGGAGCACAGCCAGCCACCAGGAGACAGCCTCCACAAGAACCGAGCCAGCCAGGAGCACAGCCATCCACACAGACAGACAGACAACCAGCCAGCCAAGCAGCCAGCCAGGAGCACAGCCACCACACAGACAGACAGACAACCAGCCAGCCAAGCAGCCAGCCAGGAGCACAGCCATCCACACAGACAGACAACCAGCCAGCCAAGCAGCAGCCAGAGCACAGCCATCCAGCCACAGAGCAGTACAGACAAAGCCAGCCAGCCAAGCAGCCAGCCAGGAGCACAGCCATCCACACAGACAGACAGACAACCAGCCAGCCAAGCAGCCAGCCAGGAGCACAGCCATCCACACAGACGACAGACAACCAGCCAGCCAAGCAGCCAGCCAGGAGCACAGCCATCCACACAGACAGCCAGCAGGGCACAGCCAGCCAACACAGACAGACAGACACAGCCAGCCAAGCAGCCAGCCAGGAGCACAGCCATCCACACACAGACAGACGAACCAGCCAGCCAAGCAGCCAGCCAGGAGCACAGCCATCCACACAGACAGCGACAGCCAGCCAGCAGCCAGGAGCACAGCCATCCACACAGACAGACAGACAACCAGCCACAAGCACCAGCCAGGACACAGCCATCCACACGACAGAGCAGACAGCCATCCACACAGACAGACAACCAGCCAGCCAGCAGCCAGCCAGAGCACAGCCATCCAACACAGACAGCCAGCGCCAGCCAGGAGCACAGCCATCCACACAGACAGACGACACCAGCCAGCCAAGAGCCAGCCAGGAGCACAGCCATCCACGACAGCAACCACCGAGGCAGCAGGCTACACACAGCAGCCCAGATGCACAGCCATCCACACAGACAGACAGACAACCAGCCAGCCAAGCAGCCAGCCAGGAGCCAGCCAGGAGCACAGCCAGCCAGACTCACTCTGCAGAAAGGCTGGCTGAGCAGGTTGAACATTCTGCATTCCCATGGATGTCACTGTTCGGTCCAGCGGCTGAGCATACTGTTGAGCATATGGTTGAGCTGCAGGCTGCCCCATCATCTGCCCCATGGGCTGAGCCACTGGTTGAGCCATCTGAGGGTGAGCCGGTTGAGCCATCGGAGGATGAGCCGATTGAGGCAGGTGAGGTTTGGAAGGCAGCTGAGGCTTGACGGTGGACGGTTGAGGGGATGGCTGGAATTGATGAGACAGAGAACCTGTTCAGTCTTCTGACATTTGTGTGTGTGTGCACACACACACACACACACACACACACACACACATGTACACACCACATATATACTAACATCCTAACCCTGACACACACAAAAACCTAAACATACATACACTCCACATACACAGACACCCTAACCTCTCGCACACACATCCATACACATGTACAAACCACACACATACTGACATACTAACCTCACACACACACACACACACACACACACGCATGCACACAAGCACACACACACACACACACACACACACACACACACACACACACACACACACACACACATGCACACAAACACACACACAGAGACTCAAAAGACCATATACACATACACAAGCAAACAAGTTCATGAACATGTCCAGACACACACACACACACATACCTATACACTCACACACACATATGCATGCAGGTGCACACACGCATACACATACATGCATACACATACAAACACACACACAAAAGACCATATGTACATACACAAGCAAACAAATTCATGAACATGTCCAGACACATACATACACACTCACACTCACACACACACACACACACAGAGCCATGCACACCCACTCACACATTGACACACCCTTTCTCTCTCCACCCACCGGTTCATCTTCACTGTCTGGATGAGCAGGCACAGCACCAGACATGTTGGGCAGCATAGGCTGTCCCATCTTCGCCATCCGCGATATCAGCCTGGCCTTGTCTGACTTAGGAGACTGTTCCATACACACAGAGACCCAGACAAAAAAATATTACTAACCACAGGCACCTGTCTTCTTAACACATACACACAGACCCAGACATGAACATTACTAACCATAGGCACCTGTCTTCTTAACACACACAGACCCAGACGTGAACATTACTAGCCACAGGTAGCTGTCTAACATGCACAGACCCAGACATGAACATTACTAACCATAGGCACCTGTCTTAACACACACACAGACCTAGACATGAATATTATTATTCACAAGCACCTGTCTTCTTAACACACACAGACCCAGACATGAATATTATTATTCACAAGCACCTGTCTTCTTAACACACACAGACCCAGACATGAATATTACTAACCACAGGCATCTGTCTTCTTACCACACACAGACCCAGACATGAACATTACTAACCACAGGGCCCTCTTTTCTTACCACACACAGACCCAGACAAACATCACTAACCACAGGCATCTGTCTTCTTAACACACAGAGACCCAAACATGAACATTACTAACCACAGGTAGCCATCTTTCTAACACACACAGACCCAGACATGAACGTTACTAACCATAGGCACCTGTCTTCTTAACACACACACAGACCCAGACACAAATATCACTAACCACAGGCATCTCTCTTCTTAACACACAGACCCAGACACAAAAAACATTACGAACCACAGGCACCTGTCTTTCCAACACACACACAGACCCAGACACAAACATTACTAATCACAGGCACCTGTCTTCTTACCATACACAGACCCAGACATTAAAAAAATACTAACCACAGGCATCTGTCTTCTTAACACACAGAGACCCAGACATGAACATTACTAACCACAGGTAGCTGTCTTTCTAACTTACACAGACCCAGACATGAACATCACTAACCACAGGCACCTGTCTTCTTAACACACCCAGACCCAGACATGAACATTACTAACCACAGGTAGCTGTCTTCTTAACACACACAAACCCAGACATGAACATTATTAGCCACAGGCACCTGTCTTCCCAACACACACATAGACCCAGACATGAACATTACTAACCACAGGCACCTGTCTTCCCAACACACACACACAGACCCAGACATGAACATTATTAGCCACAGGCACCTGTCTTCCAAACACTCTTCCAGCCCAACTCTACAATGAGGTTATCAAATACAGCATCCACCAATCCAGAGAAAAATTGTTGATCAGTTTTCTTGCAGTCACTACTTTCTCAGCACAAATGTCTAGGAGTTTGAAACAAATGAAGAGGCCGACCGACAACTGCTCATGAAAAGACACACAGTCATTCAGTACAAGGATCATTAAAAGTAGGTTTTACATTCATGACACAGTAATAACAACAAAATAATTTAAATATCAGGACAGAAAGAAATGTCTCCAGTGGGGTTTGTTGCTGTGATTTGTTTCCCCTGTTTTGTGGATTGTTTGAAGTTGTTTAAGTGTTGCTTTACGTCCACAGAAACTGTAGGCTTATTAGGGATGGGAGCCCAGGACGGCCACCTCGACTTTCACACAGCTCTTGGCCTCTGAGTGATTGTGGATTGTTGCTTGTTTGTGTCTATAGAGGCCCCCACAGAGCTAGCTTCACACATCATGGGTGTTTTAAACAACGCTGCTCAACCCTTTTGTTCAGTCCTTTTTTTTTCTCCCCTAGTTTCCGACAACCTGCCCTTTCAGCTGTTTCACTCCAAAAGCTCTACCTATGATTCTCGGTTCTGACAAAATGTGTTCTGCCCTGACAAAACCAACATGGTTGACTGGGCACCAAAAAAAACCACAATTATTTATCTATGCACGTCTGTCAAGAGAATGCAACACCCCACAATGTGTCGAAAAGAACAACAAAAAGCAAAACAAAAACAAGCTGCTAACTAACACTGGACAGTTGCTCGGTGATTGACTTTGATCGGTCCTTCACTGTGTCATCATTGTGGTCCACACCAGGCACATTGCCGGGCAATGGCACAGGGGCAGCAACTGGTGCTGGGGGCTGTGAGGGCTCTGGAGTGGCATCCCCTTTCTGCAGCTTCACCTGTAGTAGGGGAAACATTGTCACGAAAATGTCACAATGGTGCCCTCACATGCAAAACACTCGGAGAACAACACAGCCGAACCCATGCTGAAACACACTAGCCCTCTGACAACTCCACACACCCATCACCACATCCACCTGTCACCACATCCACCCATCTCCACATCCACCCATCACCACATCCATGGCCCTATCCCCACATCCACCTATCCTTTCACCCCAAGCCACCTGCACATGGGAAGCAGTGATAGCTCAGTGATTCGAGTTCCAGACCTGTCATCCAAAGGTCACAGGTTCGAGTCCCAGCAGAGCGCTGGGAGCATTTTCTTGTCCAGGGTCAGCTTTCTGTGCTGACTCTTATTTCGGTATCCATTCCACACCTGTGTTACCACAGTAGCACACAGCAGATCCCAGACATTCTGCCAAAAGTGCAGGTGGCAGGTTACAGCTAAACATGCATGCACCCTATGTACATGGATTTGCATGAAGTGATGTGACATGGTGCATGGTTGTATGGTATACATAGAACATGTCAAGACAGTAGCAGTTTTACGTGGCACCAGCCACGTAACCGCCAAACAGCGCTGTACATACACCATTTCGGTAGATATTTAAATCGCTCTACAAAAAGCTAGTCACTCATTTCAAATCACATGCGATAAAAGTGGAGTGAGTCTGCTTGAGGGTGAAAAATAATGCTATATAAAAAAGATCATCATCATCACATGCCTACCTGTTCCCAACAGACCTGTCTATGCACCCACACCTTTCTGTTCACATACACAGTCTATATCCACATATGTATACTTGTCCACACCTACACCTTCACCACACCTATCCATACACCCACAACCACATCTTCATACAAACATCCATCTACACCCACACCCAGTTTTTACACACATCCAGGTCACACACACGTCCCTGCACCCACACCCACCTATTTACACCCAATTTATCCATACACCCCTCACCCCACCCACTGCCCACACCCACCTGTCCACCCACCCACTGCCCACACACCCATCTACTGCCCACACACCCATGCCCACCCAGCATCTGACTCACCCTGACTACCTCCACCTCAAAGATGAGGGTAGCATTGGCTGGCACCCGGTCCGCCACTCCCTGTGATCCATATGCCAGGCTAGGGGGAATCACCAGCAGTCGCTTACCTCCCTTGCACATTCCCAGCATACCCTGGTCCCAACCCTGGTAACCAGAGAAATAACATGTGGGGTCAGAAAACCCTGGCAACCAGAGAAAATATATGTGGGGTCAGAAAACCCTAGCAACCAGAGAAAAAACATGTGTGGTCAGAAAACCCTGGCAACAAGAGAAAAACAAATGTGGGGTCAGGAAACCCTGGCAACAAGAGAAAAAACATGTGGTGCCAGAAAACTCTGACAACAAGAGAAAAAAACATGTGGGGTCAGATAACCCTGGCAACCAGAGAAAAAACATGTGGGGTCAGAAAACCCTGGCAACCAGAAAAACAAGTAACTTGTGTGGTCAGAAAAGCCCGGCAAGCACAGCGGCAAAAGTCAACACAGGCCACTTTAAAATGCTAGAGTTACGCAGGGCGGATGTGGTTCATACAGAATAAGACTTCCAAATACATTTCCACAACAAAAATACATTTCCAGGACATTTTTCAAGGAAAAACTGAGATGCCAAATGTGACACCCTCCAAAATAACTCACAAAAATTATGCTGTATAAACCTGACGTTGCAAACCAGAACATGCAGTTGGTCAAAGCCAGAAATTCTTCTGTACTTCCAGTTTCAAAATCAGGACTTGAGAAGGTTAATTAGAGCTCATCCTTGTAAATCATTACATCACTGGGATCAGACGAAGACAAATCATTACATCACTGGGATCAGACAAAGACAAATCATTACATCACTGGGATCAGACAAAGACAATGATGCTCTGATACACAAACTGCTGGCGGTGGGTGTGGGGGGTGCATGGAGTCGTTTCCTTTTTTGTTTGTTTTACATTGCACCAGCTGTCTGAAGTTGTTCCACAGCAATTTCTCTCTGTGCACTCTCCAAACCCTGGCAATGGTGCTGATGATGACTTATGCAAGATGATAAAGAGGAAGGTGGAGAAGGAGGAAAAGGAGGAGGAGGAGGTGGAGAAGGCAAGTAAGTAAGTAAATTGGTGTTTTACACCCAGTCAACAGGTGTGGGAGGAAGAGAAGGAGGAGAAGGAAGAGGAGGAGGAGAGGAGGAGGAGGAGGAAGAGAAGGAGGAGGAGGAGGAAGAGAAGGAGAAGGAAGAGGAGAAGGAGGAAGAGAAGGAGGAGGAGGAGAAGGTAAGTAAGTAAATTAGTGTTTTACACCCAGTCAACAGGAGGAGAAGGAGGAGGAGAAGGAGGAAGAGAAGGAGGAGAAGGAAGAGGAGAAGGAGGAAGAGAAGGAGGAGGAGACGGGGGAAGAGGAGGAGGAGAAGGAGGAAGAGAAGGAGGAGGAGAAGGAAGAAGAAAAGGAGGAAGAGAAGGAAAAAGAGAAGGAGGAGGAGAAGAGGAGAAGGAGAAGGAGGAGAAGGAGGAAGAAAAGGAGTAGGAGTAGGAGACTTTTAGCCTGAAACCTACCTTGATCACCTTCCCTTTGCCAACTTTGAATCTGAAGAGTTTGTCAGAGCTGGCATTGCTGTCAAAGACCTGAAATTAAATGAGGACTTTGCATCATTTAGACATTCTCTTTTGCATGCTCTTCTGCCAGGTCTCACAGTTCACTCAACTTCATTTTTGTCCAAATCCTCTCCACGCATCACGTAAAATGGTCTGTGACATTGACAGTAGGGGAAGCAATTTCACTTGTGATTTGATGAATTGAGCTTTGCTCTGATATAACCTTCATGCTTGAGAGTAAAAACTATAATGGGTCAACAAAGACTGGGGAGCAGTGATAGCTCAGTGGTTGAGCACCAGACCAATGATAGGTCTTGGGTTCAAGTCCCAGCAGGAGTGGCAAGAGAATTTTCTTTTCCAGGGGTATCTTTCTGTGGTGACTCTTATTTCGGTATCTGTTCCACCCCCATGTTACAGCAATAGCACATAAAGATCCCGGTCATTCCGCCAGAAGTGCATGTGGCAGGTTACAGCTAAACACACATGCACCCTATGTATGTGGCTTTGAATAAAGTGACACTGTAAACTGGCACACGGTATGATGCAGTACACAGCACGTGCGCTGAGACAACAGCAGCTTCATGCAGCACCAGCCATGTAACAACTAAACAGTGCTGTAACCACTTCAGTGGATACTCACAAATTCTGTGCAAAGCTATGGCCACTCATCCAGAGTTGCATACAACTAGCGTGCAGTGGGTCAGCCCAGCAGCAGAGAACAGCCACACCTTCTGGTCCAACCCTGCTTCTCACCGTCCACATTCTGCAAGTTTCGCCTCATTCTGGTGGCAGCTCAGTCTCGGCTGACTCACCTGGCCAAAGGTGTTGTTGCTAAGCAACCACCCGGTGTACTTGGCCTCCAC
>JABMCL010003884.1:55000-295000 GCA_018857735.1 Alviniconcha marisindica
GGTAACTTTCTTTAAACATGAAAAAAACCTGTCTGCAAACTGGGGCTGAGGGTAAAATTTTAATTGTAATTATGAAAAAACCTGTTTATGAACAGGTAATGTACTTTAAAAACATGACAAACCTGCCTACAAACAGATAAGGGTCTGAAACATGGCAAGTCAGTTTTGAAGACAGGTAAAGGTACTAAAAAGGACAAACTGTTTGTGACACAGGTACTGCTACTGAAACATGACAAACCTGCCTACAAACACTAAGGGTACTGAAACATGGCAAGTCAGTTCACAGACAGGTAAAGGTACTACAGGTACTACTAAAGCATGACACAGGTACTTAGATACTGACACATGACAAGTCAGTTCACTGACAGGTAAGAGTACTGACACATGATGTCAGTTCACAGACAGGTAAGAGTACTGACACATGATGTCAGTTCACAGACAGGTAAGAGTACTGACACATGATGTCAGTTCACAGACAGGTAAGAGTACTGACACAAAGTCAGTTCACAGACAGGTAAGGGTGCTGACACATGATATCAGATCACAGACAGGTAAGAGTACTGACACATGATGTCAGTTCACAGACAGGTAAGAGTACTGACACATGTCAGTTCACAGACAGGTAAGGGTGCTGACACATGATATCAGATCACAGACAGGTAAGAGTACTGACACATGATGTCAGTTCACAGACAGGTAAGGGTGCTGACACATAACCAAAGATTTCATAGACAGGTATGGGTGCTGACACATACCAAGAGATTTCACTTACAGGTATGGGTGCTGACAAATGACAAGTCAGTTCACATACAGGTAAGGGTGCTTACAGATGACAAGTCAGTCCACAGACACATAGGGTGCTGACACATGACAAACATTTCAGACAATAATACTGACACATGACCCGCCATTTCACAAACAGGTAATGGTACTGACACATGACAAGTACGTTCACAGCCAGGTAATGTGCTAAAGCATGACACACCAGTTCACAAACAGGTACTGGTACATTACCTCATGTGCAGCATGGTTTACTAGGATGGCTGCACCGACTTTGCCCTGACTAGTGTACTGACTGTCCACCCTGTCAAAAACAGCAACCAACCAGTCACACACAAAAACTGACTGCATACCATGTCAAAAACGGCAATCAAACAGTCACACACAAAAACTGTGTATCATGTCAAAAACAGCAACCAACCAGTCACACACAAAAACTGACTGTGTACCATGTCAAAAACAGCAATCAACCAGTCACACACAAAAACTGACTGTGCACCATGTCAACCATAACAACCCATGAAAGCAAGCACACACAAAAACTGGCTGTCCATCCTGTCAAAAACAGCAACCAACCAGTCACACACAAAAACTGGCTGTAAACACAAAAACTGGCTGTAAACCTGTCCCCCACAACAACCAACCAAGCACAACCACAAAAACTGACAGCCCACTCTGTCAACCACAACCAACAAGCCAGTCACCACAACAACCAACCAAGCACAACCACAAAAACTGACTGTCCACCCTGTCAACCACAACCAAAAACCAATCAACAAAATTGTTTTCTTATCCCACAGACTTCTTTTCACCACAAAAAAAAAAAAATCAGAACCGTATCCTCAACCTGAGCCCGTTGAAAATTGATTTTTTTCCCCTCTTTAGGCAATTTGACTTTCCAGTGCCAAATGTCCAAGCAGCCAAAGCCTGCCACAGGCAAGCAATGCCACCTGACAGTGTTTCTGTAGATCTATCCTGTCCCACGATCTGTCGTTTTTTAAATCTGGTGTAAAATCAACAAGGCATTTTAAAGCAGAATCCTTGATTTCAAAATTGTATTCTGATCTCTTGAACTACCTGTTGGCTGTAACACATTTGAAGAAGGTTAGTTTGCTAGGGGAGTTTGAGAAATTCCACTGCACTGACTTAAGAGAGCAAGTCTGGGAGTGGGAGCGGGACAGACAGCGTAATACTTGCATTGTTGTAAGAATGAAAAACTACAGTGACACACAACAACTGGTCAACAAACACTCACAACTTGTAGGCGTGCACAACTGTAGCGGAGGCAACACCAGTGGTCCCGGCACCCCCCTCCCCTCCTCCACTGTTGTCTGAAAGGTCAAGGGCAAACGTGAGTATTAATACCTTTTTTCTTCGGAGGCTTGGGAGTGGTGTGCTGTTTTAGTGTACTTATTAAGGCTTGTTTGAGGGTGACATGTCATGCAGACAGTGTACCTTTTTTCTTGGGTTGTTTGGCAGTGGTGTGCTGTTTTAGTGCACTTACTGAGGGTCGTTTGAGGGCGAAGTGTCGTGCAGATAGCATACCTTTTTTCTTGGGTTGTTTGAGAGTGGTGTGCTGTTTTGGTGTGCTTTTTAACCCCTTCACTACCATGATGTCGTTTGAAAATGACCCATAAAAGTTCTAAATTTCAAACCCTTAAGCGTTTTTGTCTTCTTTTTTGCACTGGCATATGAAAGGATCTCCATCAAAATGCACAGCATTGAAAACAGATGTTATAGGACCGAAAAATATACTGTTTGCAGGCACGTCCGTGCATCATTCAGCCTGGAAATTGTACAGGCTGGGGCAGTGAAGGGGTTAAAGGCTGTTTGAGGGTGAAGTGTCATGCAGACAGTGTACCTTTTTTCTTAGGTTGTTTGGGAGGGAGTGGTGTGCTGTCTTAGTGTACTTTTTAAGGGCTGTTTGAGGGCATGCAGACAGCATACCTTTTTTCTTGGGTTGCTTGGGAGCGGTGTAAGTCAGAGATTCATTGCCTCCTTTGCTGGTGGCTTTGTCCATGCCAAACACTGATGCCAGCTTGGACCTGGACAGAGGCAAACCACATGTGGCTTTGTTACACAGACAACTGCTAATGTTTAGCCCTGGATAGAGGCAAACCACATGTTGTACCTTAGAAACACAGACAACTGCTAATGTTTAGCCCTGGACAGAGGCAAACTACATGTAGCTTAGAAACACAGACAACAGTTAACGTTTGGACATGGACAGAGGTAAACCATATGTTGAACCTTAGAAACACAGACAACAGCTTGGACCTGGACAGAGGCAAACCATATGTTGTACCTTAGAAACACAGACAACAGTTAATATTTGGACCTGGACAGAGGCAAACCACATGTACTTGTAGTTGAGAAACACAGACACCATTTTGGACCTGGACAAAGGTAAACCACATGTTGTAGTTTAGAAACACAGACAAAAGCTTGGACCTCGACAGAGGCAAACCACAAGACATGTTGTACCTTAGAAACACAGACAACAGCTTGGACCTGGATAGAGGCCAATCACATGCTGTAGTTTAGAAACACATATAAAAGCTTGGACCTGGACAGAGGCAAACTATATGTTGTACCTTAGAAACACAGACAACAGTTAATATTTGGACCTGGATAGAGGCAAACCACATGCTGCAGTTTAGAAACACAGACAAAAGCTTGGACCTGGACAGAGACAAACCACATGTTGTACCTTAGAAACACAGACAACATTTAATATTTGGACCTGGACAGAGGCAAACCACATGTTGTAGTTTTGAAACACAGACCACAGTTTGGATTAACAGTCACACAATGTACAAACACAGACCACTGTTTAGAGCTAGACAACAGTTTGGATTAACAGTTACACAATGTACAAACAAGACCAGAGTTTAGAGCTAGACAATAGTTTGGATTAACAGTCACACAATGTACAAATACAGCCCACAGTTTAGAGCTAGATCAAATCAGATCACATGCTGTACGAACACAGACAACAGTTCAGACTAACAATTATGAACAACTGACCCAACATTAACTATCACAGGTTGTACAAACACAGATGGCAGTTTAGACTGCCATAAGATAAAATCACAAGTTGTACAAACACAGGCATCAACACAGACCTCAGAGACAAAATCAAATCACAAGTTGTATAAACACACTGTACACAGGCATCATCATAGACCTTAGAGACAAAATCAAATCACAAATTGTACAAACAGACACCGGTCTGGATCTGGACAAAACCTGGTCACAAACTGTAAAAGCACAGACGCCAGTTTAGACTAGACACAATCAAATCATAAATTGTATAAACTAAGTAAAACAAAGACATAACGTCATAAGCTTCAACTTACACAAAACCACATCAGCTGTCATGCAGAAACCAATAAATTATAACAGACACAATGCTGCTTCACAACCTGCCATGATGGCACCCCAGGCAGTCAAAAAAAATGAAATCATGGGAGGCATAGCCTAATAATCTAATGCACTGTTGTCCAAGGCAGCTCTTCTTCTTCTTCCAGTGGGAGATGCCATGAATAATGATCATCAATTTACTTTGGTTATTCTGCTACTGTATTACCCACATGTATATTATACAGAAATATATCGCAGCATCATAAATCTGAGTGTTTCTATGCCCATGGTCATTAAGCTTTCTCAAGATTATCAAGAGGTGGACATGGGATCGTTAACTTGTGCAACAATTATATTATTAGTGGACCCTATACACACAGAGGCAAGACAGGCACTAACGCACAATCAACAAGTGTGGATTTGCAAGAAATGAAAAACCATTCTTCGGGCTTCACCCTGCAACATTCAGGAGTCAAACCATGGCCGCTGGAGAGCAGAGATAGCTCAGTGGTTACAGCACTAGACATGACTGATAGGTTGTGGGTTTGAGTCTCCGCAGGAGCAGTGGAAGAATTTTCTTCTCCAGGGGTATCTTTCTGTGCTGACTCTTGCTGCAGTATCCATTCCAACCCTGGCTTACTGCAGTAGCATGTTAAAGATCCCGGTCATTGTGCCAAAAAGGGCAGGTAGAAAGTTACAGCTATATGTATAAGCACCCTACATAATCATGTGGCTTTGAATGAAGTGACGCCGTAAACTGGTGCATCGTTGTATGGTGTACACAGAATGTGTGCCAAGATGGTAGCACTTGCAGTTTCATGAGGCACCAGCCACATAACAACCAAACAGTGCTGTCAGTATACCGCTTTCGTCCAGATTCTTTTTATTAAAACATACAATAAAAAAGGTTACAATGCAATAAAAGGTTACAGTCATTCATTGATTCAGAATCATACACAACTTAAGCACAGTGAATCTGCTTTAGAACAGAGAATAGCACAGTAAAAGAGCAAACAATACTTTCCAGTGTGTTAGTCAACCAGCCATGAACTCCATCAAATAGCAAGGATTTGTATAGTTCTTCAAAGTCAATGCTTAAAAATGCCTGTCTGTGCAGAGGTGCAGAGTATGCATTATTATATTACTGACATAATATATATATTTTATAAATCATTAAATGACATCAGGTTCCTGCATTTTAAGGACCCTAAAAATCCACCATTTCATATCTAGGCCTTTTCTTTCCTGGCCTAAGCACATGGGTGGTGGTATGTGTAACCAAGTGCCTCTGCACATTGTGTTTGTGTTGTTGTATTCTGTATATTGTGCTGTCTGTGTTCTTTCGTGTGTGGATGTCATTCAATCTTTTACGTATGTTTTACGTGTTGTTATTTTGGACATCACTAAAAGACGTGCTGAGAGAGCGCATGAGAGAAGCAAAAGGCAATACCAACAGCGTCTCACAGATACGATCACAAAAGAAATGAAATAAAAACAGGAACCTCTGGCCCTGGCTCATTTGTTGTTCCCTACTTCCAACCTGCTACTTCCATCGACCGTTACATCTGGAGCTGGGGGGGATGTAACTGAGTGCATCTGCACATCGTGTTTGTGTTGTTGTACTCTGTATATTGCGCTGTCGGTGTTCTTTCATGTGTGGACATTATTCAATCTTTTAGTTTTAGTTACGTATGTTTTACATGTTGTTATTTTGGACGTCACTAAAAGACATGGTGAGAGAGCGCAAGAGAGAAGCGAAAGGCAATACCAACAGCGTCTCACAGAAGAAAAGAAATGAAATAAAAACAGGAACCTCTGGCTGTGGCTTGTTTGTTGTTCCCTACCTCCAACCTGCTACTTCTATCGATTGTTTACACATGGAAACACAGACACCATACAAAAGTACCATAATGATTGGCATCATGAGCATGACAGCTCATAGAGCAGGAAGAGAAGGGGAGCAATAGTCCCTATAGTGGCTGTACATAGACTATAGAGGCCAAGAGCATCACACCTTGATTGCCTGGAGGCGAGAAGCACAGAAAGAAGAGGCACTCAATAATCTTCCTTGAAAGGATGGGAATTGTCAATCAGACCAACATTGGAAGTGGAACTGTTTCAAAGGCAACACTGAAAAAACTGTTGTGAGATGAGGTGGAGCACATGTATACCACTAATATTGTAATAATAATACACACTTTTTTGAGAGTATAAAAATACTATCTTGAACATGTGTACCACTAATTAATCTAATATTGTAATAATAATACACACTTTTTTGAGAGTATAATACTATCTTGAACATGTATACCACTAATATTGTAATGATAATACACACTTTTTTGAGAGCATAATACTATCTTGAACTGAACTGAACAGAAACACATCTGAAACATTTCAATGATGACAGAGTGAATATATTCATGAAGTCAGATCCAAACACACAATTTTAAGGTGAAAAAGAATGTTGATATTAACAGGGAAATACAGAATATTTTCTAGTTAGTACAGAATTACTACTATTACAGTATTAGCACGTTTTGTGTTCTGTTAGCACCTGATGTGTGTTGTCCTATTAAAATCAGCACCTTTTTTTAACCTTTTGTATGCTTGAATCTTATTTCAGAATGTTGGCAGTCAATTTTATTTCAGATTTGTTAAGAAGTCTTTTCTCTCATATATATATATATATATATATATATATATGAGTCATAAAATCAGAAAGAAAAGAAAAGAAAAATTCAGGCAGAGTTGGAGATCTTAATTCACATACGTCACTCTGACATATAAAATCAAATCCACTTGGTGTTTGTTAAATGATTGTTTCTGATGCCGTAGGAAAGAAATTTCTAGATAAAAGGTTGATTTTGTTTCTAACTTTATTCCTAGTAATTGTTGCCAGAGGAGTGGAAATCATTAAATATCAGTCATTTATTTTATTTCCACTATCAATTCCAATAATTTTCAGGCAAGCCGTACAAGCAGTACAAAATATTCAATACAATGACACAGAAAAGCCATCATTAAATAAAGACACTTTCGTGTTACGAGTTTCTACAATAAAACACAAAGATAACTTTTGGCGATGAAATTCCCCGCCCCCCAATGGGCCTTACGATGTAGGTCGATTTCTGCTGTCAGTACGACCCAGTCACGCTTTTTGTCTGAGAGTTTCTCCAGCACTTACCTTCCAGGAGAAAGAAAGTCCTGCTCGTCATCTTCGGAAGTGAAGAACATTCCTCAGAACAGCAAAGTTTGTCTGCAAGTTGCGCAAACAGAGAAGTGCAATCGCAGGGATCATATGAGTAGCGAAACCGGAAATGTAAAATACGTCAGCGTATAGGGGAAAATAGATGCGAAAAATGTACACATAATGTTATGACGTCACGCCCTCCATTTTTCTTAAGTTGATCTTCTTGATAGATTACATTGGCAGTGCCTAATTCTGATACAAACACCAACTGGAAAAAATGGAGAGAGCACTTAAAAAGGTATTTTTAGACTGGAGAGGGCAGGAAATAATATCTAAATCTCCCGTCGCATTTATCAGTACCGCCGCGGCCTTTGGCCGGGTCCGGCGACGCGGTACCGGCAAGACTTCTCGGCAACTGACTGAGACTGACCAGTAGTCAACTGTCTCAGCGCAAAGATTCAAACACACACACACACACACACAGAGTTCAAAAGAACGCTGTTTATCAGGACAAAACACAGCATGCGAATTTTCGGGGTGTGATCCCCTTTATCAAGCTACAACTAACGATTATAGTCACATGCCAACATTCTTCAGTCGAGGCCGCGTCAGGCGGCGCCGCTGAGTGGACAAGACTGACAAAACTCGTGACATGGGTTTAGCTCTCCGACATTTATTTTTTTCATCGTTTTTCATCGTTTAACTGTTGTTTGAGTGTCGTTTTTTTGCTTGATAAAGGGGATTGACCCCGAAAATTCGCATCATTGCTGTGTTTTGGTCCTATGAAATCAAGCGGCGTTCCGGCTTTTGAACTGCCTTTCAGTGTGTGTCACTTGCGTGTGTGTGTGTGTGTGTGTGTGTGTGTGTGTCAATGCCACGGCCGCGCCGGTGTGCGTCAGTGTGTGTGTGTTTGGAAAAAAAGCTGTTTCTGAAGATGACTGTCATGGTGGTTTCCAGTACTGGTAGTTTCCAGTACAGCATAGTAGTAGTGGGTGTTCTTCCTTGCTGATCGGTCTACACTGAATCGGTTTGTTGTCCTGAAGTCGGCTTCTGATCTTTTTGGCCTTATTTGTCTTTTCGTGTTTTGCACTGGTACGACTGACTGAGGTAGGTGTGGGGGTGCCGGAACGACAGCAGCAGGGATCAGCCCACTTGCTACCTTTTACATAAAAGTGCTAATGTTGGTCTGAACCAGTGACGATGGCCCTCTCGTCCTTTCAGTCATGGAAGACGGTGCTGACTGAGTGCTTCTCATTCTACGTCTCTCTCAGTCACGGCCCTGGCGATCGATGGTCCGATAATCGCCTTTGTTGTTGTTGTTGTTGTTGTTGATGATCGTTTTTATATATCTCTATTCCCTACTCTCGGGCAGACTCATTGCACTCTTGTCTGATGCGGTTCTAAATGAGTGTCGCTTTTTATAGCGCGTTTTGAATATCCACCCAAATGGTGTACTTGCAACACTGTTGGTCGTTACATGGCTGGTGCCACGTGAACCTGCTGCCGTCTCCGTGCGTTCTGTGTACACCATACAACCATGCACCTTGTCACGTCACTTCATGCAAAGCCACATACGTAGGGTACACGCGTGTGTAGCTGTAAACTGCCACCTGCACTTTTTGGCAGAATGACCGGGATCTTTTACGTGCTACTGCGGTAAGGTGGAACGGATACCGAGATAAGAGTCGGCACAGAAAGCTGACCCTGGGGAAGAACACTCTCCCGCTGCTCTTGCCGGGACTCGTACCCGCGACCTTCGATGACCAGTCCAGTGCTCTAACCACTGAGCCATCCCCGCTCCAGCCACGCCTTTACTCCCGCAGTCTCTGGAGATCTCGGTGTTCCGCCGAGACGCGGGCCGCTTGTGATGACCACATGATACCCGCCATGCAGTCTGTCTGCTCGGTCATTTCCTTTCACTCTGGCATGTCCAGGCCAGAGTTCAGGAGCTGTGTGAAAGTCGAGGTAGCCGTCCTGGGCCTTCCGTCCTGATGAGCCTTACGGTTTCTGTGGACGTAAAGCGACACTGAACCATGCCTGCCTTGGTCACAGTTTGTCCCTAATAATTATGTCAACCGACATCCGAGGACATTAAGCTGTACATCATCATCATGTCCAGGGCAATAAATCTAGCCAAAGGAATCTTCGAAAGTGGATGTTTGACACTGAATGATACATTCCAGTCCACATTGTTTGTATCAAGCTCATTGACTCTGTAAAGCTGGAGGCGTGTGGTCTCACTTGTCATCTCTCAGGCAAACCGGCGGAGGGCATGGGTGACTGCTTCCACCGCCGTTGCCAAGCTGGGAGGATGCGACCTCATCGGCTGCACTGCCCTCGTGGTGGATTTTATTTGACTGGTGATCGCTTATGTCGCTGGATGGCGGCTGCACCTTGCTCGACAGTGAAGCCCCTCTCTGACTGGTCTTTGATGGCTAAGCTACCGATGCATCAACAAATCTAAGGTAATCCAAAGAGAGTGGGCCCTGTCTCCTAGCGCTTCCTGTAGGCCTACTGACTTATTTGTTTTGCACGCTTTCACATCCCAGTCCGCCAGGATTGTCAACACATTAACAAAGTTTACACAGAGGACGTAAGAGTGCCACTGCATACCTTGGGTACGAAGGAAACGAAGCATTAAGATTAAAGGGTGTCCTGGTGCGCATTTCGCCTGGGCAGCATCTCCGACTTCACCACTGGGTGCGTGAATAAAATCAACATGAACTCAGAACTCAGAATGTTTTGTTGTAGAAGGCCACTTGACCCATTACAAATGGTATGATTATAAACATGCACATACCACCTATACAAAACAGTTGACAAACAACACTAAACAAACAGACAAGACAAAAAGAAACAGAAAAAAGAAACAAATACGAACAAAAGAGAAAACAAAACAAAAACGAAAACCAGCAACCCCCCATCCCCATCCCCGACCACCCCCGCAAAAAAGAAGAAAAAAACAGCAAAGAAAAAAAGAAGAAGAAAGTATCCTCGATGTAGACAACATACAGGTGAGACATGCAAATCTAAGCACTGCCACATCTGGTTGAATAGGTACTATTGTGATTGGGGGCGGGGGGGCGAGGGGGGGGGGCGAGGGGGGGGCGGGGCGGAGGAATCCCTACACTTCCATCTTTGTTCCTAAGTAGGCATCAAAACAAGGGGAGAGAATACACAATGGAGATAACACACATTCTTGAAATCACATTCAAGGTTTAAACTTTGGTTCCAGGAAAAGAAGCTTGCTGTGGACCTGGTCATACCTCGCGGCGTTTATTTGAGTGGTAGATGAATCTACCTAGATCGTGAAGACAACTTTTATCTTGCATCATTCGTCTAAGAGTAGCATAGGAAGGTTGCACAGTATATTTTCTGGGAATATATTTTGAATTTAATAATAAAATCAACATGAAAGAGCGAGAAATGATAGGAACTGTGAGGATGCAAACAACACGTTTTGAAGTTACGAGACTAAAGAAGGAACCAGCTTGCTGTAAAAATTCCCATGCAGATGGCTAAAGCAGAGAGACGCAGATCTGAACACACTGAAAGTGACACTCCACCGGGAATCAGTAATTCAAAGTCTACAGCCCCTGTTGTCCAGGTTTGGCAATTTATTGTTACCACACAACGATGCATCCTGTGTTATCGGGTTTATTTGTTTACAGGAACTGATCCTCTCGAAATGTGTTTTGTTCAGAGAATAAAGTTACATACACACACACACACACACACGCACGCACGCACGCACGCACGCACGCACGCACGCACGCACGCACGCACGCACGCACGCACGCACGCACGCACGCACGCACGCACGCACGCCACGCGCACGCACCACCACGCACCACCACGCACCCACCACAACCACTCCCACCACACCCACCCACCCACCCACCCACCCACACACACACACACACACACACACACACACACACACACACACACACACACACAACAAGATTCACAGTTTCAAACCTATAACACACACAATTAAAACGAAAACAAACAAAACAGCCAAAACATCACGCCGGATGGGAGTACAAGATAACAAAGGCTGTGATTGGGTGCTGTGAGATTCCCGTACCGCAAGTGTGTCGCCCAAGGAAAGCACGAAAGAAAATCAGCGGTAGGCGTCAGGCCAGGACTGTGAGCCTACAAGGTGCTGTACACACGGGGTTGGGGGTTTTAGTCACCTCCCTGAACCGGCACAAACTTGTCCCAAAAAGCAAAAAAACCGCGGTACCGGAGTTTCTGGATTTTATTTTGATTATTTTTACATGGTTGGCAAAACGTGTTTTGAGAACGCTAGTTCCTTTAACCACAGAGAATGCTATATATAATAATATGTGCATAGAGTAACGTTCATGCAATCTGCTCTGCACCGGCTTGTGACGGTGTGCACGATCTGGTCCATGCAGAGAACACACAAAGAACAGGGCTAGCTAAGGCCAACAGGGAATGATGGCGTTGAAACTATTTCCGGTGATGGTCGTCACGGTTGGGTTGTTAGCGGGAAGGACAACATCATGGACACGGGTGAACAGACAGAGACGGTCGGACGACGGAGGTCCTCTGGAGGTCGTTGTGGAACAGCTGTCTCAACAGGTCGCTTCCCTCAAATCTCAACTGACTGAGCAAGCCAGCTCCTTCAATGCGCTGCTCAGCACTGCCAATGCTAAGATCACTGCACTAGGAACAAAGACAGGTGAGCATCGCCGCTTTGCGTTTGGTTTGGTTAGATGATGACGATGAAGTGATGCTTAATGTCCTCAGATGCCGGCTGACATATTAGGGACAAGCTGAGACCAATGCCGAAGCACGGTTCAATATAGCTTTACGTCCACGGAAACCAGAAGGCTCGTTAGGACGGACAGCCCAGGACGGCCACCTCGACTCTCATACAGCTCCTGAACTATGATTTTTGGTTAGACTTGTTTCGTGCCCAGTTGTCTCTAGGGGGGTACTGGCAGGGACTCGCATCCCAAGAGGTGAATGGGGAGTGATAGGGGTGGGGTGGGGTCGGGGTGGGGGGTGGGGGAGCTATGCCTAACCCTACACTGCCCCAACGCTACAGTGCCACCGCCAGAATGATTCGGTAATAAGACTGGCAGTGGTGAGAGCCATTTTAATGTTTCATTCAGTCCAGTGGTCAGCGCTCTTTCTCTTACCAGGTTCAAACTATCTGGAACCAATTTCCTGTTTCTGTCCGTCATTTTACCTCTGCCAGTTATTTTAAATCTTCCAGGAAAACCTTTCTCTTACAAAAAACAACAACCTTTTCTCCAGTCCCGTTGTCCTGATATACGACTGTGTGTGTGTGTGTGTGTGTGTGTAGATGTGTCCGTGCGTGTGTGCAGGCGTGCGTGCGTGCGTGCGTGCGTGCGTGTGTGTGTGTGTGTGTGCACGCGCGCGCGCGCGTTCGTGTTCAATGCGTTGAATTTTGACGAGAATTTATGTGCATTTAAAGAATGTGTAAGTGCTTTGAGCCTGTTCGGGTTAGGCGCTCTAAGCATCCATTGGTATTACTGTGTTCAACATTTTGAAATGAAATGAGAGCCGAAGTGGAATCGAACCGATGTCCTTCACCAACATCACCGAGATCTTTGTTGCTTTTTGTTTCGTGTCTTTGGATTTTTTGATTTTGTTTTGTTTGTTATTGTTGTTGTTGATGATCGCTTTTATATAGCGCTCTCGAGCAGACTCACCGTTTTCTGCAGTCCCATTGCCCTGATATACGACTCTGTGTGTATGTGTGTGTGTGTGTGTGCGCGTGTACATGTGTCCGTGCGGGCGTGTGTGTGTGTGTGTGTGTGTGTGTGTGTGTGTGTGTGTGTGTGTGTGTGTGTGTGTGTGTGTGTGTGCGTTCGTGTTCAGTGCGTTGAATTTTGACAATATGTGCATTTAAAGAATGTGTAAACGCTTAAGGCCTGTTCGAGTTAGGCGCTCTAAGTATCCATTGGTATTGTTGTTATTGTTATTGTGTTCAACATTCTGAAGTGAAAGGAGAGCCAGCCGAAGCGGAATCGAACCGATGTCCTTCACCAACGTCACCGAGATCTTTGTTACTTTTTGTTTCGTGTCTTTGCATTTAGTTTTTGTTTGTTTTTTGTTTGTTTTTGTTTTGCTTTGTTGTTTTGTTGTTATTGTTGTTGTTGTTGATGATGATCACTTTTATATAGCGTTCGCATGTGATTCTACATGAGTGAATAGCTTTTTATAGTGTGTTTGTGAATATCCACCGAAGTGGTGTACTTACAGCGTTGGCATGGCTGGTGCCACATGAAAGTGCTGCCATCTCGGCGCGTTCTGTGTACACCATACAACCATGCACCATGTCACTTCATGCAGAGCCACCTGCACTTTTGGCAGAATGACCGGGGTCTTTTACGAGCTACTGCGGTAACACGGGGGTGGAACGGATACCGAAATAAGAGTCATCACAGAAAGTTGACCCTGGAGAAGAAAATTCTCCCACCGCTCCTGCGGGGATTCGAACCCGCGACCTTTCGATCAGGAGTCCGGCGCTCTAACCACTGAGCTATCCCCGCTCCCTTGTGTGTGTCTGTGTAAGAGTTTTGTTGTTGTGGTTATATATACAACCCAGCTTATTGTAGCTCCGTAATGTTTACTTATTTGCCAGATGATTGTTATCGCAAGTCAGGTGTGTTGCATACTGGAAAATACGTGTGACGTAAGGCGAGCACTATTACGTATTTTCAGCCACTCTGGAAAACTCTGTGGCTTTCTACGCCTACGGCCACAGCAGCCCCATCAACACTGTAGCCCACGGCGCTTTGATCCTAGACCGTGTGACGACCAACGTCGGCAAGGCTTACGACACTGACACCGGAGTCTTTACAGTTCCCAAGTCTGGACTCTACGACTTCCAGGTTACCCTACAAATGGTCCATGCTTCACAGCACCCAAAGCGGCCTTTTTATTGATGGCGTTATTCTCATGACGTCTTAGGTCTTTCTCTGTCTGCCCATGTGTGTGCGTGCGTGTGTGGTGTGTGTACTATGTGTGTGTGTGCTAGTTTTGGTGTGCGTGCGTGCGTGCGTGTGTGTGCGTGCGTGCGTGCGTGCGTGTGTGTGTGTGTGTGTTGACTATGTTTATCTATCCGCTTTTCTGTGTTTCTCCATCTCTTGATAAACACCAAAAGCCGAAACATCCACATTTCCAATATCTCAACATCCTGGCGCCTCAAATTTTGATCTGATTTCTGCTTCAGTTATTTGTTTGTTTGTGTGTGTGTGGAGACTAATCCAGCAAGACTATCAAAGTCACTCACGCTCATTTCTGACCTGACGGTTTCAGGCCACATTCATGTGCTACCCTTCTCCTGGTCAGAAAGTCTACGCTGCGATTTACGTGGGCTCACAGATAGAGGCTGAAGGAGTTGCTGACTGCGGGCATGTTTTCTGGGATCAGACCACCGTCAGAAGTGTCGTACACGTCACTTCCGGTCAGAAAGTTACATTGAAGAACACGGAGGATGCTGCAGCCCGGTTCTACGGTTATCACTACACGTCTTTCTCCGGGTTTCTCCTCAAGGCCGACTAACTTGTAGCAGCGGTGCCGTGAAGATTTCTTTGATTTTCTTTGTCACGCTGGCATACAAGTGCCCTTCCCTCAACACTACTGCTTTTCCCTAATCGCTGCTGTTGTTTACCGGTAAACAGAAAGCGGTTCGACCGATTTGGTGATTTGGAAGACTGACCTGAATCACTAACCTAAAATGGAATCTGAAAAATAAAGAAACGCGAAAAAACGAAAAACGAGTACGACTTCTAAATATGATTAAAAAAATGACTCGTACAGGCATCGCTGGGACTCGAACCCACGACCTTTTGAACACGAGTCCGGCGCTGTAACCACTGAGCTATCCCCGCTCCCGTGGAGACGTAGGACTGTATATTTTACAAACTGGAACGTTACTTAAAAGTGTGTGTGTGTGTGTGTGTGTGTGTGTGTGTGTGTTGTGTGCGTGCGTGTGCGCATGTGGTGTGCGTGTGTGCGCACACGTTGTGCGTGTCAGTGTTGTTGTCGGTGCGAACAGGTGTATACTTTTGATTATGTTAATGTATGTCAGTGTTGTCGTTTGTTTAATGTTTATATGCTTGCCGCATTTCGAGACACTTTCCTTGTTGTTAAACTTGATGAATAAAAAAAGTCTGAGACTCACTTGTATCAACATTTGTGAGTAGAAAATCCCAAACATTGGCCGTCGTAGCACTGTTTGGACACACAGAAATACTTAACTGCACTCACTGGTCGGAATCGGTAGCACTGCTCTACTGGCCGCTGTAGGACCACCCAAATTTCCCGCAAAGGATTAACGAACATTAAGTTAATAAAAAAGAGAAGTAACACTGACAAGAATGACATGTAACACTGACAATAAGGACGTAACACTGACAAGAATGACGTAACACCAACAAGAATGGCGTGTACGTGACCAAGAATGATGTGTAACAATGACAAGAATGACGAACACTGACAAGAATGACTAGTGTCACGGACCTAGGCGATCTGTAACATTGACCACGTATTAATACTATTACCTACATAATTATAAAAGGAAAAGAGAGAGAGAGAGATACCCAATCATCTTTAACCCGTGTGTGCTTTGATCTTTCGTGTTTTCTCGACGATGGGTCTAAGCAAAATTTTCTCGGTTTTACTGAACTTTTTGTACTTTTTGCTCTGTAACAATGGCGATGACGAAACACAGCACTTAAGGTGTTACTGCCATGTGCCGTCTTTTACTCTAAGACGTAGTGATGTCTTGACGTCCGCGTCCGTCATGACGTGTCGGTCGATGACATCAGTGTCTACCTACACATCCGTGACGTCGGCCTCTATAGGTTATACTATAATTATGCTGTTCTACGCCTGCACTATGTCATAGTTCAGGAGCTGTGTGAGAGTCGAGGTGTCCGTCCTGAGCTGTCCGTCCTAACGAGCCTTCTGGTTTCCGTGGACGTAAAGAATTATTGAACCGTGCTTCGGCTTTGGTCACAACTTGTCCCTAATATGTCAGCTGACATCTGAGGACATTAAGCATCACTTCATCATCATCATCACTGCAGTATGTCGTGACGTTTGGCTTTATGACGTCAACGTCTACTATATGGCGTTCTTCGCCTGCGGCGGTAGAGTCATCCGTGGCCGTAATGCCAGCGTTTGGCTTTATGACGTCAGCGCCTGTCTCGACAACCACGACGTCAGCTTCTGTCTTTGTGTCCTTGCCCTGCGTCCCGGCGTCCTCCTCGGCCCCGACGTCAAAGGATGTGGAGATGTTTACGTCAGCGTCTGTCACGGTGTTTGTACTTGTGACGTTGTCCTGCGAAGTGGTGGCGCTAGCCGTGGTCCCAGTGTCTGCCATTACGTCCGGTGCACCAGCATCGTCGGGGCAGTGGTCCTCGGCAACGTCGACGTCTTTCGCTGCTTCTGGCGCGCGGTCGGACTCGACAACGTCGTGTATCTGCACAACAGAGAACAACAGCGGCCTCTGCACCATCGACGGTTAAGGTCCATCTCGACGGACACTATGATATAACCCAGACGGGCCAATTCCTGACATAGCTGCGTATGTGTCTGTAAGTGTGGGTGTGTCTGTGAGTGCGTGTGTGTCAGTGAGTGCGTGTGCATCTGTGAATGTGCGAGTGTCTGAGTAGGTGTCTGCGAGTGCGCGCGCGTCCTTGAGTGCGCGTGTGTCCGAGCGAGTGTGTGTGCTCGTGTTCGTGTGTCCTCGAGTGCGTGAGTGTCCGCGAGTGCGCGTGTCTGCGAGTGTGTGAGTGCGTGTACGTCTGTGAGGGCGTGTGTCTGCGAGTGCTTGTGTGTCTGTGAATGTGTGTACCTCTGTGAGCGCATATGTATCTGTGAGTGCCAGTGTCTGGGAGTGCGTGTATCTGTGACGGCGTGTGTATTTGTGAGTGTTCGGGAGTGCGTGTGTCTGTAACGCCGTGTGTATTTGTGAGTGCTGTTGTGTCTGGGAGTGCGTGTATCTGTGAGGGCGCGTGTATTTGTGAGTGCGTGTGTCCAGTGTCAGCTTTAACGAGGCTTTCCCGATCGCGCGCGCGCGCACACACACACACACACACACACACCACACACACACACACACACACACAATCACTCAATTGAAAATAATAATATTGAGCTTTTAGCTTTTAGGACAGGCAAAAACGGGCCATGCATGAATTCAAACGAATTCAACTCCAGTAATCCAGTCACACATCTTTGATCAGTGGACCATTCTTGAGAATATTCACGAAGGAGGTCACATCAGGTAATTGCAGTGTTACTTTAAATTACTGACGCTAAAATTGCGTGACAGTACAGTGACAGCAGTGATAACTTTCAGTTACTGACACTAAACTTGCGTGAATGCACACTGGCAGTGACAGCAGTGAGAACTTTCAATGACACTAAACTTGCGTGACAATACAGTGACAGTAACACTTACAGTAGTTATCAGTTCCAGTTACTGAACTTTGACAAAGATAATTTAAAAAAACAACAACTTTATTATGTTATATATATATACATTAGCTAAAATGAGACAGAAAGAGCGAGGTGGGAGAGAGAGGTGGTAGAGAGAGAGAGAGAGAGAGAGAGAGAGAGAGAGAGAGAGAGAGACGAGACAGAGAGAGACAGAGACAGACAGACAGACAGACAGACAGACAGACAGACAGACAGACAGACAGACAGAAACAGCGACAGAGAGGAATGGTTAGAAAAGAAACAAGGGAGATGATTTCTTATGTACTTCAACAAAACCTCTTCGTCTGTCCAACGTTACAGCCAAGCACAAAAGCACTTGCCAATCAAATCTCTCCCGTCGCTCTTCAAGTAAACGCGTTTAGTTCTTTCCCCCGCAATCTTGTTGTTTCAGCGACATGGCTAACCAACGTTGCAGCCGAGCACAAAAGCACTTGCCAGTTAAAGTTCTCGAGTTGACTTTATGTAACCCCGTTTAGTTCTTTTCACCTAAAAGCTTCTGTTGTTTTAGTGACATGACTAAATGATGCAGCAGCCAAGCACAAAAGCACTCGCCCGTTAAAAGCTCTGCTTCAGTCAACTCGTTTAGTTCTTTTCCCCCCAAAAGCTTCTGTTGTTTTAGTGACATGACTAAATAATGTAGCAGCCAAGCACAAAAGCATTCGCCCGTTAAAAGCTCTGCTTCAGTAAACTCGTTTAGTTCTTTTCCCCCAAAAGCTTCTGTTGTTTCAGGGACATGTCTAAATGATGCAGCAGCCAAGCACAAAAGCACTCGCCCGTTAAAAGCTCTGCTTCAGTAAACTCGTTTAGTTCCTTTTCCCCCAAAAGCTTCTGTTGTTTTAGTGACATGACTTAACCCCTTCACTGCCCCAGCCAGTAACATTTACGGGCTGAAAGATGCATGGACGCGCCTGCAAACAGTATATTTTCCGGTCCTATAACACATCTACTTTTAATGCTATGCGTTTCCAAGAAAATCCTTTCACATGCCTCGCCCTGATATAACCGTACCGGTTGACTGGGCGTAAAACACAAACTTACTTACTTACCTTCACATGCCAGTGCGAAAAAGAAGATAGAAATGGTCATGGGTTTCAGATTTTGCACTTTTATTGGTCAAGTGACATCGTGGCAGTGAAGGGGTTAATAAAGCAGCAGCCAAGCGCTAAAGCACTCGCCCGTTAAAGCTCTGCTTCTGTAAACTCGTTTAGTTCTTTTCCCCCAAAAGCTTCTGTTGTTTTAGTGACATGTCTAAATAATGCAGTAGCCAAGCGCTAAAGCACTCGCCCGTTAAAGCTCTGCTCCTGTAAACTCGTTTAGTTCTTTTCTCCCAAAAGCTTCTGTTGTTTTAATTACATGACTTAACCCCTTCGCTGCCCCAGCCTGTAACATTTACGGGCTAAAAGATGCAGGGACGCGCCTGCAAACAGTATATTTTCCGGTCCTATAACACATCTACTTTCAATGCTATGTGTTTCCAAAAAAGTCCTTTCACATGCCAGTGCGAAAAAGAAGATAGAAATAGTCACTGGTTTCAAATTCTGCACTTTTATTGGTTGTTTTAAAGTGACATCATGGCATTGAAGGGGTTAATAATGCATCAGCCAAGTGCAAAAGCACTCGCCCGTTAAAGCTCTGCTTCAGTAAACCCGTTTAGTTCCTTTTCCCCCAAAAGCTTCTGTTGTTTCAGAGACATGTCTAAATAATGCAGCAGCCAAGCATAAAAACTCGCCACTTAATAACTATGACATGGAAGGGCGGAGTTCGAGCTACAAGTTGGGTCTTGTTTGGTTGGACTGACTCTCCCCCCAAGGGCTACACGTGGCTGTCTTTAAACAAAACAGACTGGTTTAGTGACTCCCCCCAAGAGCTACAGGTGGCTGTGTCTTTAAACAGACTGGTTTAGTTGGACTGACTCTCCCCCCATGGGCTACAGGTGGCTGTATCTTTAAACAGACTGGTTTAGTTGGACTGACTCTCCCCCCAAGGGCTACACGTGGCTGTCTTTAAACAAAACAGACTGGTTTAGTGACTCCCCCCAAGAGCTACAGGTGGCTGTGTCTTTAAACAGACTGGTTTAGTTGGACTGACTCTCCCCCCATGGGCTACAGGTGGCTGTATCTTTAAACAGACTGGTTTAGTTGGACTGACTCTCCCCCCAAGGGCTACACGTGGCTGTCTTTAAACAAAACAGACTGGTTTAGTGACTCCCCCCAAGAGGGTACACGGGGGCTATGTCTTTAAACAGACTGGTTTAGTTGGACTGACTCTCCCCCCATGGGCTACAGGTGGCTGTATCTTTAAACAGACTGGTTTAGTTGGACTGACTCTCCCCCCAAGGGCTACACGTGGCTATGTCTTTAAACAGACTGGTTTAGTTGGACTGACTCCCCCCAAGGGCTACACGGTGGCTATGTCTTTAAACAGACTGGTTTAGTTGGACTGACTCTCCCCCCAAGGGCTACACGTGGCTGTGTCTTTAAACAGACTGGTTTAGTTGGACTGACTCTCCCCCCAAGGGCTACACGTGGCTTGTCTTTAAACAAAACAGACTGGTTTAGTTGGACTCTTCCCCCAAGGGCTACACGTGGCTATGTCTTTAAACAGACTGGTTTAGTTGGACTGACTTTTCCCCCCACGGGCTACAGTGGCTATGTATTTAAACAAAACAGACTGGTTTAGTTCGGCTTACTCTTCCCCTCAAGGGCTACACTTGGCTATGTCTTTAAACAAACTGGTTTAGTTGGACTGATTCTCCCCCCAAGGGCTACATGTGGCTATGTCTTTAAACAAAACAGACTGGTTTAGTTGGACTTACTCTCCCCCCCAAGAGCTACAGGTGGCTGTATCTTTAAACAGACTGGTTTAGTTGGACTGACACTCACCCTCCTCCCACCCCCCACCCCCCAGGGCTACACGTGGCTATGTCTTTAAACAGACTGGTTTAGTTGGACTCTCCCACCCCCCCCCCCCACCCCAGGGCTACACGTGGCTGTGTCTTTAAACAGACTGGTTTAGTTGGACTGACTCTTCCCCTCAAGGGCTACATGTGGCTGTGTCTTTAAACAAAACAGATTGGTTTAGTTGGACTTACTCTTCCCCTCAAAGAGTACACGTGGCTATATATGTCTTTAAGTTTAAACAAAACAGACTGGTTTAGTTGGACTGACTCTTCCCCAAGGGCTACACGTGGCTGTGTCCTTAAACAACACAGATTGGTTTAGTTGGACTGACTCTTCCCCTCAAGGGCTACACGTGGCTATATATGTCTTTAAACAAAACAGACTGGTTTAGTTGGACTGACTCTTCCCCTCAAAGAGTACACGTGGCTATATATGTCTTTAAACAAAACAGACTGGTTTAGTTGGACTGACTCCCCCCCCCCCCCCCCCCCCCCCCAAGGGCTACACGTGGCACGTGGCGCTAACGGCCGAGGTGGCCACCTTGATTCGGTTCCAGCCGACGAGGAAGTACCCTGCAGTGACGCCCAGAACGACGCTGAGGATGAGGTACAGGTTGAAGGTCATGGCGACCAGCATCAGGGAGTAGCTGAACAGCAGGTGCACCGCGTGCATGGCCGTCTGCGCCACGTGAGGCAGGTACAGCATCTGTCTCCTGCAAGACAAGAGGTGACGTCGTAAGACAGGTGGCCAACGTCTGAATCGCGACCTGGACCACGTGAGGCAGGTACAGCATCTGTCTCCTGCAAGACAAGAGGTGACGTCATAAGACAGGTGGCCAATGTCTGAATCACGACCTGGACCACGCGGGGCAGGTACATTCTCCGTCTCCTGCAAGTGAGACAGAGGTGACGTCATTGTGGCGTCATCGGACTGTAGTTGACATCATCTGTCTCCTCAAAGAAAAGAGACGTCATTGTGATGTTATCGCGTGCGTTGCTACCCGGACTACGTACACACTGTGTGTGTACTAAAGAGATTTCAAAGCTGTGACCGTCAGAGTATCCGAAAGTATTTTAAATGCAGGCTACAAACAGTGTAGTAGTTAGAAATTGGATTTTAACGTGTACCACATACGCTGTTTGTGCATGTTCAGAAATTTCAAAGCTGTGACTGTTAGGGTATCTGGAAGTATTTTACATGTAGGCTAGCAAAGCGTGTAGTGTTAGAAACTGGATTTGATCACCCTGTCAAGCGCACAGGGTCAGTGTAGCGCAGTACAGACGTTGTGTTTACGTACTCACACTGTGCCCAGTACTGCATTCATCTTCCTCGTTGGTTCCTCGATGGCGTTGTAATGATTTCTGTGGAACCACCGACTGCGGTGCTCCGCCCTCAAGAAAATGAACACTTCACACAGCATGGACACCAGGAACAGCACTACACAGGCTGCAGCAAAGGCTGAAACACATTTCTGTCAGCATACTGACTCGCTACAACACAGACAAGGCTAAAACACGTCTGTATCAACGTACCGACTCGCTACAACACAGACAAGGCTTAATTAAACACGTCTGTATTAACATACCGACTCGCAACAACACAGACAAGGGCTGAAACACATCTCTATCAGCGTACTGACTCGCTACAACACAGGCAAGGCTTAAACACGTCTGTATCAACGTACTGACTCGCTACAACACAGACAAGGCTTAAACACGTCTGTATCAACGTACTGACTCGCTACAACACAGACAAGGCTTAAACACGTCTCGATCAGCGTACTGACTCGCTATAACACAGACAAGGCTTAAACACGTCTGCATTAGCGTACCGACTCGCTACAACACAGACAAGGCTCAAACACGTCTGTATCAACGTACTGACTCACTACAACACAGACAAGGTTTAAACACGTCTCGATCAGCGTACTGACTCGCTACAACACAGACAAGGCTCAAACACGTCTGTATTAATGTACCGACTCGCTATAACACAGACAAGGCTCAAACACGTCTGTATCAGCGTACTGACTCGCTACAACACAGACAAGGCTTAAACACGTCTCGATCAGCGTACTGACTCGCTACAACACAGACAAGGCTTAAACACGTCTGCATTAGCGTACCGACTCGCTACAACACAGACAAGGCTTAAACACGTCTGTATTAATGTACCGACTCGCTATAACACAGGCAAGGAATGAAACACATCTCTATCAGCGTACCGACTCGCTACAACACAGACAAGGCTTAAACACCTCTGTATTAACGTACCGACTCGCTACAACACAGACAAGGCGTAAACACATCTGTACCAACGTAATGACTCGCTACAACACAACAGATATGTATCAAAGTACTGAGTTACCTCACTCAAGCAGGGATCAGACACATCTGTATCAACGTACTGACTCACTACAACACAGAGAGGACTGGAACACCATTCACTGTGTCTGTCTCTGTGTCATACATCTGTATTATTGTACTGAGTCACAACCATAAGGCCCTGATTCACTTTCGAGCACGGTCATGTGACTACAACGTCATGTAGCATGTCACGAACAGATAATCATGTAGCATGCTATGCCCCACGTTCGTGCACTGATTGACGGAAAGGCGATTGGGAGTAACTGTCGTCGTTCAATGGAAGACACCAGCGACGACCACTGCTACTACCAGGGTTGGTGGCATTATTGTCACCTTGTCGCAAGTGAGACGAAGGAAGGAAGCTGTTACATCACCAGCTGTGAGATAATGACACCGAAGACGCTAAGAAAAGTATGCAATACTTTCCATTGCGTTCGGAGTATTACCTCGATGTATTAGATCAAACACATTACATACTGGTAGTAGGCTCAGCTTACTAAGAATGACTGTTCGTGATTTTCATTGGCTACCAGACGGCTTGTGGCAGATCAGAATCAGTTGAGAATGGAGCGAGCTCAGTTCAAACCTATATGACACGATCAGACACTCGGCGGTGACGTCACGGTCTCTCGGTTTCCACAGCTATTCATCGTACTTACTGTAGTAATATAGCCGTGCTCGAAAGTCAGTAGCCAATGTGAAACACAAGCTACTGAAATAAGACACCTCCTGCAACTGTTGTGATGCAGACATTACCTCCTGCAGTCGTTGTGTGAAACTCCTTGAACAAGATGTACTCTGTGAATCCGCCGTGGATGTACATCTGAAACACAATCAGTCAGATAGCTGCTTTGTGTTTGTGTAAATGGCAATTGCAATGTCCGTTTTTTGTCAGCCCCGCATTTAAGAATAATACTGAAAATTTGGTTAGCTCATATCCAGTTACAAGCTGCACTAGGCGATGTACACTGTAGTATTGTGACAACAACCACAAAAACTAACAAAAACAACAAAACAATAAAAAACGTATCATAGAAACGGCTACTGTATGAAGCATTGGCTGAATAAGTAAAAAGGAGTATGCACTTACCATGCTGAATGTTAATTGCAACGTAATTGAATAGTGTTGGAGTCAGGAGGGGGGGGGGGGGGGGGGGGGGGGGGGGGGGGGAGAGATTTTAAAAAGACAGAGAGGGAGAGGGAGACAGACAGACAGAGACAGAGACAGAGAGACAGAGAGAGAGAGAGAGAAAGATTATTTTATTGTCAGGCCTCTGGCCCATTACACAGAGAGAGAGAGAGAGACAGACAGACAGACAGTCAGAGACAGAGACAGACAGAGATGTCAGAAATCCGGAAACAGACGGATTTTGAACGGACAGCTAGAGTCCTCAATGCTAACTACAGCCAGCCATATGGTCTGGAAGAGCTGTTACACTACAGAGTATTGTGGCAGCATTTTGACAGATCTGGCTCCAGATCGTTCTTGGTTTGGTTGCCGTTTTCACCACAAGCGGAATGCCGAGTATTGGCTGTCAAAAAATGCTATGCGCCGTATCATTCGGTGAGAACTATCTACAACCATGATAGTAAGTAAATTGGTGTTTTACGCCCAGTCAACCAGTGTGGTTATATCTGGGCGACAACCATGATAGAAACAGACATAATCCTCCGAAGACGGCGTGTGGCTGCCCATGTGGCAGGATAAAACAAAACTGTCACACACGTAATACTCACCCCATGGACTGCATTTGTCATTGTACGACTATACGGTATACCAGGTGATCGACCCCAAGAGTGTTGAGCTAAGCAACGCTACAAGAAGAAGATGAAAGGCAGATGTTTCTCGCAGGAGGCCAAGCATGCAAGCCTCTATTCTAACGACGCTATCCTGGAAGACAGACCTTTCGATACATTTGGGTTCTCTGAAGAGGGAAGCCTGAATCTCTGCGTCTTCAGCAACCCAGATTAACAAAGGGTGAACAGTTGTAACGCGCATGAGCGACGAGTTGCTGGAGTTGACGCCCTTGCAATTCACACCTTTTTTTCACGTGCCGTCTGTCGATGCACGACCGCTGTAGTCACAATTAAGTTCCCTGACCCGTGATACTGAACAAAAACTGTTTTGCCTTGAACAGTGGGTACGGGCTAATCTTTTGGTGATAATTCCGTGAAAATAGTTGAGCGAGCAAGGGTGGAACGTGTCAGCACAACACCGCTAAACTCAATTAACCAAGATGTACCTCTGGTGGAGTTTGTGTATCTTGTATATTTACTCGCATGCCAGGTGTGAGTTTACCGTAGGCGACTCAGGGCTTTGACGTTGTGTTTGTGTGACGTCTTTCGAGCGCTCCTTACCTCCCTTGCTTGTTGATGCGGTTAACCACGGCCACACTGGCAGCGGCCTCGCACGGAGACAGGCACGTGACAAAATAACTGACCAAAGGAAGTCGGTACAAACTGACGTGAGAAAGTGACTGACCTAAGGGAACTCGGTACAAACCCCCGTGAGCTGGCTCATTCCCGCTGGCACTGACGTGAGAAAGTGACTGACCGAAGGGAACTCGGTACAAACCCCCGTGAGCTGGCTCATTCCCGCTGGCACTGACGTGAGAAAGTGACTGACCGAAGGGAACTCGGTACAAACCCCCGTGAGCTGTCTCATTCCCGCTGGCACTGACGTGAGAAAGTGGCTGACCGAAGGGAACTCGGTACAAACCCCCGTGAGCTGGCTCATTCCCGCTGGCACTGACGTGAGAAAGTGGCTGACCGAAGGGAACTCGGTACAAACCCCCGTGAGCTGGCTCATTCCCGCTGGCACTGACGTGAGAAAGTGGCTGACCGAAGGGAACTCGGTACAAACCCCCGTGAGCTGGCTCATTCCCGCTGGCACTGACGTGAGAAAGTGACTGACCGAAGGGAACTCGGTACAAACCCCCGTGAGCTGGCTCATTCCCGCTGGCACTGACGTGAGAAAGTGACTGACCGAAGGGAACTCGGTACAAACCCCCGTGAGCTGGCTCATTCCCGCTGGCACTGACGTGAGAAAGTGACTGACCGAAGGGAACTCGGTACAAACCCCCGTGAGCTGGCTCATTCCCGCTGGCACTGACGTGAGAAAGTGGCTGACCGAAGGGAACTCGGTACAAACCCCCGTGAGCTGGCTCATTCCCGCTGGCACTGACGTGAGAAAGTGACTGACCGAAGGGAACTCGGTACAAACCCCCGTGAGCTGGCTCATTCCCGCTGGCACTGACGTGAGAAAGTGACTGACCGAAGGGAACTCGGTACAAACCCCCGTGAGCTGGCTCATTCCCGCTGGCACTGACGTGAGAAAGTGACTGACCGAAGGGAACTCGGTACAAACCCCCGTGAGCTGGCTCATTCCCGCTAGCACTGACGTGAGAAAGTGACTGACCGAAGGGAACTCGGTACAAACCCTGTGAGCTGGCTCATTCCCGCTGGTGTTGTTCTTGTGCTTTCCGATCATGTCCACCATGGTCTGGTGACGCCGCAAACTGGACTCCATTCCGGCTGGACTTGGGCTTATTCTGCTCTGGTGACCAGCCTGGAACAAGACTACGGAGAGAAAAGAAAGAGAGGGGGGAAGGGAGGGGAGAGAAAGAGAGATGGGAGGAAAGGTGGGAGAGAGAGAGAACGGAATATAAGATTGCAAGTCCCGGTGAACGCCCAAAGAAATGAGAACATGGTGAACATAGATAAGATTTATTAAGTCCTTGCGTACACTAACAGAAATGAGCACACGGAGAGATGGGATAACTATTGTCTTTGTGAACGCTCACAGAAAGGAGAGCATGGGGAGACTGAACAGAAAGTCCTTGAGAGGGCCCCTAAAAATTTGAACATGCGGATAGCAAGTTCTTAAATAGCTCGAAAACGGAGCAATAAACGTACAAATGTCAATATTTGATGTTTTAATTTTTTTTGCTTCCCTTTTCGTCTCAAAATAGTGTTCACTGCTGAAATAATGAAGTTGACCCCAAGGATAGTGTCCAGAAGACACCCTCGTCTCTCTCTCTCTCTCTTTCTCTCACTCTCTCTCACTTTCTCACTCACACTCTTTCTCACTCGCTCTCTTGTTCTCACTTGCTCTCTTTTCTTCTCTCTCTCTCTCTCTCTCTCTCTCTCTCTCTCTCTCTCTCTCACACACACACACACACACACACACACACACACACACACACACACACACACACACACACATTCACTCACTCTCTCGTTCTGCTCCACCAGGGCCTACATGCTGATTGGGATAGCCCATGTCAACTTGCTTCGGATAAGCGAGGCTTTTTGCAAAATACTCGACTGTAGTTTCCATGTTCAAGAATGTCAACTATGCGATTACTAAAATAATATCTAAGTGATCATTAATAGGACCTCAAAACAACATACAGGACAAAAAACAAACAAAAAAACAAAACAAAAAAAACAACGTATAAATTTCCTTGTAAACTTTATAAGGCCAAATGACAATACAATTTTTTTTTTTTTTAAAGGTTTATGACCAGAAAAACTTGCACCTGTGACACAGAAATGTAGCTTCTTTTTTCTTCTTTTTCGGTTTTACACGACTGTCTTCAGACTTCTAGCTTGATGGTACAGGTGAATTGGATTGTCTGCACCAGGTCCTCTTTGGCGCCACAGAGCTTTTCTGCAAGCATGGCTCCTTGGGACCAGTGCTGTGTCCCAGCTTCCTTGTTTTGATTATCAGTACTTTCACTCTTTTCAACGCAAAGGTAGAGAATAATTATGTGAGCAAGTGCTCTTAGTATACGTTTTAACGGCAATCCCGCCCCGGTTATCCGATCCACGCAATTTCATTACTGTACTGTTAGTAACCCGGGAACCGGAGCAGACGACGCTTTTGTTTTGAAGCGCTGCGTGGCCTTCACACAGCCGACCGGCGATAGCCGCTGGTGCGCGCCAGTTTCAAATCTGTTTACTCCCTTAATATTTTGACCGCTTGTTTGTTTACCTACTCTTTGTTTACCTAGTCCTTTTTATGCACCAAGCCATGTGTAATATAATTTGGCATCTTAGAATGTTTATCCAACGTTTATTTAGACGCAGGATCGAATTTAATCACTGAGTAGCCGATGCCTCTTTCTTGGTGCTTTACGTCCACGGAGGCGACTGAGATGGCCTATTAGGGACGGGGACAGAGTGGGAAGAGGATGCCTCGCTAAGTCTGTTCTTTTTATAGCCGTCGTCTGCATGGCGCGTTCTCTGTTTAGTACTACTACTAGTGAATAGTAGTGAATCGTTGCCGTTTTGACTCGATTAAAGTAATTCTGTGTCGCTCAATGCTTTGTCGTATAGTATTTTGCTTAGCTGACTTCATGTTTAGTATTTATTTTGGGTTGAAATTAACTTATTAAGTATTGTGTACTGTAGAAGCTAAATTGTATTCAAAGACTACTTGGTATCACTATCAGCGCTGCTGCGACTAAGATAACGCGCCCCAGGCGAAAGTTCGCACCGATTGTTTTAGTGCTAGTCTTTGAGTGTCTTGCTTCTCTTACAGAGCGTTGTATTGTAATTGTTATGTACCATTTTAACGTGGGAGCGTGCACTTTATTCTGATGTACGTTTTATTGACAGTTATATTTTGTACATTGTGTTAGTTGTGATTTAGTTGTACGAATCTGTTTATAGACAGGTGCAAGCCACGCTTCCCACTTTGTTGTAAACAAAATAAGTCATGTGTGTACATTTTGTTTATACGGTTTAAAAGGTTGTAATTGTAGCTTTCATTTGATGTTCTTCATGTTTTAATTGGTTTAGTTATTGTAGAGGAAACTGTATTTGTGCGGGCCAAGGAAACACAATAGTCTGCCATTTTGTGGTCCAGAGGGCCGATTTTATTGTAGCGATAGCGTGTGTTCCTTGCGGCCCGCGCCGTTCTTTATCTATGCGTGCGAGTGAGGATTTTGGGTGTGCTGAAAACTGTCTGCTGCTGAGCAAATAAAACCTGATTGCTGCCGTACGCCTGCTGTGGTCTCCATTTTACTGACTCCGCTGCCTGTGTCCTGTCCTTCTACCACTCCACACCATTACAATTATAAGTGATTTCTTGATCAATTCTTCATTAATTTGGAGCGAGAATGTTTGATTTTACTGTTTTATGCCATTTGTAAAAAAGATACCTCCCAAAATCTAAAGCACACTCCAGCTTTGGAAACAAGTAGTGGATAGATCCACGTGTTAACAAAATGACATTTGCTTCCTGATTTTTTAATTAATTTTTGTTTATTTAAAAACAGTTATGCCTTAGGTTTCGAGCACTTCGGTGTCCTTTCCCATAAAAGTGGTAACACGAAGGCCTGTTGTGGCATCAACAAAAGCTGAAGCTTCCTTGAACTCTTCACATGTAATTAGATCTATATTGTTTCGACTTTATTCAGCGTATTTTCAAAAATTAGACTGAGTCAGCGTTCTGACGTGTCGAATGTCGAAAGCGGCTCAGGTTTCTTCTGAAAAATCAGAAGACTTTTCCGGAATGGCTGTGTATGTTTGCACGGCAACTTTTTTTTTCTCTCTCTCTACTTTCCAATTTCATTCTCCAATTGGTTTTACAGAGACAACTTCAATGTGACGATGGAGGTCGCAGACCTCTCAGTCGCTCTTACGAAATTCTGCACAAAAATCGAACTGCTCTGCACCGTGGCATCTTTTTCTGGCCGTTTAAAAAGAACAGTTTCAAGTTGCAATTCTGGAACTGTAACAATAATTATATTAGAATATAGTATTATGCTCGCACTTCGTGCACTCACCATACTATGGAAAATGGATGATTCACCAAATCTCGTTGACGAGAAGTTTACGAGAAAAGCGTCACCGAGAAAATATATATTTGTTTAATTTTAGATCTAAACAGTGGTGTTGTTGTTTTCACCTCATGTTATCAAGTTTTAGCCGGACAATATAAAAAAATATGAAATAAATGAAAAAAAGAAAAGAAAAAAAAAGAAAAATGCGCGTTTTTAGTGCAAACACCTTTCTCGGGCAACACACTGATATCCTAACAAACGATTATATGAATGAAATCTGACTAGGCCTGCTTATCCTATGCCAGAAGCCCCTCCACAGATGACCCATCCGATCAAACAAACAAACAACAAAAAATAAGTCGTCCGTCTGTTAATAAAACCATTTATTCACTTGTCTGTCTGTCGGTGTAATCATAATAGCAAAAAATATTATAATGAATATTATTTATGCAGCGCCCCATCATGCAGTAGGTCTTAGCGCTTAATTACAATCATCAAAATATGTATAATACGTCCGCTACAAAACATTCAGAATAAATCAGTCGACAAAATCCCGAAGTTCTCCTTATGACTACAACGTCACACTCGCTCGCTCACACACACACACACACACACACGCACGCACGCACGCACGCACGCACGCACGCACGCACGCACGCACGCACACACACACACACACACACACACACACAAACTATCAGTCAGACAAGTGGTTTTAGGAAAAATTGGAATGAAGTGATATGACTTTAGTATGGTTTTAGAAAATGCATTATTCCAGAGAGTGGGTGCAACACATGACGAGGCACTTTCGTCAAAGGTTTTAAAGGAACTCTCCTTCGGCGGCTAAACTTCTCGTGTGCTTAGATGAGGTTAAACGAACATGATCTGCGTTAAAAGTTTTGTGATTAAACGTGCCGTTGATTTTATAACGATTTTAGGAGAGAACTTTCCCAGACAGTGTTACTAACACTTTTCTCGAGCTCTTTCCCGCGTTTCATTATGACATCACTGACAGGATACCGGAACTTCTCAGTTTTGTATATATGGCATGTATAAATTATTTTTGTCAATGTTTATTTTTTCAATCTGGACAGTCTGTGTGAAATAATTTCATTTTCCTAACGTTTTCATAGGGAACAGCACAAAAAATTCGGAAATAAATTGATAGTGTTTGAAATTGCCAAGACGAACAATGAAATGATGTCTAGCGTTCTTTCGAACATTTTAGGGTGGCCTGGGGGAAATTCATCCTAATAGGTACGTTTGATTCCCATGCACGCTGTGAGGTACGATTCTGTCACACTGGCTCAACCAACACAAGCTCGTTGTGGTTTGTAGACACTTTCGAAAAATCGCAGAATAGTATACAACACAACTACCCGTGTGATTTCATGAATATGAAAGAAAGAAAAAACAATCTGAGAAATGAGTGAACAACTACTTGTGAGGTTGACAAAACTGATAGAACAGAACTAGGGAAATGTATTTACCTATACGACGAAACACACGGAAACAAGGAAACACAAGCGCTTTCGACAGAAAATAGACGATTTCCGGAAATAACAGGCGAAGATAATTTGACAGTCTTTTCGTACTCCGGGAGAGTGAAGTCCCCTGAATGGAGGCGGCAGCGGAGAAGAGCCGATCTCCGACAGTTTTAGATCTTCAGGCATAGACCTATTTTTAATTAATACTAGACTATCAGCTGGGGGAACCTACTATCCAATCTGCATGTTCCCCACGAGCAGTGAGTGCTTGATCGGCACTTCTGATGCATTTTTTGCATTTTGTTTACGGGTATCTGTCATTTTTGCCCACGTGCTCACTGTACCCCCAACAAAAGCGTTCCAACTCTGCGCTGCACCCGCAGGCATGCACCTATATATATATATATAGCTCCATGCCCGTAGGTACTTACCGAGTGCAGTCCCTTGGATTTCCGAAGGTCGTCTATTGTCTTCGTCAGGTGCAAGAAAAATAGACAGATAATAATAATAATAAATAAAAAAGAAAAAGAAGGAAGCAAAGAAGACAGACAAGAAGAAGCTGATGTAAAACATTTTTGTTAAGAATGGATACGCAGATTTAAAACGTCATCAAAATGACGAAAATTAGGAAGATTTTTTAGGGGGCAGATTGTGGCAAACACCAGAACTTTAAAACAAAAAAGATCTGCCAACAGTATATATCGGTCCTTGCTTTTAGCACCATCCCCATAGTTCAGGAGCTGTGTGAGAGTCGAGGTGGCCGTCCTGGGCTGTCCGTCCTAACGAGCCTTCTGGTTTCCGTGGACGTAAACAATTATTGAACCGTGCTTCGGCATTGGTCACAACTTGTCCCTAATATGTCAACTGACATCTGAGGACATTAAGCAACACTTCACCACCAGCACCATCCCCCGTCCCTAATAAGCCTTATGGTTTCTGTGGACGTTAAGCACCATGTTTACTTTAGCACCATCCCGTCCCTAATAAGCCACCTCGCTTCTGTGGACGTAAAGCAAAATGGTCATGGTCGGTCAGCACCATGTTTACTTCGTACAACCCAGACTACGGCTTCAGTTTTTGCCAAGCGAATAGCAAGGCTCCCAAAGTAGAACAGGTTTTCCCATACGCTACTTCTAACAATCACGCGTTTGTTGTTTTGTTTGTGGACTGATCCATTATGAAGCTGATGTACGTTTCACTTTGGAAAAGTTCATTCGTAGGGGTTGATGTGTAGTATTGAGTACAGTTCACAAGGTGTTTGGGTGGCCGAAGTTCCCCCAACCAAGCGACCCTATGTGTTTGGCTCAATGAAATGATGGCAAAATCATTTTGACGTCATTAAGATATCAATAATTTGACGCAAGAGTATAGAAAGGAGAAGGAAGAGTCGAAGGAAACAATGGCTCTAGAAGTAGTTACTGATGGCAAGAATGAAAAAAATGAAAAGAATGACTAGAAATATGTACACAACAAGAGAACACGGGACGCGACATGTGTTTTTGTGTGTGTGCCGCCTTCTTTTGTGTTAACAGATAATAAATGCATTCTTTCATGTGCTATTATAAGGGGCAAATAGCCCGTTGAACGAAAGCAAAGAAGAACTGAGAATGAAACAGTGGTGTTTATATCTTCATATTTCTTTTCCATTTTTTGAGGTTATGCAAACAAAGCAGAGATAATTTGGAGTTACTACCATTTATCTTCGGAGGACCAAAATAAAAAGAACGTTTAGCTCCACTGGAAAGAGACCGACAACGTAGATACAGGTCGTGGCTGGTGAACCTGGGTGACCAGATGGAGAGGTGGAGAGAGCGGTGCCCAAGGTTAGACGTCTGGGATAGGAAACTGGCAAAGCTGTTACTGGACAAGTAAAAGAAAAGGTTCATGTGCTTCTTTTTTGATTGATAGGAGTAGTCTACCGGAACCATACGTTTAAATATTCTACTAAGTACAACCTGTTTGCGTAAGTGTGTGTTTCTGGCGTGCCACCGCCGGTAGGTTTTTCTTTTCTTTTCATTATTATTATTATGCCGTCTAAAATATGTCCTGTAGTAGCATCGGATCAATACGCTGAGAAAGAATTGTCACCGAACACTCTAGCTGCACCTCGGACCATTATTAGCAAACGGCAGCTACAGGTCTCATCCACTATAGTGAAGTGCACATAGCACGATTAGGAGATTTATTCATAGAAAGACATAAAATTATTCACACAATCATCAGTTAAAGGGCCTGTAAAGGCAGTTTCGGGACACAAAACCACTCCAAATCGTTTCAAAACAAACATATAGGTCCGTACTAACGTTCGAAGAGAAGAAACAGTCTATTACTCACTTGTTTAAAACTTTTTCAGGCCTCGACTAGGTTGTAATGCGTTTATTTTGGCAAAAAGGTCGGAAAATACGGTCAACTGAACGTTTCAAAACCAGCGCCATTTTGAATACGAGATTCCGCGAGAGCTATACAAAAAATATTTAAAAAAGAGGATTTCTAGAGCGCCTATCTACCACACAAGGTGGCAGCACAGGGCGCTTTACAATAACACTAACCACACACACACACACACACACACACACACCACACACACACACACAGCATCGAAACGAGGGTATTGGCAGGGCTGTGAAAAACAGTTTAGAAATAATTATTAAACAGGTGCGTCTTGAGGGCGGCTTTGAAAGAGGAGGTAGAATCAGAGTGGCGGAGTGTTTGAGGCAAATTGTTCCAGACAGATGGGCCAGCATAAGAAAAAAATCTTTCACCAAATGTTTTTGTGTTTACACGGGGGGTGACAAAGGTTCGTGTGTCAGATGCAGATCGTAACTGTCTTGCTGGAGTATAAGGTTGAAGGAGATCGGACAGATACTCAGGGGCTGTTCCTGAGATGGAATTGAAACGATAGTTGAAATTTTGTATTGAATGCGATGTGTTACTGGTAGCCAATGCAGAGTTTGAAGAATAGGATGGATGTGGTCAGATTTCTTAGCTTTACACACAAGCCTTGCTGCTGCATTCTGAACTTTTTGAAGTTTGTCTATTAAGTACTGAAGGCAACCTGAAAGTAAAGAGTTACAGTAGTCTAAGCGAGAGAGGACAAGAGAGCGTACAAGGGTTTGGGTTGCTTGAGTGGTGAGAAGGTGTCGTATGGAACTGATATGCCTGATTTGTATGTATGCGGCTTTACACGTGTTGCTTATGTGTTGAGACATGCTGAGATTCGAGTCCAGGGTTACACCGAGGTTTTTAACAGACGACATAAAAGGGACATCGGCGTCTCTGATGTGAATGACAGACGGCAAAGGACTATGGACAGACATTCTATTTGAAAGTCTGATCATGGCTTCAGTTTTGTTGTCATTTAGTTGAAGTTTGTTTGCGGTCATCCAAGACTTGACATCTGTAGTGCAGTTCTGGAGAGTTTCTATCGACTGGTGAATTGCGTCTAGTGTACTAATCTTGTAGAGTTGGTTGTCATCAGCGAAAGCATGATGATTGACTGCGTGCTTGCTTACTAGGTTAAAGAGAGGTTGGGTGTAGAGTATGAAAAGCGCAGGGCCCAGTACAGAACCCTGAGGAACGCTATAATGGAGCGTAGTAGGCTGAGACTGCAGACTATTTATGGTGACTGCATGTGTTCTCCGTGGACGCCATAATGGAGCGTAGTATGTGTTCTCCGTGGACGCCATAATGGAGCGTAGTATGCTGAGACTGCAGACTATTTATGGTGACTGCATGTGTTCTCCGTGGACGTAAAGCACCAAGAAAGAAAAAGTTCTTTTACAAAGATAAGACGAAAACCGAGATAGAGCAGGTCCAGAAATGCCAAAAGAGTGCTGAAGTCGGGTAAGGAGAATTTGGTGATCTATTGTATCGAAGGCTGCTGAGAGATCTAAGAGTGTTAGAATGCATATCTTGTTGTTAAGCTAAAGGTCAACGGTCGGGCAGTGACGTCACAAACAGACCAGCAACCAAACGTGGAAGTCGGGTCTGTGTGAGTGTCCACAGGGCAACCGACTTGGAAAAATGTCCAGTTCAAATAATATAAAGAGGATTTCAAAACAACATATAGGGATGAAACTCCTTTTCAGTAGTTGGGCCTTTGTTTATTCCCCTTGTTATTTCATCTTTCTCGAGCCTTGTTAGGTGCGTGGCGTTTCGGTCTTTTTCGTTGTGTTTACTCTAGCTTTCACTACAGGCTAGACCTCCTCAGGGAGCATGCCTTTTATTGGGTGTTTTATTTTCCCAGTTTGGCCTTGTTTGTTTCATCATAATGTAACGATGAAAAAGGTTTGTTCGTTCTAGTTCAATAGACTAGCGATTTCGTGGCCTCCCTGGGTTAGGGTTTGGAGTTGGGCTAGTTGCCGGTTCTTGCCATTCACTGTTTTTTCTCTTGGCTTGCCCTTTTGTTTCTCGAGTTATATCGTTCGTTTACGATGTACGAGTGAGGGGGGTAGTCTCGATGTTTAACGCACCGCTCATTCTTTCTTTGTGTGGGGTAGTTCGTGAGCGTCTGTTGCCCTGCCGTGATGTCGGCTGAATGGATTGTATCGTGTACACGGATTACGTGTATCCAGCCTTTGTCTCGTTGCTCGCTGACATTTCTTGCCTCCTCTTTCTTTTCAGAAAGTGTTGTTTTTTTTTTTTTCTCTCTTTTTCTCTTCTTTTCCACCATGCGTTCTTTCTTTTTTTTCTTTTTTTTCTCTGGTTTATTGGCCATTTCGTACCGCTTGTTAGCTTGCCTGATTAGGGCAGCCATTTGCATTTCTCTTTTCGTCTGCAATTGTTTACATCCGATGCTTTGTCATCGGTGAGTCCTGATTAGCGATTTGCTTTATCAGTCTGCAGCCTTTATTTTTCTAGATGGAAGCCGGGTTAGTGAGGGTTAGTTAGAGTTAGTTAAGATTCATGTTAGTTATGGTTAATTTGGCTTTCCATCTGTTTGTCGGCACAGTTATTTTTGCTCTGTGCTCTTATGGCTGCAACAAATGTAGTCAATGTAGTCGTCCACTCATTTGTTGCAGACAGTAGTCTATTAAACTGTTGTGATTTGGTGGTGTTTTTTCCACCTTATGTTTGCAGGTAGGCCACCGTTTGCGTTTTGAGGTGGTTTCAGCTGTTTCGTTTGTTTCATTTGGTGTCAGCTGTTTGCTTGCCTGATTAGGGCAGCCATTTTTCGTTTTGCCATCAACATTTGTGGTTTGGTCTTTCTTTCTTTGCCATAGGCATTTGTGGTCTGTTCTTTGTTTCTTTTTTCTTTTTTGTCACGGCATTTGTTTCTTACTTACACGGTTTTTTCTGCTGTAGGCATTCGTGCTAGACTTACTGTCTTTGCCTTTCTTTCTTTCTTAATGTTCTCAGATGCTAAAGAGCATATTAGGGACAAACTGCGATGTCGACCGAATGGTGCCGTGGCTTCGGCGCGGCCCCGTGAGAGTGCCGCTATTTTTCCCTAAGCCCTGTACTATTCTTCGTGCACAGGCCAGCCGAGTTTCTGTTTACCTTTCGGCTTTTACTTTTCTCTCGGTTGTTTTCATTGATTTTTTGCCTCGCTTTTGTTTTGTTTCTTACACAAGGCAGGGGTATTTGTTGGTAGTTTAATAGTTGTACCTCCTGTTTTTCCTTTCTTTTCTCCGGTTTACCAGTCCATTGTTTGTTTCTTTCTCTCCCTCTTCTTCTTCTGCATTTATTACGAGTTCATTCTTGCTGAGGATTTGTGTGTTCATTTGCCTCTTTTGTTGATGTCCCTTTCTTTTTCTGGAGGGTTTCTTGTGAAAAAGGTTTTCCCCTTTTTAATTTTAATCTTTGCACTGGGTGCCAAGATGTCAAAATGTATTTCTGAGTCCTTTGGTCGGTCTGGATATATTCCTTGTAGAATTGGCAAGGACGGAGGTTTCATCCGAAGAGACCGTTCCTTCCATCTACCAAGGATCAACCTAGCGAAAGCCGGGCGATGCGTGACCGATACCCTTTAGTAAAAAATTCATGTCTGTGTGGGTGTCCACACGGTAACCGACTTGGAACAATTTTCAGTTCGAATCTCCAAGGATGAAGCTTCCTTCGACTGCTATCTTTCGGGAAGGTGTGAAAGGAAAACAACGACCTTTTGGTCTGCAGCTCTGCGCATCCCACGGCCGCACATTCGCGTGTCATTTTCGTTGTGGACCGATTGATGGTGAAAACGCGCCTCATTCGCCATTCGCCACAGTGGTCTGTTTGTGACGTCAGAGACCTACGTCACGGATCTCGCGCGTATTTCGAGATTAAAACAAGCAGGCGAAATTCGGCCTGATCGGCATGCATTTCTTCCTTCGTAAACATACTTACTTTCATGGCATTTACATTTTATTAGATTTAAAGGTCATGTTATGCACTAGACTTTCATAATTGGGTCGATTTTGAACGTTCCGTTGCAAACAAAAACTGCCTTTACAGGCCCTTTAAGTCGCCCGACAAATTATTACGCCTGAGCAGATTACGTGCCTGAGACAACGCCATTGTCAATTGTTTGTAGGCCGAATCTACAAAAACTTGTGTAAAACAACAACAAAATACGCATTCCCTAAATAGCAGCACGGGGGGGAGATCCCCAATCTATTTTTAGACCACTAGTTATTCTTAAATTGCCGCATTTCAACAGGACCAAAGCAGAAATTAATGCTACATAATAATCGCACATAAAACAATAAAAATTCATGCATTTTTTTTTTTTTTAGCCAATCTGCGTGGGCCAGTCCCTTTAAGTGTAATAAACCATCCATCCAAACATCTATCCAAATCGGTCAATGTTCCGTATGAAGATAATTTATTGCATTCACAGTGTCATTGTTGTTTATATACAAAGACGAATATCATTCACGACAAACAATGCATCGCTTTTGATAGATTACAAATAACGGGTCCACAGAAAACTCAGGTCTGACCCCAAGTGTCAAAAACAACGCATCGCCATTGATGAGTTTTCTCTCTTTTGCACACATCTAGGAGCTCAAACTCGAATCATAAAAGTACTTCTGTCGATTAAACATCGAGAGAACCACCATACGCAGCCTGCAAAAAAAAATATTTGCACATTTTCTGCGTTATATTATGTTTTCGGGCCTTCGCTTGGTGTCCCCTTTAAATACAGTTAACACGAATAAGCGCAAACAGGGTTGCCATTTTTACACTTTTCAAAACTTTCCATAGCATTTATAAAACAGTTCAGAAAGCAGTCTATTATCTAGTTCATATCAAGGCGAAACACAACGCCAGTCTACCGTGAAGGTCATATCAAGGCGAAACACAACGCCAGTCTACTATGAAGGTCATATCAAGGCGAAACACGAGTCATCATATCACATTTCATATATAAAAGTCCGAATCAGAGTTCGTGTTACACGTCACTGAGTTTGAAATCTATAAAAGTCCAAATGGACGTCACTAAAACTGAAATGGCGGGAGATGTCTGATATACAGGTTATGTATACTAAAGGTTGCGTGTGGCCAATTTCAGTCCATAACAAACTGTGGAATTAAGTCATATTAAGCCATATAAAACACAGCTCCGTGTTTCGCTGCATGCACAGTATCGCCACAATCTCTAAAATGATCTGCACTTCTGTTGTGTCCTGGCCGGACATTGTCCATGACCATTAAACACGCTGGCACACAGAACACAATGATTGTCTGACGTAACGTTTACACAAACACGTGCTAGTCAACCAACTATTTTTAAAACAAACCAGTCCATCAACTTATCAATCCGAGAATCAATTTGTCATTCAGTCAGTCAAGTAATCCATAGAAATCTATCAAAATTCATAGACAACAGTAGCAGTACATCAGTGAATCCAGTCCAAATACACAGCCTACAGGCAGACAAACTGAGAGAAGACATATGTGCATATTAACAGCTATGCATGTTGTCGTTCTGAGGATTTTGTGTTTAATTTTTTAAAGGGTATTATGACGATTATTGTAATGACGTGTATATTATATGGCGTTAAATACGTCGATGGGCTCTGACGCTGTTTCTCACAAGCAGGCGACAGCCGTACTCACAATAGTCCAATGTCTTTGGTAAAAATATATATTAACGTACATTTTGATTAGCAGTTTAGTTATAAACTTGTTCGTCTGCGACCAAGCGTACACTGCCTCAGTGGCAATGTTCCGTCCGACATGTTACTGGCGATAGCCTACTTGCCACCGTCAGTGGCAATGTTCGTTCCGACCTGCCACTTAAGTTCGTTCCGACCTGCCATAACTATTTCTAAACTGTTTTTCACAGCCGTGCATATCCCCCCCAACCCCCTACCCCCCCCCCCCACCCCCTCCCATCCGACGCGCGCGAGACAGAGAGGGGGAGAGAGTGTGTGTGTGTGTGGTTGTGTGTGTGTGCGTGCGTGCGTGCGTGCGTGCGTGCGCGTGTGTTGTTAGTGTTATTGTAAAGCGCCCTGTGCGGTAGATGGGCGCTCTAGAAATCCTCTTTTTTATTATTATTATCATGCTAACTGTCTTATCGTTTCCAGGCATGCACCAAAGGCAATATTTGTTCTGATTAGTGACACGAGTTCTACTAAAAAACACTTTAAAAAAACACAACAACATCTGCACCGTGGACAATGGTGGTTCCGTTCGTGACGTGGTTTCTCCGTGCGAACTACAACTTATGTGTCAGTGGCAATGTTCGTCCCGATTCCCGATCTGTATGCATTCTCCTGACGAACTACCAGTCAGTGGCAATAATTATGTGTTCTGATTAGTGACATGCGTTCTCCTTCCGAACTACAACTTAGGCGCCAATGGCAATGTTTGTCCAGATTCGTGGCGTGATTTCTGATTACGAATTACAAGATATGCATTAATGGTAATACTTGTCCCAATTCGTCACGCTCGCTCTCCTTACGAACTACATACAACTGCAGCGTCAACGGCAATGACGTTCTGCTCAGTGACGCAGGCTCGTCGCGAGCCCAGCGTGGGGTCAGCATGTGCTTCAGTGGCAGTGTTCGTTCTGGTCAGTGGCGTGCGTTCTGCTCCAGCCGGCGATGAAGAAGCCCACGGTGGCGCCAAGCACCATGCTCAGACACAGGTAGGCGTTGTAGGTCATAAACACCAACATCAGGCAGTAGCCCCAGAAGAACTGAATGCCGTGCATCAACGTCTGCAGCGCGTGCGACCGGGAAAACACCTGCCGTCTGTCAACACACAACGAGGTGACATTAACACCCGATCCCTGTCAACACACAACGAGGTGACATTAACACCCGCCGTCTGTCAACACACAACGAGGTGACAGTAATACCCGATCCCTGTCAACACACAACGAGGTGACATTAATACCCGATCCTTGTCAACAGAGAAAGAGGTGATAATTATTGATACCCGCCGTCTGTCAACACACAACGAGGTGACATTCATACCCAATCCCTGTCAACATAGAACGAGGTGATAATTATTAATAACCCGCTGTTTGTCAACATACAACGAGGTGACATTAACACCCGATCACTGTCAACAGAGAAAGAGGTGATAATTATTAATACCCGCCGTCTGTCAACACACAACGAGGTGACATTAATACCCAATCCCTGTCAACAGAGAACGAGGTGATAATTATTAATAACCCGCCGTCTGTCGACACACAACGAGGTGACATTAATACCCGATCACTGTCAACAGAGAAAGAGGTGATAATTATTAATACCCGCCGTCTGTCAACACACAACGAGGTGATATTAATACCCAATCCCTGTCAACAGAGAATGAGGTGATAATTATTAATAACCCTCTGTTTGTCAACATACAACGAGGTGACATTAATACCCGATCACTGTCAACAGAGAAAGAGGTGATAATTATTAATACCCGCCGTCTGTCAACACACAACGAGGTGACATTTATACCCAATCCCTGTCAACAGAGAACGAGGTGATAATTATTAATAACCCGCTGTTTGTCAACATACAACGAGGTGACATTAATACCCGATCACTGTCAACAGAGAAAGAGGTGATAATTATTAATACCCGCCGTCTGTCAACACACAACGAGGTGACGTTAATACCCGATCCCTGTTAACAGAGAACGAGGTCATAATTATTAATAACCCGCTGTCTGTCAACATACAACAAGGTGACATTAATACCCGATCACTGTCAACAGAGAAAGAGGTGATAATTATTAATACCCGCCGTCTGTCGACAGAGAATGCGGAAATATAATTAATACCCTATCTCTGTCAACACACAACGAGATGACATTAACACCCGATCCATGTCAACACACAACGAGGTGAAATTAACACCCGCCGTCTGTCAACACACAACGAGGTGACATTACTACCCGATCCCTGTCAACATACAACGAGGTGACATTAACACCCGCCGTCTGTCAACACACAACGAGGTGATACTAATACCCGATCTCTGTCAACACACAACGAGGTGATACTAATACCCGATCCCTATCAACAGAGAACGAGGTGATAATAATTAATACCCGCCGTCTGTCAACACACAACGAGGTGATACTAATACCCGATCCCTGTCAACACACAACGAGGTGATACTAATACCCGATCCCTGTCAACACACAACGAGGTGATACTAATACCCGAACCCTGTCAAGACACAACGAGGTGATACTAATACCCGATCCCTGTCAACAGAGAACGAGGTGATAATTATTAATAACCGCCGTCTGTCAACACACGACGAGGTGACATTAAGACCCGATCCCTGTCAACAGAGAACGAGGTGATAATTATTGATACCCGCCGTCTGTCGACAGAGAATGCGGAAAAATAATTAATACCCGATCCCTGTCAACAGATAATATTAAAACCCGACCCCTGTCAACACACAACGAGGTGACATTAATACCCGATCCCTGTCAACACACAACGAGGTGACATTAACACCCGATCCCTGTCAACACACAACGAGGTGACATTAACACCCGATCCCTGTCAACACACAACGAGGTGACATTAACACCCGATCCCTGTCAACACACAACGAGATGACATTAACACCCGTCTCCTGTCAACACACAACGAGTGACATTAACTACCCGATTCTGTCAACACACAACGAGGTGACATTAACACCCGATCCTCTGTCAACACACAACGAGGTGACATTAATACCCGCCGTCTGTCAACACACAACGAGGTGACATTAATACCCGTCCTGTCAACACACAACGAGGTGACATTAATACCCGATCCCTGTCAACACACAACGAGGTGACATTAATACCCGATCCCTGTCAACACACAACGAGGTGACATTAATACCCGCCGTCTGTCAACACACAACGAGGTGACACTAACGCCCGCCGTCTGTCAACACACAACGAGGTGACAGTAATACCCGATCCCTGTCAACACACAACGAGGAGTGAGCCGGTTTGGCCTATCGGTAAGGCGTTAGGCGGGTAAGCGGAAGGACCTCGGTTCGATACCGCTTCGGCTCGCCTTTTTCTTCAAAAATGTTGTGGTTTGTGGACACTGTCTTTCACTTCCTACTGAAACATTAAAATGGCTCTCATCGCTGCCCATCTTAATGCAGGAATCACCCCCCCCCCCCCCCCCCGCCCCCCTTCTCCCCCACCCCCTTCTCCCCGTCCCTAATAAGCCTTATGGTTTCCGTGGACGTTAAGTACCATGTTTACCTACTTACGGAGAACGAGGTGATAATGATTAACACCCGCCGTCTGCCAACAGAGAACGCGGAAAAATTATTAATACCCGACCCCTGTCAACAGAGAACGAGGTGATCTTAATACCCGCCGCCTGTCAACAAAGAATGCGGAATCATTAATACCCGACCCCTGTCAACCCCTGTCTGCTCTATCAACAGAGAACGTAGTGACATCAATGCCCGACCCCTGTCAACAGAGAACGTAGTGACATCAATACTCGACCCCTGTCAACAGAGAACGTAGTGACATCAGTACCCGACCCCTGTTAACAAAGAATGCAGTGATATCAATACCCGACCACTGTCAACAGAGAACGCAGTGATATCAACACCCGACCCCTGTCAACTGAGAACAAAGTGACATCAACACCCGATCCCTGTCAACAGAGAACGCAATGACAGCAATACCCGACTCCTGTCAACAGAGAACGCAGTGACAGCAATACCCGACCCCTGTCAACAGAGAACGGGGTGGCAATACCCGACCCCTGTCAACAGAGGACGCAGTGACATCAATACCTGACCCCTGTCAACAGAGAACGGGGTGACAATACCCGACCCCTGTCAACAGAGAACGCAGTGACATCAATACCCGACCCCTGTCAACAGAGAACGCAGTGACATCAATACCCGACCCCTGTCAACAGAGAACGCAGTTACATCAATACCCGACCCCTGTCAACAGAGAACAGGGTGACAATACCCGACTCCTGTCAACAGAGAACGCAGTGACATCAATACCCGATCCCTGCCAACAGAGAACGCAGATCCACTTTCGAGCACGGTCATACAACTACAACATGTACGATGAGTTGCTAATGGGAACAGACAGACCGTAACGTCACCGTCGAGCATCTGATCGTGTCATATAGGTTTCAAACTCGCTCCATTCTCAGCTGATTCTGATCTGCCACAGGCCGTCTGGTAGCCAATGAAAATGGCGTCTCGCCTAATTATTAAAAAGCAGTTTTGGTAAGCGGAGCCGACTAGCAGTATGTAATGCATGTGATCTAATAAACTGAGACTGTACTTCGAAGGCATCGCCTTTCCGTCCAACATTATACCTCGCCCTGATATAACCGCACTGGTTGACTGGGCGTAAAACACCAATTTACTTTACTTTACCCTCCCGGAGCCCAATCACATTTGTTGCTCTCCCAAAGCCAGTCAGCAGTGGGGTTATCAACATCCGATCCTGGTGAGAACGCATTCTGTGGCAAATCGTGTGTGTCATGTGCGTCAGGGAAAACATCGCTGTCCCCCCTCCCTCTCCAACACGCATGTACGCACACATATCACACACATACACGCACACACACACAGACACACACACACATACACGCATATACACACGCACACATACATGTACACACGCGCGCGCATGCACACACACACACACACACACACCCGCGCACACACACACACACACACACACACACACACACACACACCCCCAGCACACAACACACACACACACACACACACCACACACACACCACACACACACACACCACACAACCACACACACACACACACACACACACACACACACACACACACAACACACACACACACACACACTCTCATCTCACTTTCTCTCTCTTCAGTTCCACACACCACCACAACACACCCCGCACCACAACACACACAACAAACACACACACACACACACACACACACACACACACACACCCACACACCACACACACACACACACACAGTCCATCACAGCAGCCGTGCAGCCACTCTGCACGATGCTGACGACCATCAGCTTCCTTCCGCAGTTCCACTTGAACACCTCGAAGCAGGTGCCTGCACACGTGCACCATCTCTGCAACAAAACACACAACAGCTTCCTTCAGCATGCCTGCACATCTCTGCAACAGAACCTCAACAGAATCCTCCAGCAAGCCGTGCACCATCTCTGCAACAACAACACACAACAGCTTCCTTCAGCATGCCGTGCACCATCTCTGCAACAACAACACTCAACAGAATCCTCCAGCAAGCCGTGCACCATCTCTGCAACAACAACACACAACAGGCTTCCTTCAGCATGCCGTGCACCATCTCTGCAACAAAACACACAACAGCTTCCTTCAGCATGCCGTGCACCATCTCTGCAACAACAACACACAACAGCTTCCTTCAGCATGCCGTGCACCATCTCTGCAACAACAACACTCAACAGAATCCTCCAGCAAGCCGTGCACCATCTCTGCAACAACAACACACAACAGCTTCCTTCAGCATGCCATGCACCATCTCTGCAACAACGACACTCAACAGCTTCCTTCAGCATGCCGTGCACCATCTCTGCAACAACAACAACACACAACAGCTTCCTTCAGCATGCCGTGCACCATCTCTGCAACAACAACACTCAACAGAATCCTCCAGCAAGCCGTGCACCATCTCTGCAACAACAACACACAACAGCTTCCTTCAGCATGCCATGCACCATCTCTGCAACAACGACACTCAACAGCTTCCTTCAGCATGCCGTGCACCATCTCTGCAACAACAACAACACACAACGGTTTCCTTCAGCATGCCGTGCACCATCTCTGCAACAACAACGGCTTCCTTCATCAGTGAACCGTCTGCGCAGTGCACCCCATCATGCTTTATCATGATTTTTCTTCATCAGTGAACCGTCTGCGCAGTGCACCCCATCATGCTTTATCATGATTTTTCTTCATCAGTGAACCGTCTGCGCAGTGCACCTCATCATGCCATATCATTTGTCCTTATCAGTGAACCGTCTGCACAGCGCACCACATCATGCCATATCATGTTTTGTCTGCATCAGTGAACCATCTGCACAGTGCAACCCATCATGCCATATCATGGTTTGTCCTCATCAGTGAACCGTCCGCACAGTGCACCCCATACTATCACATCATGATTTGTCCTTATCAGTGAACCGTCTGCACAGTGCACCCCATACTATCACATCATGATTTGTCCTTATCAGTGAACCGTCTGCACAGCGCACCACATCACGTCATATCATGATATGCCCTTACCTGCTCCTGTACTTGTATGCAGTTCCTCAAAGAGGATGTATTCCGTATTTCCAGCATGGAAGTACATCTGGAATCAAAGGAAGCCAGTCATTACGTGTACAGGGATGCAAAACACCTGATCTACCGCAACTTGCGCACACAACATCACGAAAGGTCGGCACACACTGTGACAAATGTCACGGGAACAAACGAGGACAACCCCCCCCCCCCCCCCCTCACAAACCAACAACGCCCCCCCCCCCCAACCCCCACCCCACCTCCACCTCTCGCCCACACCCACACCCGAAAAAAAGTACCGCAACACTGAACAATTCAACACAAGCATTGTTTTAGCACAAGCGTATACGTGCCATTGCGGCTCTGTTTAAAACCACAAGAGCAAAGAAAGGAACAACAATAAAAACGATGTTAACGACAAGAGATATAATGACGTAAAACACATGTGGCTAAAACGAGACGAAATTACATGTACAACTAGGTGGGGGCGTGAGTGAGGACGTCTGCGTTTGTGTGTGTGACACATTATAATTTGTTATCAGTGAACCACCTGCACAGTGCACCCTATCATGCCATATCATGATTTGTCCGTATTAGTGAACCGACTGCACAGTGCACCACATCATGCCATATCATGATTTGTCCTTATCAGTGAACCGTCTGCACAGTGCACCCCATCATGCCATATCATGATTTGTCCTTATCAGTGAACCGTCTGCACAGTGCACCACATCACACCACATCATAATTTGTCCTTATCAGTGAACCGTCTGCACAGTGTACCACATCATGCCATATCATGATTTGTCCTTATCAGTGAACCGTCTGCACAGTGTACCACATCATGCCATATCATCATTTGTTCTTATCAGTGAACCGTCTGCACAGTGCACCACATCATGCCATATCATGATTTGTCCTTATCAGTGAACCGTCCGCACAGCGAACCCTATCATGCCATATCATGATTTGTCCTTATCGGTGAACCGTCCGCACAGTGCACCACATATTGCCATATCATGATTTATCCGTCTGCACAGGACACCTCATCATGCCATATCATGATTTGTCCTTACCAGTAATACGCCTGCACAGGGCACCACATCACACACACACAAGCTGTGGTGTTGCTAGCAACAGCGTTTCAAGTTTTACAGTGCAGCGGCGGTCGTTGTAGTCGTAGCAGCTGCAATAATACCAGTGGTTTGGGGGAACGGTGGCAGGAGTGTATATCCAACAAGCCACTGCAGCAGCAGCTATCATTAAAAAAATTTAATTAAAAAACAGTCTCTGGCTGGCAGCAACTGTCACATCTCACTGCGCTTACACAATTTGTATCAGGTTTCTGTGCAAACAGGCGACTGCGGTTTGTGAGTCGGAAAACAACAAAAGTAATAAATCATTAAAATCGGTGGTATTCTCATACAAACCATCATTCCGCCCATCATGCCGGTCATTCCGGCCATTCCGGGCATTTGAGTCATTCCTGAGCCCATGCCGCCCATGGCGTTCATGCCGCTCATGCCGCCCATTCCAGACATTCCTGATCCCCCTATTCCGGAGATTGCGGTGGAGTTGCTCATGCTAAAGTCCACTCAGGGTTGGCTTGCTTGCGCTTCTGCGAGTCACCACGGTTCCTTGATGTAGTCACCACGGTCCCCTTAATGCGGTCACCACGGTCCCTCAATGCAGTCACCACGGTCCTCTCAATGCAATCACCACGGTCCTCTCAATGCAGTCACCACGGGCCCTTAATGTTGTTGTGCGTCTGGCCAGTCTGAAAAGACACAGTCAACGAACAAAGAAACGAATATGGCGCAGTAATGAGCTAATGATAATAAAGATCATAATTTTGATTACTATGGTGAAGATGTATGGATGAGACAGCGCGCTACCGTCGACATACTGGGGGAGCGAAGAGAGCTTTACAATTATTTTCTCTCTCTCTCTCTCTCTCTCTCTCTCTCTCTCTCTCTCTCTCTCTCTCTCTCTCTCACACACACACACACACACACACACACACACACACACACTTCACTGACACACACACAACACACACACACACACACACACACACACACACCACACACACACACACACACACACACACACACACACACACACACACACACACACACACACACACAAACGCACACACACCTGTCTATCAGTCAAATGACAGAACTGCACTACTATAAGACGTATGAGACCGCAACTGCCGTGGGGCCAATGACCGCATTAGACAAGAAATCAAGCCGACATTCTTAATTGTTTTCCGCTGACGACATGTAATACACATAACACACACCGAGACAAAGGCGCGCTCATTACTTCTATCAATGTTGGACATCAGGGCTGCAGCATCGTGACGTCAGAAACGCACTTACTGAGTTTCGTCTGTCGCACTCAGCTGAGAAGAAAAAAAACATATGCAGGCGTAGGCTACACAGTCTACGTCTATCACTATATGCGATTCAGTATGTCTCGATCGCCTCAGTGGGTGCCACTGCAGGAATCGAGACTGCAGGAATTAAGGTTCTTAGTAACTGGATTTTCAGTAACGTCCCGTCAACCGCACAGGGTCAGCTCAGGACCAGTCACACATTCAGAATTCTTTTACACCAGGTCAGAACACAAGCCACTAAAATCACACGTTTGTCTAATTCACTGTTGCAACACTAAAGACCTAACAATCCCACTATCTATCAATGCACAATAGCACATATTTTGGTACATATTATCGTAATTCTAGTAATATTTGGATTTTAATGTCCTGTCAACCACACAGGGTCACCTCAGGACATTCAAACTCAGGTCATAAGCAAATACACATTTATAAACTCTTCTCACATATATATATATCAACCCTCTGTCAAGTCAGTCTACAAAACCAATCAATTCGCAAACCTAAAACATATATACACAAACATCAGACACAAATTTTCGAAGAGTTAGTCCTTTCAATATTACTTCTGTTAAAATATCACATAAGGCTAGGACATGCTGGTATCGTCGACCATTCCGTCTAATTTATCGATACCAGGTTAAAGAAAAATATAAAAAAGGAATGGACAGACACAATATAAAATAAAAAAATGTTACATAAATGCATAATGGCAAATACCAATGCCATATGGCAGAAAGCTGCACCTACCAGCTATCATCTCCTAGCTGCTCAACAAGAGCCATACAAAAAAGCCTAACCCTTAACGAAAAATATCTGAGAGTTTTCTGGAAGAAAAAAAGTCAGGAGAATCGACCATTAGCAGAAAAATGACAAGACAGAAAGAGCAAAAGGACTAGGCAAAAAAAAGAGAGAGAGAGGAAAGGGGAATCAAATGACAGCCCTGAGATTCCAGATAGGAGGGAGACATCAGACATCCCCGGCCTCCCTTCGGGGCTCCCCACACAGGTAACTGCGTCAGCCAAAACAAACGCAGTTAAAAAATAAAATAAAATAGGGAGTGAATTTGAAAGAAAAAGAAAAAAAAGAAAAAAAATTAAGGCGAATGAACCGGGAAGGTAGAAATTAGGACAAGGAAGAAGTTCCTGGCAGTGGACAGAGCACGCGTGGCTATATTCTGACCTACTCCTGGCTTTAAAGGGAGAACATTTGTCAGCTCTGCGTTCTCAACAGAGGGGACCTTAATTTCTGCGTCCGTAGGACCCCACTGCAGGTTTGCAGAAATGAAAGTCCCCTCCCCTCAGGACGCAGAGCTACTAATTGTTCCCTCTTTCAAGTCTGGACTAAGTTACAGTAGCTTTGCATGCTTTCTCTGCTGCCACGAATTCTGCCTCTCTCATTTCTGCGGCTTTCCCCTTCATTCTAATGGGTCATTTTTTTCAAGTCCCCTTCAAACTTAGAATGACGTAATTAAGCTACGTGTCATAAAAATGACTGAATTTCACTTGTGATTGGATGAATTCTGTTTTTCCCTGATGCGACCAAACATTAGTTAGTTAGTAGGCCTGACTGGATTTTAACGTCCAGTGAACCGAACAGGGTCACTAAAGGAACATCAAATAGCTGATACTTCTTCGCCTTATTTCTTCTATAAAAGCTATGTATATGTTAGATCTGTCTCTATGTATGTGTTAGATATCTCTACGTATCCGTTAGATCTATCTCTACGTATATGAGAGATCTATTTCTATGTATATGTTAGATCCATCTCTACGTATATGAGAGATCTATCTCGATGCATATGTTAGATCTATCTCTACGTATATGTTAGATCTATCTCTACGTATATATATTATATCTCTCTCTCTCCACCCCTCTCTCTCTCTCTCTCTACGTATACGTTAGATCTATCTCTATGTATGTTTGATCGATCTATCGCATTTGAATAAGTCAGTAATTTTGATTTTAACCTCCTGTCAACTGCACAGGGTCACATCAGGACGATCAGATAATTACATGACACTACTTCTACTTCGCTTCCCCCTGTAAAAGCCATGTCTGTTAGGTCGAGCTATTTATTGCACTTGAAAGGCTGAATCAGTCATAACGTAACACTCACACATACCGCAGGCTACATAGCCACAGTTGCTTCAGCTTGTCTTAGTATCAGAAAGTGAACCACACACTACGCAACATTCACAGACACAAAACCTACAAACCATATAGCTTGCTTCACTACGTCTCCCCCCAAACCGAGTCAAATATAACTGATTTAAAATGTTTCAGTACATCTTACCTAAAAGACTGAACCAAATGTAATTTCAATCAGTCTCACAGTCTACATAAATCACTGTTTGCTTTAATATTGTCCTTTGACCAGCTTTCAGAGAGAAAAACGCGAACCAAAGCGCAGGTAGTAGGTTACAGCTAAACACACATGCACCCTACGTATGTGGCTTTGCATGATGTAACACTGTAAACTGGTTGCATGGTTGTATAGTGCCCACTGAATGCCACCGAAACGGCAGCAGTTTCATGTGGCACAGACATGTAAACAACCAAACAGCGTTCTAAGTACACCGCGCACAGAATTATTGTAGTCAGAGAAGTGTCTCCGTGAAGCAGCAAAAAACTAATCAGAAACGCTGACTACGTGTGCTCTGGCCTCATCACACACACACACACACACACACACACACACACACACACACACACACACACACACACACACACACAGAGGCAAACACACACACACACACACACACACACACACACACACCACACACACACACACACACACACACACACACACCACACACACACACACACACACACACACAACACACACACACACCACAACACACACACCACACACACACACACACACACACACACACACACAACACAGAGCAAACACACACACACACACACACACACACACACACACACACACACACACACACACACACACATTATTGTACTAACATCTACTGTCGTTTTACGAAAAGCGATGGTGATGATGATAATGGTGGTGATGACGAACTAACTCGAAAACTTTGATACTCAAGGATAACAGCGTTAGGTCCGTTTGGACAGGAGGAGGCGGAGGAAGACGAGGAGGAGGGAGAGGGGGAGGTTCACTGTCGTACTGCACGTGTCTATGATCCTTGCATGTATTAGTCATTTCAAGCAGGGAGTTTTAGGCGTTGAGAGAGAGACAGAGACAGAGAGACAGAGGACAGAGAGACACAGAGAGAGATTGATTGATTGATTAATTAAACTTTATTTCTCAACGGTGAAGATATTAGCACAAAGGCCGACTCACATATCTGCCGTTGCTACAGTACTACTAATAACCAAGACATTCACAGTGAAATATTATGATAGAAGGATATAGGCAAAAAGAACATCAATAATAATAATAATAAACGAGACAGCGACCGCAACGGAAATGATAAAATAATAATTATTTTTTTAAAGCAGTGAAAAACAACTGGAGCGAAAAGGTAAAAAAATAAAAATAAAAAAAAAATGGGTAATTTACAGAGAGAGCAGGGGAAGGGGAGGAATAAAATTAAGCTTAAGAAAACGACAACAAAGAAATGGAATCGGATACTAAATAAATAAAAATTTAAAAAATCAGATAATAAAACCACTACCACAACAACAATAATGTTTTTAAAAAAATAAAAAATAGGTAAAAGATATAGAAGTGATATACATATACACACACATGTATGCACAAATTACATACACCCACACACTCAAACACACACGGCAATGATGAGGCAATGAATGTTCTAGAGAGAGAGAGAGAGACAGACAGACAGACAGACAGACAGAGAGAAGGCTTTTTTCGGTGTAAAGTATGATTCTGTTCCTTTGCCTGGGGAATCCGTGCCATGATTTCTTTTGTTCCTTTTAAAAAAAAATTTTATCAATGTATTTTTTAAAGACTCTCTCTCTCTCTCTCTCTCTCTCTCTCTCTCTCTCTCTCTCTCTCTCTCTCCGTTTTATTTCAGTTCCTATATACAAACTACAGCAATACTGTAATAATGAGTACAACTCTAAGCCCGAGCCAAGCTTTTACTACAGGAATTTCCCACTTCAGCGATTGCTTCAAACGTGTCCTGGCTTTTTGTCACTGCCATGTGTATTATACCATTGTTACAAGGAAGTGTGGCTGTTGTCATTGTGACACTGGTGGTGAGGCTATGTTCGAGTTGCGTTACTGTTAGTGCGGCGTGCCGCCAGCTCTGTTGACTACTATAGCCCCCCAAAACAAACACAAACAAAAACACGACAAAACCTATCCAAATCGCATCACGAAATCGGGACGATAAAAATCTGGGTCAGTCAGACTTGACCTATTTTAGATATGCCGCACTAAAAGTTTACACAGCTACATTCTTTAGTGTAAGACATATTATGATTGAAGAAGAAGAAGAAGAAGAAGAAGAAGAAGAAGAAGAAGAAGAAAACAACAACAACAACAACAACAACAACAACAACAACAACAACAACAACAACAACAACGTTGAGAATTATTATGTCACTAAAAATTATACAAGTGACAACGATATGGCATAGTGTTAGTTGAGACATGTCACGCCATAAACTATCATTGGCGGAGCTGCCACAAGTATGCATTTTGTCGCGACAAAAGTTTTGTCACGACAAAAACGTGTTTGTCGCGGCAAAACACTTTTTTTTTGTCGCGACAAAAGCATGCTTGTCGCGGCAAACACATTTTTGTTGCAACAAAACTTTTGACGCGACAAATTATGTTTGTCGCGACAAAAAGCATACTTGTGGCAGCTCCCGCCAATGATAATAAACACGCGGGACGCACGATGCACAGACGATCATTAATTAACACGACCTAGTATATGTAAAACGAGACACGTACTGCAACCATACGCCAATTTCCTCATCACGTAGCAAAATGGTGATTATTGTTTTTATATGAAACAACACAACCTTGTGGAGCGGAAACAAGGTTAGAGACCCCGCTGTAAGTAGCGCTTTACAGCCAGTTTGTATTAAATTTGTTCTATTTTTGCCTAGCCTTGTGGTAACCTAGCTAGCTCTTTTTCCTGAGGAACAGATCTCACAGCGTGTACGTGTAGGCCGGACGAGATAAAAGACAGCGCGTGTGGGGAATAAAACAGTCACACCTGCCTAAAAAACACAACAAAAGCGGGTAAAGGAGACCTTGAGGTTGGTGTGCGGGGAGTGGGTGTCGGGGGGGGGGGGGGGGGGTCAACAAGTGGACCACACTCCTAGCATCGCTCTCCGGCACCTTCCTCCAAACTCTGCCAGAACTGGTTACGCCACAGTAGGCAGTCTTTATCTCCGCGCAGCTGTCCACCGACGCGGTCAGCGCCCCCCGAAAGGTTTGGGTACCAAGACCGTGGAAGCAATTTAACATAGCGCCCAAGCACCCGCATAAACATGAGACGCATCCACCTCGGGTAAAAAAATGTTTTTTAAGTCCGTCTCGATTCAAACGAATTTGGTATTATTTGTGCTGGCGTAGGCAACGGTGTCAGTTATAAAAGAAACGTCTGATATAATCTGAGTTGTCTGTTACAAACTTACTGCCCTTTGAGCATCATCGAAAAACTGGTCGTTAGCTGACAGTTTTTCGAGACCTGTGGTGTAATCAACTATGGCAGTGGTTGGAGGAAGGATGTCGTAAACCAGCGCTTGGAGTTTGCACGTAGACTTCACCCTGCCCTCAGCTGCAGACCTGAAGGCAGTCAGGGTGCCAGCAGAGGGCGCTTCGTGGGGAATGCTCTTCCATAATCTGACGGCTCAGGGGAAGGAGTGGAGATGAGTGTCCGTCTTTGTCTGGGGAAGGAGGAGTGGAGATGGGTATCAAGGGAAGGGGTGGAGATGGGTGTCTAGGGAATGAGGAGTGGAGACGGGTGTCTAGGGAATGAGGAGTGGAGATGGGTGTCTAGGGAGGGAGGAGTGGAGATGGGTGTCTAGGGAAGGAGTGGAGATGGGTGTCTAGGGAGCGATGAGTGGAGATGGGTGTCTAGGGAAGGAGTTGACATGGGTGTCTAGGGAAGGAGGAGTAGAGATGGGTGTCTAGAGAAGGAGGAGTGGAGGTGCCGTGGGTGTCTAGGGAAGGAGGAGTGGAGACGGGTGTCTAGGGAAGGAGTGGAGATGGGTGTCTAGAGAAGGAGGAGTGGAGGTGGGTGTCTAGGGAAGGAGTGGAGATGGGCGTCTAGAGAAGGAGGAGTGGAGGTGGGTATCTAGGGAAGGAGGAGTGGAGATGGGTGTCTAGGGAGGGAGGGGTGGAGATGGGTGATTAAGGAAGGAGTGGAGATGGGTGCCTAGGGAAGGAGGAGTGGAGGTGGGTTTCAAGGGAAGGAGGGGTGGAGATGGGTGTCTAGGGAGAAGTGGAGAGAAGGAGGGAAGATGGGTGTCTAGGGAAGGAGTGGAGATGGGTGTCTAGGGAGAAGGGAAGAGGAGGGAAGATGGGTGTCTAAGGAAGGAGTGGAGATGGGTGTCTAGGGAAGGAGTGGAGATGGGTGTCTAGGGAGGGAGGAGTGGAGGTTGGCGTCTAGGGAAGCAGGAGTGGAGATGGGTGTCCGTCCCAAACTCCAAGTATCGGTTTTACGACATGCTTCACTGGAGGAAGGGTCATGTTTGTGAGGAAGAGTCATGTCTGTGAGGAAGGGTGCCAGAAAGCGAGGTCCGGCCTTTACTAGTATTTAGAGTGATCCTGGGAAGACGACGATGTTTTAATCATAACAAAAATAACAGTGGGGTTTTAGAGCGCCCTTTCACAAGCCAGCCCAATACGCGTACATTTTATAATCAAGATGAAACACCCGACATCAAAACACACAATATTAACATACACTAATTTGTCATCAACATCGCCCCCTACACACCCACACAATTATCCCCTCAACTGTATATTGACTTAACAAAATAATGTATTTCCGGAGCAGCACTCCTACGACCAATAGATATAAGTCGATAAAAAAATAAAAATAAAAACTGTATATTGACTTAACAAAATAATGTATTTCCGGAGCAGCACTCCTACGACCAATAGATATAAGTCGATAAAAAAATAAAAATAAAAATGTTATTATATTGAAATATTGCTATTAGGATTGAAATGGTTAGAAGAAGAAAAATGCTGACGTTTTAAACCAAAATCCAAACACGTAAGTGCATTAGCCCTCCATCTCATTTTTCATCGTTTTTCACCGTTTAACTGTTAAGTGTCGTTTGTAACTTGATGAAGGGGATTACTTTTATGTGCTTTGATTTAAAAAAAAAAAAACAGCTAGCTTTTGTCATAATCTCTTCATTTATGTATCAGAATTCCCCGAGTTGCATTTCGCCAGGGCTTATTCTTTCTTTCTTTCTTGGTGCTTTACGTCCACGGAGGCGAGATGGCCTATTAGGGACGGGGACAGAGTGGGAAGGGGACGACAGAGTGAAGGCTCGACCGCGGAAACCGCCCGAAAAAGACCGTAGAGACCGTGGACCGCCGCCAGAACAATGGAAGTGTTAAGGCGGTGTCCCCTCGCCATTGCCAGCGACTTGTGCACTGCGCAATTGCTGTTTCAACTGCTTGCTTGGGCAGAGTCACAAAGACAATGTCCGTTGCACTGCTGCTGATGAACAACTTGGACAACTCAAGCAAAGAAAGTCCAGCTTTCTTAGCCCAGCTCCACCTCCCTACTCATGATCTCTTCTGCGCTAAGTTGAGGGTCCAGCTCCACCTCCCTCCTCTAAGATCTCTTGATCTTTTGATCTCGCCTGGAACTCTGAGGGCTTATGAAACAATGCTGACTTTTGTGGGCAGCCACCCAAGCACCAAAGGTCAAGGAGTAAGCGTTGGTTTCCCGAAAGTTCAGGCTGTGACGGTTTTACTATGTGAACGGAAAGCAAACACAACTGATCAATAAACATCCAGAGAGGGGTATGTCCATCTTGAACAGTGATCGCTTCACATAAGGAATACGTTTGGGAGCAAGAAATAGGCCACTGGCCAGTATTTTCAGCAGATCTGGACATAGAAAAGGAAAGAAAACACACACACACACTCACACACAGAGGACACAGAAAAGAAGGAAAGAACACACACACACACACACACACACACACCACACACACACACACACACACACACAAATACACACACAAACACACACACACAAACTGACAGTTTTTGTGCGTTCCGTGGAACCTTCCAGATGTAAGTTTAGTGCCTTCTTTTTAGTTGTAGTGCGTTAAGGGACGCTCATCTGTGCGGTAACGGGAGCCCCGGCCTGCCCCCCCACCCCAACCCCATGAGTCCACACGGGAACCAGCGTTAGCCACACCAAAAGGCAAGGGAAAAGTGCAGAAAGGTTTTGGAAATACACACTGGATCGAGCAAACTCCAAGCACTGGTTTACGACATCCTTCCTTTGGAGGAAGGTGCCGGAAAGCGATGCTCGGAGTGTGTGGATCGAGGTGAAGTTCTAGGTACAAAAGGGGCGAACTGTCACATGGCAACGGACGCGCAATGAAGTAGCCTATACATATGTACTTTCTGGGCAGTACGCTAACACGGAATCAACATACTTATGTGCATATAGCTTCTGAGCAGGCATAATTATTCAACGGAGTGCAGCAAAATCTCGTGCCTGCTCTTCTCCTTCTGTGCGCTCTGTTTTACGTGTACACGTTTCCTGATCTTGCAAGGAGCGATGTGCTCACCCTTGTCGGTGAGATACGGCGCTATCAGTCGAAATAACCGCTATCATATTATTATTAGTTCCGATTTCTGTCGGTCCTCGGTCCGACCCCAAAGCTGATCACTGCCGGCCTTGCCACCGTGAAAGCATGTAACATTTCCATCACCTGAAGGTGTGGGGAAATGACGCGTGGCCACCGTACCGAAATGGACACCAAGTAACTTACTTACCAGCCCAAAGCTGGCCATCACTGATGAGTGATGATCACTTCCGCTATGTCAGCCTAACGCTGAGGGACTGGGCAATGCGACACTGCACAACCTGGCTTTCCTCTTGGAAAGTCAGTTGCATTTGCAATTGACAACTCCCGATTGTAACAATCATATAAAATTAAATTTAAAAATTAAATGCAAAAGTTATAACGATGATAATAATACACATCTGCAATAACAAACCAACAAGTATGATATACCGTGTTCACACATTATATCAAGCACCACGATCACTTTGGATTATTCTGACAAATAGTTCAGCTGTGTAGATCTAATCACTTTCGTCTAGACACGGGGACAAAATCAAACGTGTACAATTTTATATCTGTGTGTGTGTCTGCACAAGCCGTGCGCGTGTAAGCCTATGTGTGTTTACACACGCGACGTGTGTGTATGTGTGTGAGTGCATGCGTGCACACGCACGTCCTTACCTCTGTTTTAAATGGCACTGGACACGACAGTCAGGCCAGCCCTCATTTCATGCAGACGACAATTATGACTTTACCACCTCCGGTTGGCAATTCTGCTGATTCAAACCATTGGAAACGATTCTTTTTCCTTTTTCGATTCACTCAGCGACTTCCCACAGTACACACAATATGCAGACCCACACTCAGTCTGGCTCAGTTTGGATAATCTAGTCACGCGCAGCAGGTACCAGACATTATGTGGTGCAAACTCTTCAGTCGAAAAGTTTCGTTTGCTCTTTCAAAACTGTCGTCTGCTACTTTTAAAGCCGGCTCGGTGAGCGACCGCACTTTACGTTCAACGATGTCAGTACGGCCACGATCTGTCTGCTCAACGCAGGCGTGAAGCGTGCAGCGTCTACCAAGCCTTCGCGACCATGATACGGTCAGCCAACCTCATGTGAGCCTGTCGCCGTCTGCTTGCGCGTGATGTCATTGACACACAGAGCCGCTGGGTCAGCGTGATGTACGCATAAAGAAGTAAAGTTACACCAACTGCGACTAGGCCTAATCGGTGGGTGTAGATCCGTATCGAGGCAGGAGTGGTGGTGTCGTCGGTGGAGAAGGGGGAGGGGCGGCGCTATACTTTTGGATATTCAGTTTTTGTGTTTCTGCCTTGCGACAATTTTTGGAGTCACAAAATCCGCTCCATTATCCAAGGAAGCGGTCGGAAATTCCTGGGACCTTTTATAAACGCCATCAACCAGGTTCATATCTTGCGAATGAAGCCAAACTTTGCGATCAAAATGAGTTTGATTACAGTATGTAACTGGTAAGTACATGATCGGTTGTTTTGTCTGCATCAGCACAGAGGATCTAGATGAAACGTCAGTGGCGCATCCCATACTGATCTAGCTAGTAAAAGACCAGCAAATTTTGGCTCCATTCGCTTGATATGACTGCTTGAATGGTTCTGACGATATTGGTGACCAAAAATGGCTTTTAAAATAGGAATTTCCTACCGCTTCGTTGAATAATACCTCGGTGGACTTTTGCTGTTAATTGTTTCAGCTCAGTCATTTTTACCGTTGAGAACTTGATCGGCGGGTACAGTTGATCGGCGAGGAAAAACAGCTTCCTGTTACAGAAATCATTTCTCGATCGAAGTAAGGTGGGACTGATGCCATTGCTGCACATGTTTTCGTATCCGTTTCCATACAAATGTAATATCAGCTCCCCCCCCCAACACACACACACACAAACGCATTCACAATTTCTTCTTCTTCTTTCCTTAAAATTTGAGAATATTTTATATTTTATTTTTCATTCATCTGACGGGTTATTGTACCATTTTCTTCAGTAAGAGTAGGTAGGACCAGCCTCTCTTTAGCGTTGGGTAACATGGTCGTCGCGAGGCAAATATTGCTCATTTTCAACTTGTCGTATCTGCCTTGTTTTGTGCAGTTTATTAATAAAAGCTACTGCCAGGCAAAAAACGATCTTTTCAAGTTACGACCTGTTGATGCCATTATTTTGTGCGTGAATGATGTATTGTGAGTTTGGAAGAAGTTTTAATGAACACACCAAGCGGTTGGAAACCGAGCGTGGTTCTGACGTCGAAAGTCAGATGAGCGAGGTCGGAAAACGGTTGCGTTCGGAAACGGAAGGTGGAGACCCCGTAGATTTTGTCGTCTGCTCGAGTTGCGCGATCGCTAAAGTCTACGACTACACGAGCGGCGCAAAAGATGCTCACCCTGGAGGAACTGGAAAGAAACTGTGGTAAGTTTTTTATTTTAGCGATAACTAAGTGAGTTTCCAACACAACCATAACTGTATTTTTGTGCTGTTTACATCTCTTTGAATGCAGTTGAAGCAAATTCGTTGTGGTCTGGTCGTAGTTTGAACAACATTACAGAGTTATCTCCTCATTATTTCCTCCGAAATGCAAACTGCTGTAAAAGTAGTAATTTCTTTCCCCGTAAATCCGAATTGACAAAAAATTGATGTATGGTGTATACAGCGAATTTTTTTAAAGGAAATTTAGCAAGTGAATGATTTTTTTTAAATATATTTGTTTTTCTTGTCAGGGACAATAACTCTGATTTAGCTAGCAGACGATGCAGTCACGAACCAATATGTTTTTTTACAGTAGATATGCTCATCTAGACAAAACAAAATAAAAGCGAGCCACCAGCCAAAATTAATGGTATATTGAGAGTTTGGAATTGTATTTGCTTCTGAAGAATTAATTTCTTCTTTTTCCCCCATCTTCTTTCTCTTCCACCTTTTGTGCACATGGAAGACCTGGCACACTGGCTCAAAATTACATGATTCTTTCAATCTTTGTATATAATAATAATAATAATTACAAGGAGGGGGAGGGGGCGGGGGAATTTTAAAAAAGAGAAGTAATAATGACAAGTTTTTGGTTTTTGTTTAACATTTTACAAGCATGATTGACAAGACAGACTATGGTAACAAGACAGAAGTAACTAAGTCAATAAGAAAGACTGAACAGGAAACAAAATGAAATAAATAATCTCACACACACACACACACACACACACACACACACACACACACACACACACACACACACACAACTTCAGGAGCCACATCAAATGTGGGGGTGGGGGAAATAAAATAACTCACAGAGCAACATTAAATACAGTTTTGAGCATGTCAATTTTTAAATGTCATTGAAGTGGGACTCCGATTTTTGTTAGTTTCCTTAATAATCCAGGTCTTTTATCTAAGGTAGGGAAGTTTTTTTGTTTTTAAATATTGTCAAATAATGGCTAGAGCGACTCCAGTTGGGGTTTTGCTTCTGGGATTGTTTCAGTAGCTGAGACTGGTAGCAGTAGTCAAATACCTGAAAATTAGCTCTTGTCTGCTTCCTTTTGTTTGTACCTTTCTGATTGATTTATTTCTCAAGTTATTACTGCATGATTCACACAAAGTCAAGTAAGTGTTATTTACAACTAAACTTCAGAATTTGATGATTTAATCGGTGAGTATTAAGTGTATTTAATTGGTGAGTATTAAGTGTTAGTGTGCTGTTTATGTTGAAATAAATCTTTTTTACCTGTTTGTTTATATATTTCTTTGTTAATGATTTCAGAGGATGATCAGTTTCATCATCTTGAGGAGAGAATTGGTCCTAGAAAGCGAGGCAGGCCCCAACATCTACCATGAGGCCACACTTGGACTGCAGTTTTTAACTTCATTTCCTCATTCAAACAAGTCTACATATATCTAAAATCTGCCTAAATTTCCTTATGCTGTGCATTTTCCTTCTCTGGTTAATGCTGAATCTGCATATACCAGAACCATGGCTGTATCTCTTTCCATTCCAGAGTTTGATTTGCTTTAATGCTATTACCATCAAAGATTCGTGGGATATTTTCACCCTTTTTTCTCATGGAAACTTGCCTCTGTTGGTAAAATTTAGCTTGCACTTCTTTAAACTTGTGAATTTGTATTGTCTGATTAATGCTGAATCAGTTGATTCCAGAATTACGGTTGTAGCTCTTTCCATTCCCATGCTATGTTTGATCTTGTCATGGTACCACCAAAGATGGGTGATCTGACAATGTCAAAATTTGTGATTTTTCCATTTTTGGACTCTACATCTCTAGTATTTGAGTAAGGATGACTACTGAAAAAATTGTGTTTAGTCTATGTAGTGCAGACACTGTGTAAAACAAGTTGGTGGATGTGTGACCAATAGTTTTTATGCTAGAGCCATACAAAATGGCATTTTGTAAAATGCGCATAAAACGCCTAAAATGGTGACTATTTGAAGGGTGATATCTCAAAAAATATTATAGATAATGAAATTTGGCTTGTGTACTTGCCTCTTTAATATCACATATTAATGGGTTGCATTGCTTGCTTTTCAAAATTTGGCTGGACCTACCTAGTAAGAGGAACAGATTTTCCTGCAAGAAATCAAGAGAACAAAATTATCAGTTTACGCCACAACACCTCCAGAAACAGGCCCACTGTTCTGGGAAATGTTATGAAGTGTGCGCTTTCTTTCTGAAGACGAGATATACCCGCCATGGTTGACTGGGCGGTGCAAGCAAATTTCAAATTTCCTAAAGACGAGAACGATGTAACGGAGAAGAAGAAAAACCACAACAGTAACATCAGAGAAAGCAACAACAACGCCAACACAAGTAACAACAGAAACAACAGCGGGGCATTTTGGACAGCAACTACAGAACAGCAATGCATTGAGGAAGTAAGCAAATACACAAATTAATTTTCCCGACTTCGGCGACGGTGTTAGCTTAGTGCCTGCACCAATAAGCCACCAACGGTACAGCCGCGACCAAAAGATAATGCTGGCGTAACTTGAAATCATTGTGACTTGCTGAGCACGCGCGTGCTCTGCCGGTACAACGGACCGTCTTGTGACTATGAAAACATGAAATTAAACAAGTGACCGCCCCGTCAGAGTCTCTCCTCTTCAGTCTCAATGGACTAAACACAGAATCAGTAAACAAGCAATGAAGTCGCTTGATATTTAACTTCCGGTCAACCATGGCGATTATATCAGGGCGAAAGAAATGAATAGAAGCGTAACTTTAATGCATTTTTTTTCTTCTCCATTTTTTTTCTTCATTTTTTTTCAAGGTTGTTCTTCTTGTTGGAGTGTTACTGATGATTCGTGGCTGCAAAACGTTTAATGGATAAAACACAAACAGACAACAGCAGGGGCGGGACGGCTCAGTGGGTGGAACGTCGGATCGAAAAGCCAGGTCCAGTACTGACACGGGTTCGATTCACTCATGCGGCAAGGGACTTTCCCCCAGAGTCAGCTTTCAGTGCAGACTCCAAGCACTGGTTTACGACATCATTCCTTCAAAGCGATGCTCGGAGTGTGCTTTCAATGCAGACTCTCTTACGGTGTGCGTACAGCCCACGTGTGCAAACGAATGCATCAACATCGGCGAGGACGTTAAAAATCCCAGACACTGTCAGCCATTCCGTTGTTTGGACACACACAAATACAAGTTTCGGAGCAAGCAATAGGCCACTGGCCAGTATTTTCAGCAGGTCTGGACATAGAAAAGAAGAAGGAAAGAAAACAAAAAACTAAACAAAACAAAAACTAAACAAAACAAAAATGCAACACAAAACTGACAGTTTTTGTGCGTTCCGTGGAACCTCCCAGATGTAAGTTTAGTGCGTCCTTTTTAGTTGTAGTGCGTTGAGGGACGCACATCTGTGCGCAAACAGGAGCCCCGGCCTGCCCCCCACCCGCCCCCCACCCCGATGGGTCCACACGGGAACCAGCGTTAGCCACACCAAACAGCAAGGGAAAAGTGCAGAAAGGTTTTGGAAATACACACACACACACACACACACACACACACACACACTGTGACACACGCACGCACGCACGCGCGCACGCACACACAAACACACAGCTTAAAGTTAAACAGCAGGGTTAGCTTACAGATCACGTGGATGTAAAAGCCGACCAGGCGACATTAACTAACAGAGTAAGAGAGAGTGAGAGAGAAAGAGAGAGACAGACAGACAGAGAAAGACAGAGAGAGAGAGACAGACAGACAGACGGACAGACAGAGAGAGACAGACACACAGAGACAGACAGACAGACACACAGAGACAGACGCAAGACATTTTATTGAATAAACAGTACATGTTCATTTCAAGGGGGGAATTGGACTCACGCAAAACGTAGATTTATATTACACAAAACTATTACAAATTGCAGCATCAAAAATCGGTTAAGCACAGTCGTGCATTTCAGATCCAAATTTACCTCGCACATTCGCTTTAAATCAACCGTTCATTTATCCTTTACCTCCATTACCTTTATTCTATCGAACACACGCTGAATTTCATTCATTCACTTGATACAGCTCGATTCCGCATGTCGAAGACTCTGTACAGAAAGCGTGAAAGCTGAATAACAGACTCTTCGTCGTCTGCAGCCATAACACGGGAAAGAGCATTAAAAGTGTCCTGGGTAGTACTTGTACTTGTTATAATGTTCACCTCTTTTCTAAAGCGCTCATATGCATTGCATCTGAATATCACATGTGATTCGTCCTCCATTTCATTTTTACACACAGGACAAAGTAACTGACTCGGGACAACATCCTTTCTGTAACGCATTCTGTGTACACGTATAGGTGATATCCCCAATCTAAACTGTACATAAGAGTCTCGAAAACACCTTTTCTGCTGGTAGTCTATGTATTTTTCACTCTGAAAAATACGTTTAAAGCTGGAATAAAACTCAAATCTTTCTTTGGTCTCGATATCTGTAGCCCAGCCTTGTATATACTGATCAACCAATCTCTGCCTGAAACATCTGAGGAATGCACCCGCATCGCCTACTCCCTGTTGAAACCACACTTCACCAAATCCATTCGTACAAATCAGTTGCATTACATGAAAAGTCCATGTCTTTTTACCATTCTCTTGCAAATGGATTAGCATGTTGTATGCTTTCTTTGTCAGTCTTTCTTCTGGTAAACGCAAGATTCTTAGCCAAAATTTAATACAACGTACAGCTGTCAGAATGAAAATAGGGAATCTGGCTAGATCTCCGAGCACCGTAGCATTTGGAGTTTGTAACCCCACGTTGAGGAGTCTTTTACAAGCAAACTCATGAGCCTTTTCTATCGCATCAAATCGTTGGTACCCCCATATCTCTGATCCATACATAAGGACGGGAAGAATCTGAGCATCATATATTTTAAAGAACACCTCGCTATGTACACTGCCTAGTCTCCAAAGACATTTCAGTACTTGTGCAGTTCTTGCTTTTGCCTTTGTTGCAAGCTCATTTACTGTTTGGGTTAATGATAACTTAGTAGTAAAGTGTAGTCCCAAGTACTTATAACAGTTTACAACTTCTATAACGTCGTTTCCATACCGCCATATTTCATTTGCTCCTAAGAAGCCTCCCTTCCTGAATACAATAATTTTAGTTTTGTGCATGTTGACTGTCATCGAAAAGTTATCAGCATATCGTTTCAATAGGTTAATCTGAATCTGAAGACCTTTAACACAGTATGATGTCAAAATGACGTCATCAGCAAAGAGCATTATTAAAATCTGTATTATATCCAGAGTAAGTACAATCCATTTTTGGCAACATCAAGCGCTAATTCGTTGATGAAAAACGAGAACAAAGTTGGAGACAAGACACACCCCTGCCTCACTCCCCTAGGGCAATCGAAGAAATCAGTAAGACTTTCAGGACACCATACACATGATTTTACTATTTTATACATGCTTTTCCAACAGTTTTCCACCTACCCCAGCCTTTCTTAAGACATTCCATAGCATACTTCTGTTGATGGTATCAAACAGAGAAAGACAGAGAGAGAGAGACAGAGAGACAGACAGACAGAGACAGAAAAAGACAGAGAGAGAGATAGACAGACAGAGAGAGAGAGAGACAGACAGACAGACAGACAGACAAAGACACACAGAGAGACAGACAGACAGAGACAGACAGAGACAGAGAGATGGACTGGACAGTGACAACAGACAGAAGACACGAGACTTTTCGTGCCGTAGGTGACATGTCCAGCGAATTGTTGTATCAGTCTGATGTAATGCTATAAAGCGTAAGCTGATGAAATGCTATAAGATGATGACGAATTCGGTATGCGTTGAATGTGTGAAGATAATCGGCTATGCATGCATGGACTGCAAGTGGAACACAGCCGTGCGCATAAAAATAGAGGTGTTGTTGCCACCAAAGTTCTACACGTAATAGAGATAAGTTTATAACGTTTCCGATCTTCTTCTTTTTTCCCCACTCTAAAGAATTCACTCGTGTCGAGTAGTCGACCTGTGAACTTTGCAAGATACATTCGTGGTGAGGTGTGCGCTCAGTGAAGCATTAACTTTACCAGAGTTGTCGTAATAATAATGGTGATGATTGCCTATCTACGTCTCTCCTCACAAGAGCACCGGGCGTTGACACGTAAAACAGATCAGAGATAAACACTAGTAATATTCTGTAATAAATAAAAAGCATCACGCATTCGATCTCTACCCCAAGTCACCCATCCTAGTCTCCCGGCCAAAAGTACGCACGCGCATGCACGCATCATGCATGCATGCATGCACGTACACGCACGCACGCACGCACGCACGCACGCACGCACACACACGCACGCACGCACGCACGCACGCACATACACACACACACGCCATAAATTTTCGCAGTTTCGCACAGGCGGATGCCAGTAGGAAGCACATCCGACTTATGAACACTAAAACAAGTCACTCCCAAGTTACAGCCTGTCACAGTCACATTAAAACTTCAGCGTTTATTCTGAGCTCATTTACTCTTTGGGTATTTCTTTTTTCTAAAACAACAGACCTGCCATGTTTTCAGCTCCGCGCTGCTATCTTCCTCCACCTCAAGTCCCTGTTTGTTATCTCAGTGCTTATATTGACTGCAAATTAAATTGTGTCATCGTCAATATACTTGTGTGTGTTGGTGCCTGTGTCTATGTGTATGTGAGTATGCGCTTAGAATAGTCTCTCCGGAAAAGATGTTGCGCTGTATAAATAGCTGAGTTAATTTGATCATTATTATTAACCAGTGAGCCGGTTTGGCCCAGCGGTAAGGCATTAGGCTGGTAAGCAGAAGGGCCTCGGCTAGATTCCGCTTCGGCTCTCCTCTCTCTTCAAAAAAGTTGTGATTTGTGACACTGTCTTGTGACTTTGTCCCTCATAATTAATGAAACACAACAATGGCTCTCATCGCTGCCCATTTTAATGCTGGAGACATTCTGGTGGTGACAATATAGCGATAGGTATATAGTCTCCCCATTCCCCCCCCCACCTTCTCCCCGTCCCTAATAAGTCTTATGGTTTCTGCGGACGTTAAGCACCATGCCTACTTAGTATTAACCTGCTGCTAGCTGTGTCCATAGGAATTTGCATATTGGGCCGTCTCTCACGGTTTCTGATGAGGTCAGCCACTTTCCACTTGCAGCTGTGTGCATGCGTACCTGCTGTTGCCTTATTAGCCAAATTAGGCCTACGTCATTGCGGACTTCGAGGCGGGCGGGGGTGGCGGGGCGGGGGGGCTGAGGGACCTCGATGGGCTACGTGCAAGTGTCTAGTGCGCATGCGTGACCCAGATTCAATTGATAGTTCCGCGGCGCAGCACACAAGCGGCACGACCCATGGACCTATGGGTCCATGACATGACCCGTCTGCTTAAGAGCACAGGAAAGAACTCAGCTCAGCATTAGAATTTAGAGCACTGGAGAGAGTTCAGCTCTGTATGAGAGCACCGGAAAGAAATCGAGCTCTGCATTACAGCACCGGAAAGACCTCGAACTATGCATTAAAATCTAGAGCAGCGGAGAGAACTCAGTTCTGCATTAGAATTTAGAGCATCGGAGAGAACTCGAGCTATGCATTAGAATTTAGAGCAGCGCAGATAACTCGAGCTCTGCATTCTAATGCAGAGCAGCGGAGATAACTCGAGCTCTGCATTCTAATGCAGAGCAGCGGAGAGAACTCGAGTTCTGCATTCTAATGCAGAGCAGCGGAGAGAACTCGAGCTCTGCATTAGGGCATTGGAGAGAACTCGTGCTCTGCATTAGAACACTGGAGAGAACTCAAGCTCTGCACTACAGCCTGCACGCGAGAGTTAGTTTTAGAATTTTAACGCCTGGTCAACCGCACAGGTTAACTTCATTTCAAAGCACGAGAGAGACAGAGAGAGAGAGAGACAGAGAGAGAGACTGACAGACAGACAGACAGACAGACAGACAGACAGACAGACACAGACGCCGACAGAGAGACTTTGATAAGTTATAGTCTCTGGCTTAAAATAGCCCTTTAGACAAGGGGAGATAAAACCAATTTTAGCTTTCACACGTATGCATCGATAAGATAAATAAATATATATATATGCCAAATAGTTCAGAACAAAACACTGTACACGTACATACACCAACACCGATACGTGGCTCATAAATTAGCTTAAGCTCTCACTCCTAGAAAAAAAGTATAGGAGTCATGTACATGGACATACTAAAAATATATTAAATGGAGAACCCACAGTGATCATGTCCGCACATCCCCAAAAAAGTACAATGCAAACCATTTTGAAAAATCATTCTAGCTCTGTTTTCTTTTCTTCTGATATCCAAAGCAAATGTAAGCTATTTGGACAGGTTTATTACTTTAGGCTGATTTTCACAGACAAGTATATTTCGCACATTATTCCAGTTTGGTTGGCTTACGGGCTGTGTGAAGATATTTCTCGCGTAAGTGTAAGCTGTGCGCTGAAAGAGTAAGTGGACCTCGTCTTCGTGAGAATGTCCACACATTGGGCAACAATATAGTTATAAAAGTTGCACTTTAAGCGGATTTTTTTTATTTAGGTTGCACCCAAGAGGCAACGATCGTTTAATACATGCTATCCGTAGGCGAACGGTCGTCGTCAGCATACCCTTAGAGTCTTGTACTGACAATGACAGTGTCCCTACCCGTCGTTTAAAGGAGCTTACCTTCTTAAGAAACGTTTTGTCCGGCGGGCAGAAAGGACTGAAATAAAACTTCAAATTGAGGATTATGTTACAGATTGCCCTGTTGATTGTGCATTAACACCCACCCCAGTCACTCTCTCTCTCTCTCTCTCTCTCTCTCTCTCTCTCCCTCCCTCCCTCTCTCTCACACACACACACACACACACACACACACACACACAGCGCGCGCGCGCGCACACACACATACGCACGCACGCGCACACAGACACACACACACACACACATACACACACACACACACACACACACACCACACACACACACACACACACACACACACACACACACACACACACAAGCAAATTTCGTGAGTGACGATTAGCATAATTGGATGTACAAAGCTGGGTGCCAGGTGAGTGGGTCCACTGAGAAATGAACTCGTTGTCTCGACGTAAAATCAACGAGGCAATTTAAAACACAGCTTTCTTTCAGGTGTTTGTTTTCATCCCTTCTACTCGAAGGACCAAACATACTTTGAGAAGGCTAGTGCCTTTAACGCGTCTGTAAATTGTTCAAGACTGCATTTTCAGCTGAAGGAAAGGTCAGCCTTGAGAGCCGGAAACTTGACTTAGGTGTATATATAGGACCATTTTGCTTTACGTCCACAGAAGCGAGGTGGCTTATTAGGGACGGGGAGGGGGGGGGGGACGAAAGAGTGAAGGCTCGACCGCGGATACCGCCTGAAAAAGACCGGAGAGACCGTGGACCGCCGCCAGAACAATGAAAGTGTTAAGGCGGTATCCCCTCGCCATTGCCCAGCGACTAGTGCACTGCGCAGTTGCTGTTTCAACTGCCGTGCTTGGGCAGAGTCACAAGGACAATGTCCATTGCACTGCTGTTGAGCAACAACTCGAAGCAAAAGAAGTCCAACTTTCTTAGCCCAGCTCCACCTCCCTACTCATGACCTCTTCTGGGCTAACTTGAAGGTCCAGTTCCACCTCCCTCCTCTAGATCTCTTGATCTTTTGATCTCGCCTGGAACCTTGTGTAGATATAGGACTGAAAGACTCATTTTAAAGGGTCTCTCAACACGAAAATAATAAAATAATAAAAATAATTAAAAAAATCCCAAAAATAATATATTTGGACACGCAGTATTCTGTGCATCTGTCCCGTTAATCGTCACCCTCAAAAACTGATTTCTAACTTCAGTACGATGAAACGTAGCAGATTAATTTAAGAGCCCAGAAACTGACGGTTCTACCCATGGACCTATGTATATACAAGTCCATGGGTCTACCCAGGCATTTTCCAATTTTGAGAAAATGAAGTTAAGTCTGATATTTTTTCAAATGTTCTGTGTCAGCCAGGCTATACATACGCACACAAAATGAGATCAAAACTTTCTCGAAGGACTTTTTTGTTGTTGACAGAAACTGCTTGCATTTAACTCTCTCTCTCTCTCTCTCTCTCTCTCTCTCTCTCTCTCTCTCTCTCTCTCTCTCTCTCTCTCTCTCTCTCTCTCTCTCTCTCTCTCTCTCAGAATAACCTCTCGTCAAATTTGGACGGATTTGTTTGAATCACATGTTTGCTCCCCCCCCCCAAAAAAAAGAAAGATTGTTGAATACATGTATGTGCATAAAATAAATTTAATTCGGATATTTCTGCACATTTGTAGGAACTCTGTGAAACTGCATTAATCAATTGCTTGTTCGTACTTATAATATCTGTTTGTGGTACAGTCGTGCTTATTTGTGTTTGTAGTATAACAAGGACTGGCTGCTAGATAGATCCAAATGAACATAACGCTACTCTCCTTGAGCATTAAAGTTTTCGAGTTCGAGTTCGAGTTCTCTCTCCGGGTGGACGGGATGGGTGGTGGGGAGGGGGGGGGGGAGGGGGGGGGGCAGGGGGGGTGAACAGATATCAGAACTGACTTGGCACGCACGTTGTTTGTTGTGCTCCGGATAAAATTAAAGATTTGTGAATCATTACGGAAATATTATGGTTCTGTGGAAATGCCAAACTCCAGTGAATTACATCGTGTCCAAAACAAAACAAAATCATGCTGTACACGCACGCACGCACGCACGCACGCACGCACGCACGCACGCACGCACGCACACACACACACGCGCGCGCGCGCAATCACATAAAGCGATTTTTATTTTTTGTTTTAAAAACAAATCTTTATTTTTTATTGATGACGTAGCGGCCTGGCTACCGGACAGGTGGGCCCGGCCCGGGACCGAGTTCAACCACCTTTTACAAAGCCGCTGGAAAGGACACAGACACCGAAACGCGCACCAGCGTTTTTCCCAGTCAGTATAAATTTAGAAAGCAGAGCTAAAACTGGACCAGTCCCAGACGGAAAGACGGAAGCCTATTTTTGTCTTGAATCTAGGTCAGCGATGACCTACCGCGTGTGCGGCTTGGCCATGCAGAGTCATTGACCTACACTAGTTAACTACGTAATATATTATACGTAGGTTCATAGCCAGGCTGACTGGGCACATTCCAAGGTCGTGTTACGCAAGGCTGCTTTTTTCTTCCTGTTTTTTGTTGTTGGCGCTGAAAAGCAAACGTTCGGTGCACGTTTTTGTGGCGTCGCGTGGCGTTCACACGACACTGCCAACCGGACGGGAGAGCATTGAACTTTGGTGTTAAGTTGGTTTCGTTGCCAACAGTGGCAGCAGTGGGTGTTTGTTTCACAAGTTTCGCTGTAGATCAAAGGGGACTGCATGTCGGATGTGCATTTCAAACTCTCACTTAACGCACACGCGCACACGTACACACACACACACACACACACACACACACACACACACACACACACACATACACGCGCGAGCGCGCGCGCACACACACATACACACATATACACGCGCGCACCCGCAGACACACGCGCGTACACGCACACACACACGCACACACACACACGCGCGCGCGCGCAAGCAAGCAAGCAAGCAAGCAGAAAAGCATACACCGACTCGGACACCCTGCATCCTACCCACACACACTCGAGCGTGCACACAGAAACACGGGGCCAAACGGTTCCTGTTGCGCCTTGACTCTCACTGTGAGGACCTCTCGAGCACTTTGATAATAATAATAATCTACATTTATCGCGCGCTCGTCAACGCCCTGAGCGCTCGCATAATACATATTAACCTAAACATGATATTCTATACACATGTAGAGCACAGTCCTATCAAAAACAATTTACATAAAGCATTATACGGAACACACACACACACACACACACACACACACACACACACACACACACACACACACACACACATACTCACACGCACGCACGCACACACACAACACAGTACACACACACACACACACACACACACACACACACACACACACACACACACACACACACACAACACACACACACCACGCACGCACGCACGCACGCACGCACGCACACACACACACACACACACGCACGCACACACACACACACACACACATACACACACACACACAAACACACGCACGCACGCACGCACACACCCCCCCAAACCCACACACATACACACACACTGCACCCCCCTCACACAAACACACGCACGCACGCGCGCGGGCACACACACATACACATAGTGACACACACACACACACACAGTGACACACACACACATATACACACAGTGATACACACACACACACATACACACAGTCACACACACACACACACACACACACACACGCGCGCGCGCGCGCGCACCCGCCCCCCCCCCCCCCACACACACACACTCATGCACACACACGGCACCCCACCCACACTCATGCACACACACACACACACACACGCACACACACAACCTAAATAGATTATAGATTGATGAATAACACACACACGCCCTAAAAAGAAAAAAAAGAAAAAAAGGTTATATTGTTGCATATCAGCTTTGTTACTGTTACAGCTGATTTGCTTGTTTCCCGTTCACGACATCTGTATCGTAGCTGCATGTCCATTTCATGTGTTCTGCCCTACAGTGTTGCAGAGCAGTGCAAAAAGGTCTGCCTACCTCAGCCACCTGAATACGTTAAGTCCTCCCTTTGCACTGAAATAGGGTACACCCACTGCGGTTATCGGGTGTGGACTAAATACCGGACACCACACGCATGCTGCCTTCGTGCGACGAATGTGTGTGTGTGTGTGTGTGTGTGTGTGTGGGTGGTTGCGTGCGTGCGTGCGTGCGTGCCGCGTGCGTGCGTGCGTGCGTGTGTACGTACATGCGTGCGTGCATGTGTGTGTGTGTGTTGTGTGCTGCGTGCGTGCGTGCGTGCGTGCGTGCGTGCGTGTGTGTGTGTGTGTTTTAACGGGTATACCGCACCATAAGCTTGATACCCGACTCGGCAATCAAAGCAGACACTACGTAACTGCTGTCTCGGCGGTTTAAAAACAACTTCATCGAGGCCGCCGGCATGGAACCAGTGTGCAAGTCACTATACCGGCAAAAGTATGTCGCCTACCCCTCACCCCAACCAGGACTACGTGACTGACGACACCTGCGTGACACAATCGATGATCTATGTATGGGTTGGAAAGGGTAGGGGGAAGGCTTAAGTGTGCCACAGCAACGCCTACCTCCTGGGTTTCGTGACTAAATACTGGAGACCAGAGATAAAAGAAACAAAAACAAAAAACAACCCCAAACAACAACAAAAAACTTTACCCCAGTGCTGGAGACGGGTGCAATCGTTGAAGGTGCACTATCAGCGCCGCTTAAAGTAGAAAGTTGTCGTTGCAAAACGCTGTCGCGCCAAATGGAGGGCACGTTTGCAGCTGCACACGCACGCACATATACACATAGTGACACACACACATACACACAGTCACACACACACACACACACATACACACAGTGATACACACACGCGCGCGCGCACCCGCGCACACACACACGCGCGCGCGCACACACACGCGCGTCGTCCCTGCATGCAATATGCACGTTTGCAGTTGTAGACCTAATCTTGTTCCGGGTACTTGTAAACGTAATGTTGTCCATGCATGCAAAATGCACGTTTGCTGTTGTAAACCTAATGTTGTTCCGGGCACTTGTAAACGTAACGTTGTCCCTGCAAAATGCACGTTTGCAGTTGTAAACCTAATCTTGTTCCGGGCACTTGTAAACGTAATGTTGTCCATGCATGCAATATACACGTTTGCAGTTGTAGACATACTGTTGTTCCGGGCACTGACAAACGTAATGTAGTTCCTGAAAAATGCGCGTTTGCAGCTGTAAACGTAATGTTCATGCAAAATGCGGTTTGCAGCTACCGCACATAGCACACACTTTCTAGTGACAAAACTTTGCAACTGCAACCGACTCTAGTTAGGGGTGGAGGTGGTGCAGCAGGGAAGTTCCAATCCTCTTTCCATTCTGATCATTTATTACACGGCTGGGGCGTTGAAAACGAATCTCTCCCTCTCGCTCTTTCCTCTGTCTTCCATTTCAAGCGAGACAAACCGAGTCAAACCGTGTTCAATAATTCTAAGACTTTTCGCTGTTCGTAGGCTATCCAAAAATGAGGTAAAGACCGTTCCCGTGTTTGAAGCAATGATCTGTTTCGAAATTGTTTGGTTTTATCGTTTGGTGGTTAAAGGATTTAATAACCTTAATCTGTTTTCTGTTCAGGATCTGTGTGTACGAGGTATAGATCAGGTGAAAATAACTATCTGTATGGATACAGGTTCAATATATGTTGTTTGTTTCTTTGAAAACATAAGTTTTCTTTTAAAAAAACCCCACTAACTTTATATATATATAATTTTCTTATTTTCGGTGCAACTTGCTGACATATGTTGTTGCGATAATTGTAAAATCAGTCTAATATTACTTATGTGAAAAGAGTTTAAATTTAAAAAAAGGAAGAAGACATGAAATGCCCAAGAGTTGCTGATCATGTGATTTACCGATACACAAATATGAAACTGAAGTGTGGCACTGTGTGTGTGTGTGTGTATTCATCACGCCACACCACAAAGCAGGCGGTGAGACACTCGTATCTGCTGATCATGTGATTTACCGATACACAAATATGAAACTGAGGTTTGGCACTGTGTGTGAGTATTCAACACGTCACACTACAAAGCAGGCGGTGAGACACTCGTTTCCTTCTTCCTTCCAGGTCGTAACCGACCACTACAAAAGTACGTGTTACCGGTCGCTCCAGTTTGCGGTGACCTGCTTGTTACACTGTGTTCAGTTAAAGGAACTAGCCATCTCAGTTTGGGCCAAAAAAAAATTGTTTTTGTTTTGTTGTTGTTAACAAAAAACAAAAACAAATCTAAAACAAGAATGACTGCTACAAACATATAAAAGGTTAAAAAGAACACTCTATTTATTTTGACAAAAATGACCTCGTGAATCAAGAGTTATTGATGGTGCCCAAAAAAGTCACCTTATAAAATCGATATAAAATCAATGGCACGTTCAGTCGCAAAACATTTACTGCGGATCATTTTCTTTTAACCAGCCCCAAGCACACGAGAAGTTTAACCTGGGAAGGCTAGTTCCTTTAAAGTGTTATTGTTCCGTCAGCGTATTTGTTGTTCACCATGCAGCACTTAAAGTGAAATCCGGGCAAGGATTTTGAAAGAACTATAGCTTGTGTGCGAAACGGCGTTACTGCTTCATGGGCTAATGCTGTTGTGAATAATAATGGTAAATTTATAGTGTTTTTGGCAACTGAATTACACAAAAATCTGGAACGCACAGTAATTAAACATCAGTGACATCAGAATACTAAGTATATCTATTCAACCAACTGCATGCACGTGCGCACACACACACACATACACGCTTGGGCACCATCAACAACTAAAATGTTAATACACTGGTTTTTATTTCACACTTAAAAATACAAATCATCCAAGTGAATATCAGGTGGTAAAACGTTCCACATGAGCAATGGCACCAAGAGCCTCTTGATAACATAGATCTCCAAGTTTGCACCAGTGCAAAGTACAAATGCAAATCCAAACACAATTAAAATACCTGTAAACACTAAATGAGACACACCGCATACAGTCTAACCACTTTGATTGGCAGGGTAAACTGTTACGAATTTTGGAACAACCTTGGTGCAGTGGAACTCCGGACAAAAGACTGCACTGAGTATTAACTGCTCTCTGAAGAGGGGTGCTCTTTAGTGATGGAGGTGTTCATGTTAATCATGAATCATCGGAGCACTTATTTAAGTGCTTCGTCTCTAGGGGTGCTCTTTAGTGATAGAGGTGTTCATGTTAATCATGAATCATTTGAGCACTTCTTTAAGTGCTTCGTCTCTAGGGGTGCTCTTTAGTGATAGAGGTGTTTATGTTAATCATGAATCATCGGAGCACTTATTTAAGTGCTTCGTCTCTAGGGGTGCTCTTTAGTGATAGAGGTGTTCATGTTAATCATGAATCATCTGAGCACTTATTTAAGTGCTTCGTCTCCAGGGGTGCTCTTTAGTGATGGAGGTGTTCATGTTAATCATGAATCATCTGAGCACTTATTTAAGTGCTTCGTCTCTAGGGGTGCTCTTTAGTGATGGAGGTGTTCATGTTAATCATGAATCATTTGAGCACTTCTTTAAGTGCTTCATCTCTAAACAGGCCCTATCTGCTGTAGGGCAGGAAGACAAGGGTGCTCTTTAGTGATGGAGGTGTTCATGTTAATCATGAATCACTGAGCACTTATTTAAGTGCTTCATCTCCAAACAAGCCCTATCTGCTGTAGGGCAGGAAGGTGTATTTCAAACCTGTTGCCAGTGGGCGCTGCTTTCTTCTTTTTGTTGTTGTTCATAATTGCGTATGAGGTTGAAGGGTAACTAAATTTCAATTTCCCACCAGCATGAATAAAATATATTGTTGTTGTTATTGTGGCTTGATGCACAGTGGCTTTTGGAACTACTTTCATTAATTGACAAAAGTGTGCTTATCTTCTGTAACCACATCAGTGAGACTCTTGACAGTTTGAAACTAAAGATGAATGGACCGTTACCTAATACTGAGGGGGAAATACTAACTGGACCAAAACCTCACTTTTGATCTCTTCACCAGTATTGACCAAGCTTAAAAAAAGAGAGCAGTTAATGGAATCTCAAACGTGTGCAGATTGGCTGGGGCACATGAAACCCCTGTTTTTGACCTCAACCAAATGTCCTTTTTATTTCTTCCAAATTTCCATTTCATCCAAATTGAATGCAGGTACCAGGATTTGAACCTACAACCGCTAAAGTCCCATGCCTATGGTGCCTGATCTCCTTAGGAATTAAGACAACTATAACACATTAGAAAAGTGAACTTCAAAGAGTGGCACTACTCCTTATACAAATGGAAAAGGATTTTTTTTTACCTTGCCAACTTAAACAAATAATAAGTTCATTGTTAGGCTAGACACTGTGTGTGATTATGTTGAGACTGGCAATACCACTGAACTGTATAGTTATTCATGCAGAGTTGTCTCTGGAGAGGCTCTGGTGGGAACCAACAGTCCAGGAAGTGGGGGAAGAGGGGAATTATTCCAACATGCACTGTCACCGCCAGAATGATTCTGCATCCAGATGGGCAGCGATGCGAACCATCTGTGTCGTTATCTGTGACGGACAAAGTCACAAGACAGTGTCCATAAACCACAACGTTTGAAGAGAGAGGAGAGCTGAAGTCGAATCACACTGAGGTCTGCCTGCTTACTGACCCAGCACCTTCATTACCGCTTGACCAAACGGGCTCACCACAAATAACAATAAAAATGACAATCAATCATTTACCTTTGGACTTGACACAGTGTAAACTTTGGTCATGACCGTTCATCAGATTAACATAACAAGAAGAATGGTATGTAAGAAGTGCAAATGTTCTATATATAGTACAAAATGCACAGAGTTAAAAAATACAAAAAATGGGAGGACACTCATGATCAGAATAACTAATGATCAATGGGATCACCATTACTACGTAGTCTTCATTACTAGGTAGTCTTGATGACTACTAAGATCAACGTAATAAAATTACAGCACTTGTGGCATACAAATATGATCAGTTAACACAAACCCAGGAATTATATATATATAAAACTTATATAATTATGTGCACACACACACTAAGGGAGGGGGTAAAAGGTCAACAGTATCTCTAGGTCTGTGTCAGACTGTATTTGTTAATAATGAGGGCATCTTAATGTATTAACCTGTATAATTCACATACACACATGCACACACACACACACATGTGTGCACATGCACAAAGACAGACCCCCACACATGCTTATAATACACACTCAAGGCACATAAAAATGCAGAACAATCGTCATCATCAGAGTGCAATAACAAACAAATGTTTATAAAGGTCAAAAAGTGTTGGAAAATAAGTCAATATTGCACGGCTGTTGCAGTAATGCATGCATATCAAATAAAAATGAAAAAGAAGCATCCATCAAACAAATATCCAATACAGGAAATGCCCCCTTAAACTTTAAAGGAACTAGCTCTCTCAAAACAAGTGCTATCATGTTTTCTGGTAGAAGAAACCAAAATATGCTCCAATCATTTCACATGACTTTCTAAGCTCAGTTTTGACAACAACAGACAATGTCAATGAAAGTGACTGCAGACAATGACAGGTGTCCGAGCTTGCCAGTGTTCCATGTACCAGCTCTTCATGTCTGGCATGAGTGGTCTGCACTCACACTGCCTGAAGAATAAGATCAAAGTTGTGATGGCTATGGCCAGATGTGACACTTGATGGCATTTTCTGCAATCAAGTCCTGCTAGATGCTGGTATCACTGACAAAAAAGGACTGTAAATTGAAAATAAAATGGTTCCAAGATATTAAAAACAAACCCCTCAATTTTGAGGTTTTATTTCGATCTCTTCTATCTGTTGGAGAAAGGATGCTCTTTTGGGGTGAAAAACAGTTTGAGAAGGCTATTTTTTTTTTTTTTAATCATTTGGATAATCGTATTTGATGCTGCTGGGTCGGAGTTAAAAATACTGTCCGGTATTTAAAGCCTGTCTGCAATGGCACTACTAAATTGATCGAAGTACATGTTGATATATATATAAAAAGAAAATAATAACATCCAGGAAAAGAATGGAAACAGTAAACATAAAGTAACAACACACATGAAGAAAAGGAAAACAGTAAACATACAGTAACGACATATAGGAACAGAAGGAAAACAGTAAACATACAGTGTGTGTGTGTGTGTGCGTGTGTGCGTGCGTTTAATTGTTTTGACTATTTTGTTCTTTGCTTTGGGACGGGCTATGTGCTACAATTTGGAGAAGCAGCTAGTACATTATTATCATCCTTATAAAGAGGAAACACCTAAATGTTATAAGCATGAAAAATGCAAAGTTATGGCACAGAAAAGACAGTACAAATTTGGGTGCTTAACGTGCTATGATTTTAAGTACTGCCTAATAGTAGATAACCATTATATAGTGCTACTGAACAAACTTACACAGCTTTAAAAAAAAAAAAAAAAAAAAATCTCCAACAGAGTGAGAGAGGCATAGGCCTAATCACATTTCGAAGGATGCTCATTCCACAAATTGGCATTCAACACAGGAGTTACTGAATTAGTACAGTGACACTTCTGCTAGGTTGGTGGTTGTCGGTAAATGGACTGAAGTGGACATGAACAGGAAAACAGTCAATGACCTGACAAAACATGCATCGAACCAACATCTGGACAAACACAGTGCCAAGTGATTACTGGGGGAGTCAGTCATTGAAACATTATCCACAACAAAAACCAACAGCTCAGTGCTGATCAGGTGAAGCTATAAATGATATTTTAGCCGTTGCTGTTGCTTCACTCCGCAGTGGATTCCTCTCCACGCAGTGGATATTATCATAAATAGAGCACATCAAACCTGAGCGGGTATTATCACGCAGCACATCGAACCTGGAAAATTGCGCAGCAAACAAAAACCAGCAATACACATGTCAAACCAACATTCGGGGAAGTCCAGCACAATCACAGATACAGTGGCCACAATGAAGAGCAAAAGAAATGTGTTGATTTGATGCAACGAAGCTTGACAGTTTAGCCATTGTGGTTTCAACTGGGAATGGATATTATTATACAGTACACAGTGAACGAAAACTAGGCAAGCAGATCTAGTTGAATGCGATCGGCAAAATGGCAGCAGTCAGTCTCTACTGCACGAAATCAGCTGGGGAGGATACGACGAGCATGCTGCATGATTTCAATTTTTCAAATTTTTCAAAAATCTGAAACAGAATGACTGCTAGCGTTCTAAAACAAGATCCAAACACAAAAAGGTTCCAAAAGAACACTTACATGACACGGACACACAATATGCAAATTTTCAGGGAAATCCCCTTTGTTAAGCCACAAAAGACACTTAAACAACAGTTAAACGGTTAAAAATGATGAAAAACAAGAAAGAAACTTTTTTTTTTAGTTGATCTGTTGTCGCTTGTAGGAAGATTGTAGGCATGACAATGATGTGTAATAGGTGTGATGTAATGAAGATCATCAGTGTGATGTAAAACTGAAATGGAACAGAAGAGTGACAGAGAAAGGTGAGCAGATTGGAGGGGTGGGGGAGGGGGGGGTGGTGGTGGTGGTGAGAGAGTGAACCTTTTTTTGCGTTTGGATTTAAAAAACATATTTATGTGGAAGAGCACAGCTTGGAAAGTAAAATCAGATTTTTTTATTCCATTTCATGGCCAAGCGCATCTTCACACCTGTCACTTAAGTTATCAGGGCCATGTTTGTCAGCACACCCACAAAGATAGTAGGCAAACAAAGTGGCTTTTCAACCAGTCAGTGCTGGAGGAAAAGACTTGTGAACCAGTCAACATTGTGGACAGGAATCTGATTAGGCTTTTTTAACCTCATGGATCTTATTCCAAAACTTTAAGTTCAGGTTATGTTACTTACATCAAGTTTATGCTGCCTTATGGTTAACTCTTGCAAGTTTATCCTTTATACTGTAAGCATCATTACAAGGGACTTCTGGCATGTTTTTAGTGTGTACCAAAAAAAAACAAGGAAGTCTGTCTTGGCAAAAGGATACCATTCTTTATGGGGTCAGCTGTTTCAACATGCACTGAGAGTACTTTTAGAGTTACAAATAATAATGCCCCCCCCCCCCCCCCCCCCCCCCCCCCCCCCCCCCCCAACAAAAAAATCATCCTGGGATCTTTTAAGTTGGAAGACCCATCATTTTGCATGAACTGGTGACAGTAAAGACTGTATTGAAAACCTTTCTCTTTTTAAAAGCCTTTTCTTCAGTCTCATTGCCCTGATATGTGACTGGTGTGTGTGTGTGTGCGCGCATGCGTGTGAGTGCGTGCGAGTCTCTGCGTGTGCATGCATGTGTGTGTGCATTCATATTGTATGCGCTGAATTTTGACAATATGTATTTGTAAAGAACGTGTAAGCGCTTAGGGCCTGTGCGGGTTAGGCGCTCTAAGTATTCATTATTATTATTATTGCTTGCAGTGTAACAGAGCATGAAAAATTCAAGGAGACCACAGACAATGAAGCATCACAGGACCTATTAAAACAGCAGAACAAAACAAAAACAATAACAACATTCACAGCAAGTTTTTAGCCAATTTTTGGTATAGGTTGTTAAGAAGGGAAGTTTGAAAGTTGTGGAAACATGGCTGTGAGCACTGCCATTTTGTCTGGAATTCTCTGTGTTTGATAGCACAAAGAAAGCCTGCACGTGTGACACAAGCGTACACTGTCATGAACCAACCCTTTTCTGTTCCTCATTGTAGAAGAGTGAACCAACATGACTGTGCTCCATGGAGCTCAACTTTGAAGCAAAATATATCAATACTGATGGAACAACCATGCAAACTCTGAAAATAGATATAGCTTTGGGCCATGGGATAGGTGCTTTAGAAATTTCCATTATCATTATAATAAAAATAGTTGATACTTTTTTGTGCTGTCAGGCTAACTCGCAATAGAAACAGTGGCATATTTTCCATGTTGACAGGCTAACTTGTAATAGAAATAGTGGCATATTTTCCATGCTGTCAGGCTAACTTGCAATAGAAATAGTGGCACATTTTCCATGTTGTTAGGCTAACTTGCAGTAGAAAGAGTGGCATATTTTCCATGCTGTCAGGCTAACTGCCATCTTTGCTTGGGGTCTCCTTTAATTAGCAGGTACTGTTGTGCTGGGGGTCTCCTTTAATTGGCATGAACTGTGGTATTATGCACTCTGCACATACTGTTTAACTAACCAGAACCACTTTCACTTCACATAAACTTCAGTGCAAAACAGTCAGAAAACTGAAAATCAGTAACATGTACATCTTGATAAAGAGATGCATGACAAGAGATCTCACTTATTCTGTATACTCAGTGATCAAAGTTCTACTGTTTCATATGGAAAAAGGAAAGAAAGAAAGAAAGAAAGAAAGAAAAAAAAAATGGACATTTATAAGCAAAGTTTTATTTATCACAGAGTAGCATATTATATTTAGCACATATATTTAGTGGTTAAAAAATGTAACATATAAAAAAAAAAGACCCCTCCCATCCCCCCCAAAAAACCATACACATTACATACACCCTCACAACCACCCACAGGCACAGAAAAACACCGCTAAAAACCCTGAAACAAAACAAAACTGCAACAAAATAAGTTTTGTCACTTGTGCAGCCAAACCCCACTGAGTGCCTAGATACTGTATGTAACTGTATGCCACTGTCATCGTCAGCATACTTCCACTGCACACTTTTGCTTATGATAATCTACCATCAAACTACGTTTGACTGCAAAAGAATCATTAGTTCCAATGATATAGTCTCAGTAAAAACAGCCGTATTTTCATTACATTACATAAGACCTCACTGTGACCTTGACCTTGAAGACTGCAACCTTTTTCACACGACGCTCCGCCCCATGGTGATGCACCGGCATACCAAGTTTGGTTACAAAAAGTTCCGCAGTTCAGAAGATATATTCTGGACAAAGTCAGATCACAGATGGACAGGCAGACGGATGGACAGACAGACAGATGGGCAGGCAGACAGACAGATGGATGGACAGACAGAATGAGATAGGCAAACGGATGGACAGACAGGCATGGTGAGTCATGGGTATAACAAGCGAGCCAAAATGGCCCAAAATGGCCAGACAGAAGAATAGTCATCATCACAGAGATGTCTGTCAGTTTTCAAGAGAGTCCATAATCACAGTTTTAAAGAATCAAATGTTTTCTTAAAGAAGAGGATGAAAGGAAGAAGGAAAATAATGAGGACAAGAATCATTTCAAACAGATGTTCGTGTACTCAAAGATTCAATCCAAAAAGCAAAAAACAAAAAAAGACTCTATGGCGACAACCCTATGGCAATCAATCATTAAAATGGAAAACCAGAATGACCAGACAACAGTCACTGCACACTTCTAAGCCAGCGTAGCTCCATCAGGCTATGTGCCAACCACACCCTAAGCCAGCGTAGCTCCATCAGGCTACATGCCAACCACACCCTAAGCCAGTGTAGCCCCATCAGACTACATGCTGACCAAACACACGTTTAAGCCAGAGTAGTCCCATCAGGCTACATGCTGACATACCACACCATTTGACAGCAGGCAAGTCCACCTTCCAAAACTCAAAAAGGCATCAGTTACAAGCTCTGAGTAAATGACAAACCTAATATTGCTGCACATCCAACAAGACCAATATTAACTGATCAGTTGCCTGACTGGAAACGCGTATATACTTCAACCCACCAATCTGATGCAGCCTCCAATTAAAACTGACCCATCAGAAATTACCACTATATTCCTCGACAGCAGAGGCCTGAACGTTGTGGGCAGCTGGCATCTCGTGCTGGTTGCTTCTGCAGCAATCGGTGGGTGATGTCTGCCCCTGCCTCAAGCGAGTCTGCATCATCAAGTCGCCAATGGTGCCAAAGACGAAGTAGCCCATGGCGAAGCCTGCAGAGCAAGAAGCTACTGTTTATTGGCCTTGTCAACTCTGGAAGTTCAATCTAAAGATATCACATACCAAGACAGCACTCTAAGGGCCTGTTTACACTTTCCGTGCACCTGATGGGCACTGTCCAGATGTAAACAGCCTGCTGCAAGTCCAGTCGCTGTCTACATTTAGTATGCCTACACTTAGTCACTGTCTACATTTAGTATATATCTACACTTAGTCACTGTCTACATTTAGTATGTCTACACTTAGTCACTGTCTACATTTAGTATGTCTATATTTAGTCACTGTCTACATTTAGTATGTCTACACTTAGTCACTGTCTACATTTAGTATGTCTACATTTAGTCACTGTCTACATTTAGTATATCTACACTTAGTCACTGTCTACATTTAGTATGTCTACACTTAGTCACTGTCTACATTTAGTATGTCTACACTTAGTCACTGTCTACATTTAGTATGTCTACACTTAGTTGCTGTTTACACTTAGTACATCTACACTTAGTCACTATGAACACTTAGTAGCTATGTATACTTAGTTTCTATCTACACTTAGTTGCTACCCCCACTTATTGTGCTCAAGTCTCTCATCAGGTGGACGGTTTGTGCCATCAGGCATTTCTCAGGGGTTCAGAAGCCCTTTTTTATTTGGTCATGCAACCAGCATAAACAATTTTTCAGGGATTCAGATGCCCCTTTTTGGTGGTCATGCAACCAGCATAAACTATTTTTCAGGGATTCATATGCCCTTTTTTTTTGGGTCATGTAACCAGCATAAAAAAAATAGTCAGGGATTCAGATACCCTTTTTGTTGTTATGTAACCAGCATAAACTATTTTTCAGGGATTCAGATGCCCCCTTTTTAGTTCATGTAACCAGCATGAACTATTTTTCAGGGATTCAGATGCCCTTTTTTGTTGTTCATGTAACCAGCATAAACTATATTTCAGGGATTCAGATGCCCTTTTTTTTGTTCATGTAACCAGCATAAACTATTTTTCAGCGATTCAGATGCCCTTGTTTTTTTGTTCATGTAACCAGCATAAACTATTTTTCAGGGATTCAGATGCCCTTTGGGGGTGGGTGAGAGAAAAAATGAAAGGAATGATGACATACCAACAACAACAGCAATCATCAGCCACACGTTGTACGTCATCACCAACAGCATCAACAAGTAGCCATAAAAATAGTTCAGCATGTGGCACAGTGTGCTCAGGACATGCAGGACGATCCTGAAATGAACAACATATATCAATCAATGCTATCCATTCTTTGCACCTCTTTAGTCAACAAGTCCCTGACAAACAAACCTGTTTGGTCAACAAGTCCCTGACAAACAAATCTGTTCAGTCAACAAGTCCCTGACAAACAAACCAGTTCAGTCAACAAGTCCCTGACAAACAAAACAAACCTGTTTGGTCAACAAGTCCCTGACAAACAAACCTGTTCAGTCAACAAGTCGCTGACAAACAAACCTGTTCAGTCAACAAGTCCCTGACAAACCTGTTCAGTCAACAAGGGGGGGACTGTTTCATGACAGTGACAGCTTTGAGAAAAAAGAACTCTGAAACAAGAGTAACTCCTAGCATTGTAAAACAAGATCCAAACACATAAACAGCTAAAAAGAACACCAATTGACTATGACAATACAAAGCATGTGTGAATTTCCGGGGTAAGCCCCTTTTTTCAAAGCCCAAAACAACAGTTGTACAGTGATATTGTACTTTTCTAGTTGCGGTTAGTTAAGGTCATGCCAACATTCTTCCAGACATTCAACAAACTGCAACCAGATAAGAACAATATTTTCATTTATCACCTTAACTTTACTTTGTGGCTGTCAAAAAGGGGGCTTATTGTCCAACTGGATTAGTGTTCTTTGGAACCGTTTATTTTTCCTTCTTCACCCTCCCTGTGCCCTAACTGATCTTCTCATGACAAGGACATACTGAACAAGGTCTGCTGGCAGTGAGCATCCCAGAGCAGTGGCTGATGAGCAGGAATGTGTGTTGTTTTGTTACTGTAATTTTCTACTGATTGGATAAAAACGTCTCATCCTTGTCACCTTTCAAGGCTTCTCAAACAACACATCTCCTCCTTACTGCCATTCCATGAAAATATCAATCTGGGTGTGCACACACACACACACACACACACCCATACACATGCACAGACACACTCTCTAACCCCCATCAACACACTTACACCTCCACCCACCCCCACCACCCACCCAACCCCCTACTCACTTAATCCCCCCCCCCCCCCCCCCCAAATGAAATGCAATGAAAACTGACGTTCCACAGCCCACAACTCACCTCTGATTTCTGATCTGTGCCACCGTGACTGGGAACTGCAGGCTGGAGACGAGAATGATGTCATCATTGCCATCGGTGCCAGGGGTGCCCACGGAGTTGTCAGGGCTGTTCTGAACCCCTGCCAACGGGTTCTCGGTCAACCGGAGAGTCAAGTACTGCTTCAGAAGCTTCAGGGCTTCAAAGATCACTGTGGCGATGAAGATTACAGCACATGCTCCAACCATCTCTGTGACAGATGTATAAAACAAAAGAGTTACCATATTCTTCTTCCTTGACAGACCATCCTCATCCAAAATTGCAATTACCATGTTCTTTTCTTTCTTGACAGACCATCCTCATCCAAAATTGCAAACAAGCTGTTTACTTCATTGGTATGTTGCTGCTTTTTATGGACAGAGATTGTGCAAAAGTAATTTTCAGCTTGATTTTAAATGTGTGTTTACCGTAACAACAAAACACACACAACACACACACACACACACACACACACACACCACACACACACACACACACAATTACTGAATGACTTACATCAGAACAGATTTAAAAAAATGAGGATGTACCTCTGGTGGAGTTTATATATACATTGTATTTACATGCATGCCAGGTGAGAGTTACTGTAGGTGACTCAGGTTTTGGTGTTGTACTTGTGTTACATATTCTGAGTGCTAATTTACCCCCTTGTGTGTTGATACAAAACAGGTTAGTTTTCTGGAATCTTTGCACAACAGTTAGCGCTCTCCAGCAGTTGAAGCAGCATTATATGTGATGCTAATATACACTTGAATTCATCTTAATTTTGTAAAAAGAAAGAAAATCCTACACAAGCTCAAAATGCTGAAATTTGGAACGCTTCAGTAAAGCTGTCGAGCATTACCAGTATACTGCTAAACCTCTGTGTGAGGTTTCTATGGTGCTGTATACTGATATGGCATGGGCACCAACAGACCACAACCGCAACAATGCAGAAATTGAGCATATATATAAGCTATATATATATAATAGATGTATACATGTATCATGTATGAATTGTATTCAGATTTTAGTAGAAAACTTCAACAACTTTGCAGAAGCTGATCTACAATCAACTATAATTATAAACTAGACACTGGGTGATTTATCTAAGGAGACATTATTCCATTTACTATTGATAAAACCAAATTTCTCGATGGGGGGTTGGGGCATTGTCCTTGTAAATGACATCTTGCCAAGCTTTGCTTGTGGATCAAATTGAACTTCAAAACACAATGCATTTATTTGTTCTGTCTGAAAAATAGTTTTAAAAAGTACGAAAAGAGTAACTGCAGGCATTAGTTTGGTAAATAATGTCTGTTCAAAAATTTGAACTATTTCACAAAATATGAAGTCAAATCAAAAAACTCCAGAAGCCATGCCAACTTCAGTAGTTCAACTGTCATTTAATATGTAGTCAGAAAATCTTGTCTGACTTGATATATTCTTTGAACAGACAATATTCTTTGCAAAATGTAACTGGCATTCACTAAAACCAATGCAGAAGTATGATCAACATTTGACATTTGCTAAAAAAAAATATGTGCCTTTGCCCTTGCATATTAGGTATATATGCACAAGCTAACATCCTAAAATTGACTTAAGAGAGTTTTTAGATTTTTCCCAACAGTGACAATAGCCTATTTTAAATCATGTTTGTTAAAAAATTTATCACTGATTTTATGCCAAACTTAAAAAATGAGTTTTGTGGGAGATGATCTGTTGGATCGGATTTACAAATGAGTGTCAAGTGCCACAACTTGCTGTCTCATGCGGCAATCCATTTACTGTTTGTCTCCAGAGCAATGCATACATATGCAACTCCCTTTCTGGGTTTCGAGCTTCTTGACTTTGTGTAGGAGGTGTTGTAGTGCTGCACCTTGATAATCTACCTCAGGTTTTACTGTCGTGCAAGGGCTGGTGACCACTTGGATCACAAAATACGTACATACGTTATTTGTGTATATGATTTTTCTTCTATTTTCCCCCCTCCTTTTTTTTCTCCTCCCCCCCCCACCCCCACCTGGTGTTGTGTATGTTGATATGAACACTCGCTCAAGTCAATTAAACCATTGAAATCTTGTCTCCAGAGCAATGCCACTGCACGTCATTATAGCTACATTAAGGAAGGAACCCAGCTTCTAAATCTGATGCAAAATCAATGAAAAGTTTTCAGGCACATGCACAATACCTTTTATTTATTTTGTATCACTTTAAATAGTTCAATAACTGTTGGACATGTGTATTCTGAGAATATAAAATAGTTTTTATTTAACTGGGGTTTTTTTTTTTTGATCACCTGTTGGACATGTGTGTTCTGAGAATATAAAATAGTTTTTATTCAACTGGTGTTCATTTATTTTGATCACTTTAATACCCGTTGGACATGTGTGCTTTGAGAATTGTTTTAAAATTTCTTTTAACACTTTAGGGTCAGTTTATACAAGTAACACTAGTCATGCGTTTGCTGTACTCCAGTTACTTGTACACAAGTAATGGTTGGTTATTGTACAAAACTCCTGTATTCTCTCTTTCTCTCTGTTTTTAAACAGAGCTGATTCTTTGCTTTGCAAAATTCCACCAATGTTGAACTCCAACTTTTATGTGGGATTTGTGAGTGTGTGTGTGTCTGTGCATGCATGTTTGTGCGTGCATATGTACACATGCATGCATACGTGTGTGTCTGTGTGTGTGTATGTGTGTGTCTGTGCGTTTTCCAATGACAACCAAAATGTGTGCAAATAATGTGGAAAAATCATAAATATCATTTTTTCTGTAACATCACATTGGGGCACAAACTCAGGGCAAGCAGGCAAGCACAGCAATGATGAGTCTCAGCAGAACAGGATTAAAAAACGGACAAAGTGTTGCAGTTAATGTGTTTCTATAATAAAGATATATAATAACATATACTGGAAAGCACTGATTGCTGAAGCACACTTAGAGGTTTTAACATAATCTATTCATGTTCTGTCAGGCGTGACTGCGTGGCATATTCGTTTCAAACGCAAAGAGTCTTTTCACGTTTTGTCATGCGTTCGGTATCAATTACGGCCACATTATCCACAGGGAAAAAATAAGTAAATCATCAGTATCACCCGATATCCCTTCTCCCATCAAAGTCTGTCGGCGATGTTTTGGGGTGGTTTCAGGTCCCTGTAAGACAATTTTTCAGCCATTCAAACGTCCTGTGACAATGTTTATCTACAATTTGAAGTCACTGCAAACTGAACTTGATGCTTCGTTGTCTGACAGGGATTCATTTTCCATGGGAAAAGGGAAGCTAGTATCAGTGGAGCGCCAGTCCCGTTTAGAATGCTAGTGGAATTTCTGCAGCCTTTGTTGCTGTCGGCTCTTTAATGCATGCAATCCTGCAGCACACACATGACCTTGGGTTTTCATCTCATTTAAAGGACTAAACACTGAGTCCATCACTAAGATCAAGGGGAGAAGGGAACAAACTGGCTCAACTGGGTTTGAACCCACATCCTGTCAAGGGGAGAAGGGAACAAACTGGCTCAACTGGGTTTGAACCCACATCCTGTCAAGGGGAGAAGGGAACAAACTGGCTCAACTGGGTTTGAACCCACATCCTGTCAATCTCAAGTAAAACTAAAAGATCTTAATCACAAATGAGATTTTTAGCACATAATCATTTTAAAAAAAAAAACTTGCTTGAACCCACAACCTGTCAATCTCAAGTAAAAGAGCTTATTCCTATTCACACCTGAGTTTTTTTCTGCATATATATAATCATTAAAAAAACAACTTGTTTGAACCCACATCCCATCAATCTCAAGTAAAAGAGCTTATTCTTATTCACACGTGAGATTTTTAGCATATAATCATTAAAAAACAACTTACCTCCTGTGTTGTTGATGTTGAGACCCTTGAACAGGAGATTCTTTGACACCACATCGGTGAAAAAGTATTGCTGTAAAAACAACAACAGAAACATCATGCACAAAAAGTACATAGATCTACAATACAATATGGGCAGACAGCACAAGAAGCATATCAGGATTTATTTATTTTTAATCAGCCTGAAAAACAAAACAAAAAAGTCAGTGGATGCACATGTATACTACACAGAGACAGACCCAGACCCACAGCAATCTGACTCACAAAAATGCCACTTCTCTGGAGGTCAGCACACGCATGCATGCACACACTCACATGCATGCATGTTGCCAACATGCACACACACACACACTCTCTCCCTCTCTCTCTTGAAATGGTTCAGAAGCAGTTTGTTGTAAATAACCACACACACACACACACACACACACACAAATCAATTTCTTGGTTTCTAATGTGTATACATGCATGTATAATCTCCCAGTGTTATTATGAACTGATTTATTACTATTTTGTATTAATCATAATTATCGATTGACGTTGATTTTTCTCCCATGCTCATATGTCTATACACATATATATATGTTTAAATGTTTGTAACTGTTTTGAGGACAGGTTGCCCAACAAGCATTCATGCTTGTGTAATTAAAGTTCAATCAATCAATCAATCTCTCTCACACACACACACACTCTCTCTCTCTCGTACACACACACACACACGCACGCATGCACGCACACACACACGCACAAACAGTATACTTCTCCCCACCCCCACTCTGAGTCATGTGCTCAGATTAACTAGACTTCCAGAATAACAAATTGTACTCTCCTCCCTTACAAAGCTGTTTAGTTTTACCTCCAGTGACCAGACTAATTAATCTGACTGATTAGTCTGCTACTTCTGGTTCTGAACTCCGTTCCTGCAGTATCCCACTCAGGAATCATGGCAAAAGAATGGAATGAGTTCCGCTGCCACCAGATGCAGCGGTGGCCCCTACTCCTCAGACCTCAGTGTCCAGTCAGCTAAGACAGCGCCGGACTATTATGGTTTTCAGTTTGTAGAGCAGCAGCCTTTCTAACATTGTAACAAGGACCAGCAAAAGCCTCAGTGCCTTGTTACTGTTATATATTCAGCCATGGAGTCTGCATTAATTTGTTTGAAGATTATAATTTGTTTTTCTAATTTAATCACCTAATCATATAACGATTTTGAAAGTCACAGGAAGCAGCATTTGGCACATTTTTGAACAATGTTGACAAGGGTATGCAATGTAATGTAAAAGTATTTGTAAGGCACTTGCAATTAATGTGAACCCAAAGCACATGTATTATCTTGGATAAGCCAGCTTCTAGACCACTACTAACACATCTGAAAGAATAATACAAGAGCAAAGCATACTCCTTTCTAATAATTTATGACTGTGCAAGCCTATTTAGCTTTTAAGAAATGTGTATCATTCATTTCACTGTATTTGTGACTCGATATACCAGGAGAAACCAAAACAACAACAAGAAAAACAGAAGTAACTGTGTGCCTGCAAAATTCAAATAAAACTGACAAACCTCTAAGTGTGTGTTTTTTCAGCAAAAAAGAAAACGACAAAAACGGCAAAAAACATGCCAAAACTTTCTTTTTCTTCCAGTGGAAGTTAGGCACAATCATTTTGATTGTGTTGAGCATCGTACACTATAACATTATCTGTGCGTCTATGTCACCAGCTGTTAGGCATTCTCTTGGTCTTACTGAACGGTGGACATAGGATCCTCAAAATATATGGCTGACTGGGCTCAAAGTACCAACTAACAAACAAAATCCTCAGTGTGTGCAATGATCTCAGTGTACACTATGCTCATGAAAGCAGTTCAGGCACTGACATTAGTGACAAGGTGACACTTGACACTAATGTCAGTGAACTGAGGACAATTTTGGAACTGAGGATAATTTTGGCTGACGAAACACCCATTTTAGACCTGAAGTTGGCAAGAGACACAGACAGATTTAGCCCTCCCCGTAGTAAGACTACACAATAGTGAATACCTACAGTCATTGTGAATGTGTGCACGCATGTGTGTGCTGACCTCAAGAGTTAATTGAGGACAATTTTTGAACTGAGGATAATTTGGGCTGACGAAACACCCATTCAGACCTGAAGTTAACAAGAGACACACAGACAGAAGTGACAGATTTAGGACTCCCCATAGTAAGACTACACAATACCTACGGTCCTTCATTCCAACGGCCATTCGAGTACACAATCAACAAGCAGGCAGATAAACACAACATGCAATGGCTGGAGATGGGAATGCGGGACACTGAGGTTGGGATAAAATAGATGAGTGTATCGAATGGAAGGCAGCTGTTTGAAAAGAGTGTGAACATGTGTTGTTGGTGCAATGTTTTATCGTATAATACATTTTATGGCACTGTTGGCAACATGCATGCATGCGAATGTGTGACTGCATGTGTGTGCTGACCTCCAGAGAATTGTCAGTTAATTGAGGACAATTTTGGAACTGAGGATAATTTGGGCTGACGAAACACCCATTCAGACCTGAAGCTGACAAGAGACACACAGACAGAAGTGACAGATTTAGGACTCCCCATAGTAAGACTACACAATACCTACGGTCATTCATTCCAACAGCCATTCAAGCACACAATCAACAAGCAGGCAGATAAACACAACATGCAATGGCTGGAGATGGGAATGTGGGGACAATGAGGTTGGGATGAAACAGAAGAGTGTTTAGTACTGAATGGGAGGCAGCTGTTTGAAAAGAATGAAAACATGTGTTGTTGGAACAATGTTTTATCATATATATATATATATATATATATGTATATATAATACATTTTATGGCAGAGCCATGTAATTTCCACAATTAATTAATTGTCTTGCATCTGGCAAGTGTTCACTCTGGATACCTGAAAACTCATTAAGAATGCATACTTTTTCTTCTTCTGGGTATATCCACAGGCGACATGTTTCACCATTACTAACGTTCCAGGGGTTGTAAAGAAGGAAAATCTGTACTGGTTCTTATGTTGCAAGACATCCAGGGTTCTAGCATTGGTGCAAGAGTGGGAGACTGTACAGTGCAGTCACAGGGATTTGGTGGCTAACAAAGCCATCTTGAATCATTGACACTGTCCACAGACTGGCAGTAAACAGTCATGTTGGCAAAGTGGTTCCAGGCTGCTGTCATCCTGACAAAGACAGTTCTTGAACTGGTCTGTTTGGCAACTGTGGACCATTTACTGAATGTATGAAGTTGTTGAAAAGACCAGTTGTGTTGTAGTTGTTGGGCTTTGGGAATATGAACCAGTTGCAAAAGGTGGTGATACACTCATACAGTGCGCTACAAGTATTAAACTGATAATAAACTAGCATGTGCATGTATCCTCAATGTGTTTGATGTCTGCTTTGTTGGACTGTTTGTTTTCTGAAGAGATACATACAACAGAATAAAGAGTGTAAGCACCATATTAAAGGTAAAAATTAATTTCTTTGCAAAATCTTTGAAATTCAGTGAGGTCCAAATGGGACATTTACACCCCTGTCCACTGCCAACTACACCATTATCACATATTTTACATAATGAGGAAACAAGAGACAATATATTTGACTACATTTTCTACTCACAACTGAAAAAATTGCTCCTCAAGTTTTCAGATTGTTTGATTGGAAATTGTTCCCAGTCGGTTGTGACTTGTCCATTTATGCATCGTTATTAACCATTCCCCTTCTCTTTACGAGTACAGAAAACACAAACCAACATTTCAAATTATCAATAATTGGTGATATGTTTCCTTATTTCCTCAAAATACTGCTAGAATTGTAAACAAAAAGGTAAAAACAAAACAAAAAAAACAATCACTACTCAGTTGATTTCATGTCTGATCATCACAACCGACCTTTTATCACAACTGATTTTTTATAGGGAAGCTTGGAAAACATCATGTTCACTTAACAGGTTTGGTCTCACTTATCTTTTCTCTGCCATTTAAAAAAAGAAGTAATTATTTGTTCTTTCATTAAATTCAGAAATTTTAGTTAAATTTCTGAGTTGAAATTTTGAGTGCATTGTCCTGTTTTTTTGTATGACCTTTTGTCAATGGCTCATATAAGAATATTTGCCAGGTTTCTGGTGATAAACATTGAAAGATGGCATTGTCAAGACCAGACCATAAACCATTTTGTAGAAGATGGTCAAATGGATCTCAGACATTTGATTGAATGGCATTTTGTTGATGCAATCATTCATGTGTGCGCACTCATGCAGGTGTGTGTATGTGTGCGTGCGCGCAGGTGTGTGTTTTGTTAATGCAAATGGGTTGCTAGTTGATGTATGTCAGTGTTGTTGTTTGCTTATGTCTGTATGCTTACTGCTTTCGAGACACTTTCCTTGTTGTAAAACTTGGTGAATAAAGAATCTGAATCAAACAATACTTCATCAACAGGACACTTTGTCCAATAACAGCTCAGGCAACACATGGTCAATATGTGCTCCCCCCCTCCCCTAAATGAGAGCAGAGATTCTCCCTGAAAGTAGTACTGCTTACTACTGCTTGCTTCTTCTTTTTTTTAAGTTTAAAAATAATTTTGTTTTATAATGAGAGAGACATGTATGCAGTGACGCACTGGATAATTTTTTTGTTATATTGGCTACAGCCAAACTCACAAAAAAGGTGTGGTCAGTGTGTGTCTGTGGATAGTTATTTTTCTTTCTGCTTTGAAGTAGGTAGTCACAATCCATTAAGCAGGAATTGCTAGGAGATTATGCTGTTGTGGTCAGCTGTAAGTTGGTCTTCTTCTTCTGTATAGTGTCCAGCTTCAACACTCGAGTCTGAAGGCTCTAAGACGTTTAGTGCATGCTGGGTTATTTTAATGTTTCCACAGTCCATCAAACTCTGACTTGGACTACACGATCTTTAAAGTTTAATGTGCTTATGTGATCTTTCGCATACCTATACACTTGGGTGACCTTGGTTTATAGTCTCATCCAAAGGATCTTTGTAGGGTCTGCACAGAATTTGACTCTGGAGAAATCACAGGGCAGGCGCAAAGCCTAGCATGTAATGGTCATCTCCGGACAACCTTAACATAGAACGGGTGGGTGGGTTGTTGGGGGGTATAGGTGAGACTTAAGGGATTTCACCGAGGGAGATGAAACTGCCTTAGGTGGGAGGTTGTTCCACTTGTTGGTGGTGAGGGAGGAGGACTTCTTCCCGTACAACTAGGAGCCAGGCCGTCTTGCAAGCAGGTAGGAGGTGGGTAAGTTGGTAACGAAAAGTGGGTAAGTGAAGGCTGGAGCTGTGCCGGTCGGGGTTTGTCCCCGGGGACCGCTACGGTAGCCAGACTGGTCTAGCCGGATACCCCAAAGTGGTTAATACACAGCACCCACTCTCTTGTCTAATTTTTTTGTTCCTTTCTTTCTTTCTTTTTATTGTACCGCTTTATACGCCTCTGCATACCCCCAAAACGCAGCATAGTCTCCGAGCAGTTTTCTGCTCATTGGAAGGTGGCTGCCTAACACAAAGAAGAAGAGGTACGTCAACTGGTATACGGGCGTCAGGCTTTAAACTGTAACAGTAGCACTGAGTAATGGGCATCGACATATATACTGTTGTTTGGAAAAAGCTCAATCAGAGTCAATGCTGACGAAATGTCGCGTGGACGGAACTGATGACGTTAATGTACTATCACGTAACTATGCCAAAGGGCGAAATGCAAGTTCCACGAGATGTCGGCAACCGGGTCAAGCGCATCACGACACAACAAAGCAATGCGTAACAATTTTGGAAAAGAAAAAAAAACTTTTTTTTTCAAAGCAACAAACAAGCAGTTATTTAACACACACAACAAACTCACATGCATCCCCATCATCTCCATTTTGATCTCCAATACATCACGTGACCCAACTCACATGGTCTGTTTGGTAACGATGAGAGACGGTCACTGGTTGGCCAAGCGAAAAAGATAAACGCAACATGATTGGCTTATCACATCGTAGGTTCGAAATTCGAAAGTAATGGACGCTTTGCCATGTTGATGTTGTCAAGCGTTTTGCCAGGTAGGGGAGTATAAACGAATTTGATGTACATTGCGATAAAAAGCTTCAGAATGAACTTTGAATTGTTTGGGGGGGGGGGGGGGGGGTTAAGAATACTCTAGATTTTGAATATTGGAGTGAGTTGTGTGGTTGTAAAAATGTAGTAGTGTGTGTGTGACTGCAGTAAGTGTAAATGATTAGTGAGTGTAACTTGGCCATCTAACTGTCATTGTCACTGTCAGTCACTACCAGAATTTTGCATTAAGACAGTAGTGTGAGCCGTTTAACTAGTTCATCAACTGGTGCGAGATCAAATATTTCAGTGTGAATCGTTTGGAACGCGCTGATACCGATAATGATACTGTGACAAGTCTTGCAACTGCAACTGTTTTCTGGTGCTTTCGTTTTCGCTGGAACTGGATGACAGCGCAGTCTGCGCAGACGGCTTCGACAGTTAATTTCAAAAGACTTCAAAGAATAGGTTCCCAGTGTAGGACACAAAGTGACCATCACGACATCAGCCTGATGAAGTTTGTCACTGTATAGTGTATGGAAGAAGAAGGAAGATCTATTTTCAAAATTCTCTTTTCTTACAAATTCAACACTAACACTAATAACAGTAACATCATTGTAACAATTAGTTTTAGTTTTACCAGAAACCCCTCCCATCCTCACCCCCTCTTCCCTGTTCCATATTCATCAATAGACAATAGATCAGATGTATCTGTCTAAATGGCTTTGTAAAAGTTTGATGTGTTTTGAGTTGTGAATCAGAATCATACTTGTACCATTTTGATGACAGTTGACTCGTACGACTAGTGTCATGGTGATATAGAAAGGGGGAGAAAATGAAACTGAAAGAGAGATCACATGCATGCATGCATTCAACCATGCCAGAGACTATTATTACCCCCCCCCCCCCACACACACACATCATTACCTGCACACACAGAGAGAAAGAGGGAGAGAATGAAACAGATCACATGCACCCCCCCCCCCCCCACTCTCATTCTCAAATTTCATCAGGACCATGTCTAGTGAGAGTAGAAACTAAAACTGACCTTTGTGTTATACTCAGTGAAATGATGCAATTTTCCTAAGTTTCAGTTGTTGCTGAGAGTTCCACCATATTTAATTCCTTGCCTTTCCTTTTCAGTTTCAGATTATTTTAGTTCCTTGTGAAACTTCATCACTGCTGATTGACCAAATTAGCAACAAAGATGGCGACACAGGGAGCGCACACTGCTGCCCCCTTTGTTGCCACTCCCAAATCTGCCAGTCGAAGATCAGCTCGGCGCTCTTGGTTTGAAACACCCCCTGCCACCAAGCTGGATATTGCCGTTGAGAAACCGCCACTGAGGATGATGAAGAGTGGCAACAAGCGACGCAGCATTGATGATGTGGAGACTCTGGTTCTCACCCACTTCACCAAGCCGCCCAGGGTCAGCTTTGGGAAGATCGTCATTGGCCGGTCCAAAACCAGAGTCTTGCTGGTGCAGAACCCTGCTGACTACGAACAGGAAGTGGTCATCGAGCGATTCCCCTACAAGAAATGTTTCAACGTTGACCAGACGCACTTTGTGGTGGGAGCAGAAGAGGTGGTGACCTTGACGCTGACCTGGACCCCACAGGAGGCTGGCAGCTGCCGAGAGATGGTTCTCTTCCACGTCAACGATGTCTATCGGCTGCAGGCCTATGTCTTTGGCACCGCTGATGATCTGAAGCCAGTTAAGAAAGGAGTAAGTAGACTGACACATTGGAGTTGCCATCATGTTGATGCTTTTAATAGTGGCAGTGTCGTATAATGATACAAGCTTCACAAACGTTTTCTGTGTTTTCTTCTTTTTTGTGACGAAAACTGATTTTTGAAACCGCAGAGGTTAGCTGTTTAAGTGTTTCACTTTTTAAGGAGACCACAGCTAACAAACTATCAAGCATTGCCCAAAAAAAGGTTACCTCAGTTTTTCAGTGGTAGTTTCCAGTGATACCACTTGAACACTTTTTTGTGGTAGTATCCACCATTTTTAAATTTGATTTTAGCATTGATAAATTAAGCTGTAAAGTATAATATTAAGAGCAGCAAACTACCATAGTCCATATCTCTGCTTGAGGCTGAAGTTGTATAAACTATAATGTATGCATACACGTTATCAACCCTGAGATTGAAGATGAAAGTGTTAACCATTATAATAAATATAAATCTGCACTACTAGTACTACTAGCAACCACCCTGCTCCCTTTTCTGTGTAGAACACACAAACAACACCCATACACCCATTCACACCCACTCAACACACATGCACACACACACATGCACACACACACTCTGTGCTTTAATTTAAATAAAAAATAATTGAGAACCAGTCAAACAAAAGAACACCGGTATGTCTGACTGATTGTTGATTTGTTTTTCTGGTATCTTAGCCAGTAAAATACTGGAAATCATCAGATAATGCTTACCCTGAAAGTGTTATCTACTTATTATCCTGTATTATGCCTGTGACGTAGTGTGTATCATTTCAGAGGAAAGGCATGCTGGGAACTCGCAAGAGGCAGCCCCCTTCCTGCGTGGTTCAGACTAAGTCCCTGAAGAGCATTCATGACAGCTACAGCCCTCGCAAGAGCGATGAAACTCGTGAGCTCCTGAGCAGGGCAGTGCACACACCTCATGCCAATCAGGAGAACTTGCAGCCTGCTGAGGTGGATGACATCATCCCCCTGACCCCGCCCCCTCTGGAATCCACGGCCATTTGTAAGAGTGACGAACGTCCAGACCAGAATGCCGTGGAGAGACGGAAGAGCGGCTTCCTGTCCCCAACGTTGTCCAGGATGAGTCCCATTCCCATGATGGCCGACAGTAACAACGGGCGCATCCTGGAGTCCTACTTCTCCACCACTGCCCGCGACCAGACCCCAGTGCTTGGCGGCAAGGAAGCGGAGAGATGCCCCCTGAAAGCAGTGTCGGCCAACGGGAACAAGATGTCTGACTCAAGGAAGCATGGCACTGGCAGCAGCAGCACAGGTGAAGCTGACGGGGGCAATCTGAAGAACTCCACGCACAAAGGAGCTTCATTGAAAGGAAGCAGGGAAAATTCTCAGGCTGATAAGTCTGCAGAAGTTTCAGCGATGATCAAGTCGGCAAGTAGCTCGTCCTCTGAGAGAGAAAACCCAGCACTCAAAGAAGTGAAAGGAGGTAGCACATCCTCTCTGACTCTGAGAGAGAACATTGTAGATGAAGAGGCGGAAGGTGGAACACCCTCTCAGGCAGAAAGCCCACGGGTTGCAGAGGTGAAAGGCTGCATGTCCCTACCAGGGAGAAAGCCCGGCAGTGGCAGAGGCAAAAACGTACGTCTCCCCCAACTCCTTTCTCAATGACTCCATGGCGCAGAAAACCACAACCACCACACCCGAGATTGGCCAAATCCGGCTGTCCAACCAGGTAAACCGAGTGGCGGCAGTGGCGGCCGTCAGCCCCAACTCCTTCTTGGAAGACATGGGAAGTGCCAAGCCTGCAGCTCCTGAACGCAAGTCCAGCATTCCCAGCCCCTCTGCGGTGCTGAATGATTCCATCCCGCATGATATCATGCTCCGGCAGCTGCAGTTTGTACGCAGGTCTCTTCACGACGGGTCCTTCCATGCCAGCTTGACGCCCACGTCGGCCACCGTGGTAAAGAGCAAGCCTGCGACAAAGCCCTTTGCTCAGGGAACGAAGAGAATGGACCGGGTCAGCCAGCTGGCGCAGCCCAAAACCTGCAACGTCTTCACGCATGCCCAGCAGCAAGCAGCGCCAGGCAAGAAGGAGAGGTATCTACAGCGAAAGATCCAAGAAAGAGCGCGCTTTGCAAAGATCACGGACGTCCCCAGCCCCAGGAGGAAGACGTTCCTGGTGAACAAAAAGCAGCAGGCAGGACGAGTTTCTCCGCTGACAGGTCCGCCCCAGGTTAGAAAAGGCCGGATGGCCACGCTGGCCAGAGAGGTGGCTGACAAGCAGTTGGCTGCACATGTGCAGAAGGGGAAGGTCAGACGCGAGGTTGATGGGAAGGTTGTCCCTGGCGAAGCCTGCAACCACGATCCCCAAAAGAACAAGCAGCATGTCGACAAGGCCGACAACCTTGACGACACTGCGACCCGACGTCGTCGCTCTCTTTGGGCCTCGCCTGCTGTAGCGGGATTCGAACCCCCGGTCATGGCATCAAAGCCTGACTGTGACTCCACAGGGGAAGAGCCGCACACACTAGAGGGCCTATCTGACCAGGTGAGGGAGGGTGACGCAGGTCAGCAGGTGGGTGACTGGCATGAAAAAACGTGCCCCCCACCTCAGCACACACCGGCAAGCACGGACAAATCAGCCTCTCTTCAGAACCTCTCAACCAAAACAGAATCAGAAGGCAGGCGGCAGTCTGGGCGGCGACTCTTTCCCGATTTGGTTGATGATGGTTTGAACCTGTCGGCAGACTTCAAGCCACTGTGGTCGGGATCCGCAACAGTCACTAAGGATCATCCATCTGTCTCTCCACATACATCCGGTTCAGCCAACACCTCCAAGAAGCTCTTTCCAGACATCAGCGTCGAAGGCCCGTCAGATGTGAAAGCCACGTGCACCCAGCACCTGGAAGAGAAGGCAGCCATACTTGTCCAGCCCGTGGTGGATTCACCTGCGGGATCAAGCCAGCCCACCAAAGAGCGTGGTGAGTCCTCAGGCAGCCACGCTGGGGTGGAGAGCAGCCAGAGCTTTGAGCTGGGTTCAACCCCTCAGCTGCTGGCCAGCCCTGGAAAAGAAGCATCACGCAGGACCACACTCACCGTCACCAAGTCACGCCCATCGCAAGCTCTCCTGCACGCAAGCAACATTGGTACCCAGGCAGTTGCCAAGGAAACCAAGGAAGCTGTTTCAGGGGTGGTCCCGGACGAAGCTGAGGAGGAAGTCTGGAGGACGGAAACCATCATCATAGAAAGCAGGAACAACGCCATTGTCAACGTCAGCTTCATTCAGGAGCACCTTACCCCATCATCGAAGCTCCCCTCCTCACCCAGGTCGGAGAATTCCCGCAGGTCCACCCACGCAGTCCGGAACCCTGTGGTTCTCAACAAAGATGGCCTGGTGCCCAGAAACCTGTTTGATGCAGTGCCGGAACAGCAACACATTCCTCCCGAGAATGGAGAAAACTGGAGCAATTTGCGTCAGCCTGAGGTGATCAAGGACACTCCAGCAGGTGTTGTGAAGCCGACGGAAGAAATAGTAGGAGAGAACCTGCCTGTGAACGTCCAGAAGGATTCATCAGTGATGGAAACCAACAGGAATCCCTGCAGCATGGATGTCTTCACTGAGCGGATGGAACACCACCTGTACTGTCAGCGAGAGAAAGTGCTGCGGCCCACCCGCTTTTCTGCAGGGGAGGTCATCCTTGACTGCTCAGTCAGCAGCCAGGAACTGTCCACAGATTCACTGGAGGCTGAGAGGCGAGCATCCAACAGCCAGCAGAAAACTGAGGCCAACAGTGACAGGAGAGATGCTGATCGTGCGGGGGAGACAACTGAAGAAAACGGCACAAGATCTGCTGCAGCTCGGGAAGGCTCAGAGGCACAAGTGAAGCTGGCTGTTTCAGATCAGGAAATCCCTGAGGTACCAATGAAGACATCTGGCTCAGATCAGAAAATCCCGGAGGTACCAATGAAGACATCTGTCTCAGATCAGAAAATCCCTGAGGTACCAGTGAAGACGTCTGGCTCAGATCAGAAAATCCCTGAGGTACCAATGAAGACATCTGGGTCTGATCAGAAAATCCTGACAGCATCAGCAGAAATTTCAGGGGCAGATCAGAAATTCCCAGAGGCACCAGCAGAGACATTCAGGGTGGATCAGAAAGTTCCAGAAGCATCAGCGAAGACATCTATCCTGGATCAAGACAAGAGGGAGTCATCACTTCAGTCTGCTTATCAGTCTGTGATCATAGCCACTGGGAGTTCATCAGCGGAACCAGCTGGATCACAGTCACAGTTGGCGGGGCAGACAGAGGGGGAAAAGACTTTGGAGGTCCAATCACAAGCATGGAGGGTGTCTGAGATTGTGGAGATGGAAGACAAGGCATCAGTGTCACAAACACACTGCCCAGAATCATCCATTCCTGAGATCACGCCCGTTCCATCGGATACCGCTGTGGAGTCCCAGGTTGATGTCGTCCACGCCTCGGGTCCAGTCGGTGCTGCACATCCTCCAGATGGTCCTCCCGGAGCCAAGCTGACCCAGGCTGAGCCCATCCTGACCCACACCCTGGTCAGAGAAATTCTGTTGCAGGACAGTGCCGATTCAACCTCCAGTGTTGCTGTCAGCAGCAAGCAAGTCCAAGACAGACCTGTAGCCCAGGGGCAGCTGAGGCGGTCTGTGTCGTCAGAGTTACGCTCTGGCATCTCACACGCCAGGAAACACCCCATGACCTCCAGCGCTGTGGAGCTGGAATCTTGCAAGCAGCCTGCAAGGTCCTCATCAGCAAGCAGTCTTGGAGCTCAGGCGTTGCCAAGGACAAGGTCGCAGAACAGCCTTGACTCAGATAAGCAATCTGAACGGCCAAACAGGAAGCGATCCAGCCCAGAAGCAGGGTTAAAAGACCCTCGCAGCAAGAGAGGTATGGAAAGCTGGCTCTTGCGTGTGTGTGTGTGTGTGTGTGTGTGTGTGTGTGTGTGTGTGTGTGTGTGTGGAGTCTGATTGTCCTTTTGCTTCCTTTCTGCTGAGTCAGATTAAAGACCCCTGAATACTGGCCATGAGCAAATGAGTGCCTTAAGTAGTTAAGGGGCATCATTTACTGTGCCGCGGTCAATGCAAATCATCCTACAGGTACACGAATAACACACAAGCCAGGGATACCATATCGCATGTGCATTGCTTGTATCTTTGACATAATGCTCTGTGATGTAAATCAGTCAGTATCAGTACCACAGTTAGCGCGAAGCTTGCAGAGTATGTAGTATATTGCACTTTTATCCCAGTGGGTGTAAGGTGGTTTGGAGTTATAAGTTTAGATAAATTGCCAGTTGTGTACTGAACAACATTGTTTTCTTGACAGTGGAGCTGGAACCCCGGACACTGGCAAGGAAAAGCCAGCAGCCACCAAGCAGAGCAGCCCCAAGCAGAAAAAAGGTGGAGAGAACGGCTAAACCACCCAGGGGGGTGGCTCTGTCCAAACTGATTCTGGTCAAGAAGTCGAAAACTGGTAAGCATGGAAAAAAGAGTGTAAAGAGGAATTTGTCCGAAATAACCCCTTGCCTCTCGCCATGATGTGTTAAACTGCTGGCGACACCTCTGTCCATGAACGGAGTTTGTGCTCTGGGCGCTTGCCTGCAGATATCAGTGACATTCCAGACATTCCAATCCTGTTATTCAGCATTTTACAGTATCAGAAAAGGAGACAAGACTTGTTACAAGAAGTAGGAGTGTCTGTGTCAGTGTGTGGGTGCATGTGCCTTTATACATGTGCCGCTGCAAGGAAATAATTATAGCATGGGGGAAAATAAGTTCAGTTGGGTGTTTTAGAGTTTACAGACTTACCTTTACTGACATTGAATTCTCATCCGTGTACCCTTTCACGTACTCATGGATGTATAGGCAATCAACTGCAAGGAAATAATTATAGCATGAGGGGAAATAAATTGTGTTTTAGAGTTTACAGATTTGGATTCTCATCCGTGTTCCCTTTCACGTCCTCATAAGTTTTGTCATCTTTTATAAACCGATCCAGTGTGCTTGTGAAACTTCCAACATGCTGTGTGCATCTCCTAACAACAACCGTGTAAAGTAAGTAGGCAATCCTGACATTAGAAAGGAAAGCGTTTTCATTATTTTTTCCATTCCCAGCTCTGCCCAAACACCCGCTGCCCTTTGCCGCCAAGAACATGTACTACGATGAGCGCTGGCAGGACAAGCAGGAAAGAGGCTTCGTTCACTGGCTCAACTTTGTGCTCACCCCAGCTGATGAGTACAAACTCACCACCACCAAAACAAAAGGTATCTGCTTTGTTCAGGTTTTTGTGTCGTCTTCATCAGCCTGATGCTGGTTGCTTGGTGTTTTGACATTCTTAAATTTTTATTATGCAGTGATTCAGTTTTGGTGAGTTTGTGCAGATTATTTGAAACTACGTTCTGATGGGTGTCTGGGTATGGTTGAGTACGTTGGTGTGCATGGATGTTTTTACTATTTCTCAACCGTCAAACAAATAAATCAAGTTTGGGACATGTTCAGCAGAATACTGGACGTTGCTGAACGTTGTTTGCATTTCTGTTTCTCCTTTGCTTTACATACTTCAGTTGTCACGTTTGACTGAATAACTAACGCCTACTTTGCTGCACAGTTGATGCCAGGTCCATCGCCTTCGATGGCACGGCCAACAAGGTGGCGCCACGCCTAGCCCCCACCAAGGAGGTGCTGTCCTTCCGGGCCTATGCCGCCAGACGCCGCCTCAACCACCTAAGGAGGGCGTCCTGTCGACTGTTCCAGTCGGAGGCAGTGGTGCGCGTCGTGTGTCGAGTGGAACTGGAGGTAGAGCAGCGTCGACTGGCTGTCCGCACTGACCGCATGATTCACGCTGACATTGGTGAGTTGTGTTTGTGGTTCAAAGTTGAGGTAATTTTGTGTTTAGAGCATGATCCATGCTGATGTTGGTGAATTGTGTCTCTGGTTCAAGGTTGAGGTAATGTTTGTGTCTAGAGCATGATCCACGCTGATATTGGTGAATTGTGTCTCAGGTTCAAGTTTGAGGCAGTGTTTGTGTTTAGAGCATGATCCATGCGGATATTGGTGAAATGTGTCTCTGGTTCAAGGTTGAGGTAGTGTTTGCGTTTAGAGCATGATTCATGCTGACATTGGTGAGCTTTGTCTGTGGTTCAAGGTTGAGGTAATGTTTGCGTTTAGAGCATGATCCATGCTGATATTGGTGTGTTTTGTAAAAGGTTTATGCTTGTGGGAATGCCAGTGCTGGCAGCATGACTCTTGCTGATGTTGGTGAACTCTATGGTTCATGCTTGAGGTAATGTCTACATTTATGGTGTGATCCACGCTGATGTTGGTGAGCTCTGTCTGTGTATCATGCTTGAGGTCATGTCTGCATTTACAGCATGATCCATGCTGATGTTGGTGCGTTTTGTCTGAGGTTCATGCTTGTGGTAATGATTGATATGATTCAAGTTGATGAGTTTGGCGAGTTGGTGAGTTTCAAATGTGGTTCATACTTAAGTGGTGATGTCTACACTGGCAGCATGATTCATGCTGATGCTGGTGAGCTTGTTCATGCTTGCGGTGACTGTCTTGTTTGCACTGGTGTGTACTGATGATTCAGCATAATTTTGTGAGCTTTCTGAGGTTGTTTTTTTAACTCTACATGAGTATTTCATTATTGGTTTCTTTTTCTCGGATTCACACAGATGTAAAATTGTGATGATTCAATAAGCTGAGGATGCTTGCAGCAGAAGTACAAAATACATTTTACGCTGTGTTGTGCTGTGTGTTGCAGGCATCAAGCAGAGGATTCTGGACATGCTGCTCTCTTACAATCCGCTCTGGCTTCGCATTGGTCTGGAGGTAAGTAGAGAACCTCACAACCTCCCCCTCACTCCACCCCCCCTCCACCCCACCCCCACCCCCCGACCCCACTTTTAGTCTGGAGGAGATAGATGTGGTATTTTGTCCATCCAAGGAGATGATGATGAAAGCGCCATGTTAAGCAGGTGTACAAAGGCAGCAGGAAACCACTGTCCTGGTAAAACTCTACAGACTCCATGCAGGTTAGGACCACAGTCCTGGTAAAACTCTGCAGACTCCATGCAGAGTTAGGACCACTGTCCTGGCAAAACTCTACAGACTCCATGCAGGTCAGGACCACTGTCCTGGTAAAACTCTGCAGACTCCATGCAGGTCAGGACCACTGTCCTGGTAAAACTCTGCAGACTCATTGCAGGTCAGGACCACTGTCCTGGTAAAACTCTAAAAACTCCATGCAGAGTAAGGAGCATTGTCCTGGTAAAACTTTACAGGCTCCATGCAAGGCTAGGTAAAACTACAAACTCCATGCAGGTCAGGGCCACTGTCCTGGTAAAGCTCTACTGACTCCATGCAGGGCTAGGATAGGACCACTGTCCTGGTAAAACTCTACAGACTCCATGCAGGGCTAGGTAAAACTCTACAGACTGCATGCAGGTCAGGGCCACTGTCCTGGTAAAACTCTACAGACTCCATGCAGGGCTAGGGTAGGAGAATTGTCCTGGTAAAACACTACCGAATCCATGCAGGGTTTGGATAGGAGCATTGTCCTGGTAAAACTCTACAGACTCCATGCAGGGCTAGGATAGGAGAATTGTCCTGGTAAAACACTACAGACTCCATGCAGGGTTTGGATAGGAGCATTGTCCTGGTAAAACTCTACAGACTCCATGCAGGGCTAGGATAGGAGAATTGTCCTGGTAAAACACTACAGACTCCATGCAGGGTTTGGATAGGAGTATTGTCCTGGTAAAACTCTACAGACTCCATGCAGGGCTAGGATAGGAGAATTGTCCTGGTAAAACACTACAGACTCCATGCAGGGTTTGGATAGGAGTATTGTCCTGATAAAACTCTACAGACTACATGCAGGGCTAGGATAGGAGAATTGTCCTGGTAAAACACTACAGACTCCATGCAGGGCTAGGATAGGAGAATTGTCCTGGTAAAACTCTACAAACTCCATGCAGGACTAGGATAGGAGAATTGTCCTGGTAAAACACTACAGACTCTGTGCAGGGTCAGGAGGAAGTCAGCTGTGGCCGGCCAGCCTCAAGGAATTTGTTCCGGATTTAAATTTGGAGGAATTTCTAAGTACGATGGCCATAAAAATGAAACAAGTACCGTATATTGTACTCATAACAATCACAGTTATTTCTTAAGCGCGAATAGAAGCTGTAAATGCCGTACAGTATAAACGTGTAGTGGCTAACTATAGAGAAAGGTTATTCAAAGGTCTCTCGCTACATAAATCTGGAGAGAGAGAGAGAAAACAACAACAACAGAATAATGAACAAGTTGAGTATTTTGGGGGGGGGGGGGGGGATTCACCTCCCTCTTGGTATCTCTCTTCCACCCACCCACCCTCTCTTTGTGGATCTGACTTGGGTGTGGTTTAACATGGGAGAGTTTGAAAAGTAATGTGTGTTGGCTTATGCCAGTGTCTGATGATCCTGAGGTGACCCTGTGTGGTTGACAGGACATTAAAATCCAGTTACTATGGTAACTGTCTCCCTCTCCCTCTCTCCCTCCCCACTTCTCTATCTCTCTCCCGCTGTAAAATAAAAGCTTAACCCAGATGTTTTAAAACTGGTTCCTCCATGTGGTGGTCTCTTGATGCAGACGGTGTATGGAGAAGTGCTGCCCATCCAGTCCAACAGCGACGTGATCGGAATGTCCCGCTTCATCCTGACCCGATTGCTCACCAACCCTGACATCTCTGCTCACTATGCTCACCCCACCGTGCCTCACCTCTACCACAATGGTGAGTAGCTCTTGCGTGAGTCACCTGATTAGTTCTGCTCACTATGCGTGAGCCACTGTATGCCATTGTTATCGCATTGTGTGCCGCAGCATGTTTGTGTGGATTTGGGTTTTTAGCTTACAGGTGCAAGGTTCGTATAGTCTTTAAAAATTTGGGAAAGTGTGGCACATCTAATGTGCCCATGTCCAGGCCTGGAAAGCTGAAGAAAAATGGTATTTTGGGGGGCACGGTCTTGGAGCTGGAAAGGTTGGGAACTTCATGATAAAGGTCAACAGTTCACCTGCAGAAGGGGGGAGGCCAAACGACGGTGTGTGAAAGCAAAATACTAAATCTGGTTAACTTGAAACCACTCCCATGCCTGTTTCAGACTGAGGGCTCATGAAAGTGTTCAGGTTGTCTGTGCAGCTGAGCAGTAACTTGGTGTGGGTAAATGGGCTTTGAGTTTGGAAAGGTGGGGTCATTTTGAAGTGAAGAGTATCATCTGAACCTGGATTGATGTTATTGACATCTTACTGTTACTAGCCAGAATGTTGGGGTTTTGAAAGCTGAACGCTTGCTGTGTTATTAAGTGTTGTGTCAGGATTACTTACTGTCACTAGCTGGAATGTTGGGGTTTTGAAAGCCAAACATTTGCTGTGTTATTAAGTGTTGTGTCAGGATTACTTACTGTCACTAGCTGGAATGTTGGGGTTTTGAAAGCCAAACGTTTGCTGTGTTATTAAGTGTTGTGTCAGGATTACTTACTGTCACTAGCTGGAATGTTGGGGTTTTGAAAGCCAAACGTTTGCTGTGTTATTAAGTGTTGTGTCAGGATTACTTACTGTCACTAGCTGGAATGTTGGGGCTTTGAAAGCCAAATGTTTGCTGTGTTGTTAGGAGTCGTGTCAGGATTACTTTCAGCTGCAGTGCTCTCCGTGACATGACAGACTCCGTTACTGAGATCCCATTGTCTGCCTGGCAGCATGCACAGGTGTGGGGGAAACGGTTGCATGTGCTGCCTTCTCACCCAGCATTGAGTGAATGGCAGGGTTTTAGCTGAGGACAGTCATGGGAGAGTGCAACTTTAGGATACTTATACTGCTCTTAAACACTCAGTTACTGGGGCTAAGACTGCAGTTTTAGGGTGCTTACGACAGTCAAACAAATGTCTCCCATTTGTGCCGGCATCGTTGCAGGTTACGCGGATGCGGTGGCCCAGCACACGATGAAGAAGTTCCTGGTGCTTGTCTATTTCCTGGACTGTGCCAAGCAGTCCCGCCTCATCGCGCATGACCCCTGTCTCTTCTGCAAGGACGCTGAGATCAAGGTTAGCTGCACAACAGTTTAGCCACTGGTGCTTTTTCAGCGTGGTGCTGCCGTAATTACACTGGCTGGGGATGCAGCTCATTCGGTCGAGAGTTGAGTTAAGTGTGATGCTGCCATAATTGTACTGGGTGGGGATGCAGCTCAGTTGGTTGAGTGTTGAGTTGAGCGTGATGCTGCCATAATTGAACCGGGTGGGGATGTAACTCAGTCAGTTGAGTGTCAGGTTGGGCACTCCACTGGTGCTTGTTCAGTATGATGCTGCCATAATTATACCGGATGGGTACGTAGCTCGGTTGGTTGAGTGTCAGGTTGGGCACTCCACTGGTGCTTTTTCAGCGTGATGCTGCCGTAATTACACCAGGTGGGGATGCGACTGAGTTGGTTGAGCGTCGGGTTGAGCACACTGCTGATGCAGTTTCCCCTCCCTGGTGTGGTGAGGGATTTTACTTACAGAGTCCACTTTCAGTGCAGACTCTTGGTGTTTATACAGCTCCCCTGTGCCGTCGCATGCATTGACAGCTTTCTGTGCACAGCTTATAGGTCCCATGCATTCACAGCTGTGTGTGCAGTTTAAAAGTTGGCTGTGCGCAGCTTACAAGCCCCATGCATTGACGGCTGTCTGTGCACAGCTTACAAGTCCCATGCATTGACAGCTGTCTGTGCACAGCTTAAAAAACCCATGCATTGGCAGCCACACCGTTTTTTGGACACCTGAAGATACAGCACACGCTGGGTCAACCGCTGAAGAGAGAATGTGGTGGCCCAAGTGGCAGGGGAACTGAAAATGGTCACGTACGTCATGTCTCCCACAAGACAGGGGTATTGCCTCTGTAAACAGCGAGAGGCATAGGAAGAAGCGGATGTCATCTTGTTCAGGAAGTGCAGTTGAACCAAGATAAGGATTTGCAACTTTAGGATACTTACAGAGTACTCTTAAAGAGTCCGTTGCTGAGGCTAAGACTGCAGCTTTAGGGTGCTTACAGGTTACATTGTTTTTTTGAGAACCAGTTATTCAGGCTACGGTTGTCATTTTAGGATGCTTGCAGTGTTTGTAAGGAGCCAGTCATCCAGGCCAGGATTGTAGCTTCAGAAGGCTTACGTTGTTCTTTAAGAGCCAATCAAACGTAACTGGGGCCACTGCAGTATCCTGCTATGTAAATCAAACTGCACCAAGAAATGTCATCATTCTTTTTGTACCATATGTGAATTCCCTTTGCTTTGACCTATACAGTTAGGCACTTGGTGTTGGTAGCGTTTCACTTTGACTGCGTAAGTTTTACGTTGTAAAGCTGTAGTACTTTAGCTTATGAAAAGCTGTTGTTGTTTTTTTAACCTCCGCAGTCCAGTAAGGGGATGCTGGTGCAGTTTTCCCGGGACTACCTCAGCGGTGAGGGTGACATCACCAAACACCTGGCGTACATGGGCTACATCGTGTCACACGCCCAGACACCACTTGACGAATTTGACTATGCTGTCACCAACCTGTGCACAGATCTGCGTGATGGCTTGAGGCTGGGGTGAGTGGTCGTGTCATGTCATGTCATATTGTGATGGCCCCTTTTGTCACCGACCAATGCACAGATCTGCGTGGTGGGCTGAGGCTGGGGTGAGTGGTCATGTCATGTCATGTTTTATGATATGTGCCTGTGGTGCTGCCATCAGTTTTTGTACAGATATTAGGCTGACCTTGTTTGAGTTGTCATGTGATGTTGTATTGTGTTGGCCCTGCATGCCATTCTCAGGTTAGGTGAAGGGGAGTTGTGTGTGTGTGTTTGTTTGGGAGTAATGACATGTTGCAGGTGTATTGCCATGCTGCTGTCTGGGGACTGGAGCTTTGTGATGTCATGGTGATGTGATGACATGTTGCAGGTGTATTGTCATGCTGCTGTCTGGGGACTGGGCTTTGTGATGTCACTGATGTCATTGAAATGTCATGGTGATGTGATGACATGTTGTAGCGCATTGTCATGCTGCTGTCTGGGGACTGGGCTTTGTGACATCATTGCAATGTCATGGCGATGTGATAACACATAGCAGGCGTGTGGTCATGCTGCTGTCTGGGGACAGGGGTTTGTGATGTCACTGATGTCATTGCGATGTCATGGTGATGTGATGACATGTAGTGTATTGTCATGCTGCTGTCTGGGGACTGGAGCTTTGTGATGTCATGGCAATGTCATTGCAGGTGTATTGTCATGCTGCTGTCTGGGGACTGGAACTTTGAGATGTCATTGTAATGTGGTGATGACATGTTGCATGCACATTGTCATGCTTCTGTCTGGGGACTGGGGTTTGTGATGTCATGGTGATGTGATGACACATTGCAGGTGTATTGTCATGCTGCTGTCTGGGCCCTGGGGTTTAGTGATGTGATGACACATTGCAGGCCTGTTGTCATGCTGCTGTCTGGGAACTGGGGTTGGTGATGTCATGGTGATGTGATGACACATTGCAGGCGTATTGTCATGCTGCTGTCTGGGGACTGGGGTTTGTGATGTCATGGTGATGTGATGACACATTGCAGGCATATTGTCATGCTGCTGTCTGGGAACTGGGGTTTGTGATGTCATGGCAATGTCATGGTGAGGTGATGACACATTGCAGGCATATTGTCATGCTGCTGTCTGGGGACTGGGCTTTGTGATGTCATGGTGATATGATGACACATTGCAGGTGTATTGTCATGCTGCTGTCTGAGGACTGGGCTTTGTGATGTCATGGTGATGTGATAACACATTGCAGGCGTATCGTCATGCTGTTGTCTGGAGACTGGAGCTTTGCACCGTCCTTGCGAGCCCCGGCCATCAGTCGACTGCAGAAGATCCACAACGTGGAACTGGTCTTCCGGCAGTTGACCCAGCGTGGCTTTGACCTCAAAACGCCTAAAGGTAAGTGCTGCTTGTTTCACAGGCAACTTGCTTACTGGTCACCTTTTGCCGTCCTTCTGGCTTTGGATGCTGTGACATCCAAAGTTTTGTTTGGTTATTGTGTTAGGGTTTAAGTTAAGCCTGAGTTTTACTTGCTCCATTGACCCTCTGTGTTGGTGGGCAGGGTCTGTGCTGAACGCGCGCAATATCGTCGACGGACACAGGGAGAAGACCCTGGCCTTTCTGTGGAAACTCATCTTCCATTTCCAGGTATGGTTATCTTATCTACTGCGCTTTTAGCTCAGCGTTTTTTTAACTGAATGTAGTTGCCCTCGTTTTTTCTTTGTTTGTTTTCTTGGGCCTGAGGTCAGGTTTTCTGAAGTAGCTCATGTAGCAGTCTTTTCTCTTTGCCCTGATCATTTGACGGGAGCTGAGAAACACTTCTGTTGATATAATAATTGATAACACCCAATAAAGTGCATTTCTATGCACACACTTTTGTTTTTGTGGCAACCTCTGTGCACTTCCTGTCCTCCTGCTTTTGATTCTGAGAGACACGCTACAATTCACATCAGCTTTTCATCCCCCCACCCCCCACCCCCCACCCCATTTTCTTCAGACAGTTACCATGCCTGGTATGGCCAAAAAGTGCTGGAGTTGCCTAAATTTGTTATTTTTATGAGCACTGTTTATCTTGACTGGCCAGTGTCACAATGGAAAATGTTTGGCACAAGTCTCATGTGGCAGATGCATCTGTACCCCCCCCCCCCCCCGCTCTCATCTTTCTGTTTGTTTTTGAGTAGGGCCTCCTGTCATTACAGCTGTGGTTGATTCATTGTTTTCATTCCTTCATTTTGTTTGTTTGTTTGGGTTGTTATGTCTCTGTTCTCTACAGACAGTTATCTCTGTGTTCTGCAGACAGTGGCAATGCTGAAGCATTCCTTCATTTTGTTTGTTTGGGTTTAGTAATGCTGAAACTCCTTCATTTTGTTTGTTTGGGTTTAGTAATGCTGAAACTCCTTCATTTTGTTTGTTTGGGTTTAGTAATGCTGAAACTCCTTCATTTTGTTTGTTTGTTTGGGTTGATATCCCTGTGTTGTACTGACAGTTATCTTGTGCTGTACAGACTGTTATCTCTGTGTTGTACAGACAGTTATCTCTGTGTTCTACAGTTATCACTGTGTTGTACAGACAGTTATCTCTGTGTTGTACTGACAGTTATCTCTGTGTTCTACAGACAGATATCTGTTCTACAGACAGTTATCTCTGTGTTGTACTGACAGTTATTTCTGTGTTGTACAGATAGTTATTTCTGCGTTCTACATTTATTTCTGTGTTCTACAACAGTTATCTCTGTGTTCTGCAGACAGTTATATCTGTGTTCTACAGACAGATATCTCTGTGTTCTACAGACAGTTATCTCTGTGTTCTACAACAGTTATCTCTGTGTTCTACAGACGGTAGCAATGCTGAATGAAGAGGAACTACGCAAGGAAGTGACCATGCTGGAACGCACACTGCGAGTCAAACTGTGCATGCAGAAACTCTTGAGTCGACCTCGTCTTTCTGAGTCCATGGGTGAGTTCCTGCTTCTTCTCTTCTTCTTCCATTAGGAGTAGCTACAAAACATCATTTTGACTTCTGTGCTGTTGTTTTGCGTTATCTGTGTGCGTCCATGCCACCAGCTGTTGGGGTTCTTCTGCAGTAAGGTGGAAATTGAATCTTTGAGGTACGCAATGAATTTGAGCGTGTGTTGCGCATGACACAGCAAACGGACCAGAAACCAGTTTGGTTTCAGTGCTTATTCCAGCTCGGCTTCCTAGCTCTGGAATGCCTGGTGGTAGCCACCACAAACAATCAAGGAAGCAGATTCCTTGGTGGCGTTCCGCAAATGTCTGAAAACCCACCTGTTCTGTGAATGACTTTTTTTCTTTCATTTTAATCATTATGACTTTCTCTCTATCCCCCCACCCCCCTTCAGCACACTGAGCATTCGAGTTAATGGAATCGTGCGCTGTAAAAGTGGACATCATCATCGTCAGTTGTGCTGTGTGTGCAGCCAGGCGTGATTCAGGGGGACTGGACGTGTCCATGGACAATCCCATGCTGCAGCTGCTGCTGAAGTGGTGCCGTACCGTCTGTCTCCACTATGGCGTCAAGGTAACCATGGATACCACACTTGTCCTCCTTACCACCAAGTCGGAAAAAAGGATAAGTTCATTTTGCACTTTGGTTCTCTGACACTCAGTCTCCAAGCCATCTCAAAGGATAAGTTCATTTTGCCCAGTTGATCTGTCACCCTCAGTTGCAGATGTGCCTTTGGGGGAATTTTTGAAGGTTCGCATAGAACCGCTAAATGGAGCTTTGCCCAGGAGCAAGCGTGCCATGCAAACTGCATCACACCAAATGGTCCCATAGGTATTAACCACACCAACCGGTCCCACAAGTATTAAACAGCCGGGGGGGGGGGGGGGGGGGGGAGTAAATGAATGACTGTCAGGCAGTTCATCACAGGAGAGCAGGGAGAGGGAGTTACTGAAGGGGGCGTGCCTCTGTTGACCCAGGTGGAGAACTTCACGGTGTCGTTCTCCGACGGGCGCGCTCTGTGCTGCCTGCTGCACCACTACCACCCCGCCCTCCTGCCCCTGGACCGCATCCACTTCCACACCTCCCAGAGCCTCCAGGAGGCTGCCGAGAGAGCTGAGGAAGGCGCCGCAGATTCAGAGGATGAACTCAGCCAGGACTGGGGAGCTGGTCCTTTTGGAGGTCTGTGTAGTATAGTGTGTGTGTGTGTGTGTGTGTGTGTGTGTGTGTGTGTGGGTGAGGTGGATGGGAGCGTGGGTGGCATAAGCAGGGTGCAGATCTACACCTTATGGTCTGCTGGAGGCTTCTGAGAGAGCTTGGAAAGATGTTGGGGATTTGGAGGATGAACTCAGTGAGGGTTGGGGAGCCTGTCCTCTTGGAGGTGTGTGAGTGTGTGTGTGTGTGTGTGTGTGTGTGTGTGTGTGTGTGTGTGTGTGTGTGTGTGTGTGTGTGTGTGTGTGTGTGTGTGGGGTTGCTGGTGGGGGTGGGTGAGTTGTTGGGTACAAGCAGAGAACTGAGAAAGGAGTCAGGGATTAAAGGATGACCTCAGTGAACACAGGGGAGCCAGTTCTCTCAGAGGTCTGTGAAATACAGGTGTTTCTGTGTTGGGTGGAAGGACAGATTGGTGGACAGACAGATGGGTGGATGAGTGGGTGCATTGATTGGGTGGATGAGTGGGTGTGTTGATAGGGTGGATTAGTGGGTGTGTTGATAGGATGGATGAGTGGGTGTGTTAATAGGGTGAATGAGTGGGTGCATTGATGGGGTGGATGAGTGGGTGTGTTGAGTGGCTGTGCTGATTGAGCAGATGGGTGGATGAATAGGTGTGTTGATTGAGTGGATGCATTGGGTGGATAAGTGGGCGCATTGATTGAGCGGATGGGGGGATTATATACAGTGGATACAGCCATCCATAGGTGATGGAACTGGTCAGTTGATTTTGTGATCATTCAGTTGGCTGATCTAGACTGCTTATTGGTTGACTGGTTGATTATGGTCAACTATTCCTACCTGTTTGATTCTTATGGCCCTAATGCAGCCAGTTTTGTGTTGCAGCGGACTAACCAGTCAGTGCTTGATTCTTATGGCCCTAATGCAGCCAGTTTTGTGTTGCAGCGGACTAACCAGTCAGCGCTTGATTCTTATGGCCCTAATGCAGCCAGTTTTGTGTTGCAGGAGAGACTGACCAGTCGGTGTTTGAGAAGCTGCTGGCCAATGAGAAGGAGAACTTCAAGACCCTCTATGAGAAGGTGAGAGACTCCTGAGTGGTTCTGAATGCACCCCATGTCTGATTGGGGTTGTCTAATATCCACCACTAGTGTCTGACTAGCATTTATTCAGCATCTGTCACTAGTGTCTGGCTAGTATCTTCTAGTGGTCTTCACACCTCACCTTTGCACAGCTTCGTGTCCTGGCTCAGGTGTTTTACTGCCCACCTTTTAGAGCAGCACACCTTTTCCCTTTTCTTTTCTTTTTGGTCCACATTATGGGCCTTGCTGTCCAACACCTTTCCTCCAAACCGTGCCATAATTACTCATGCCATTGCACCTCTTGCCTACCTCTTGCCATTGCACAGAATTATGTCTGCTGAAATTGACCCTGTGAGCCTCATGCTGTCAGCGCCCTCTGTAGACTGTGTGAAAGGTTTGAGCGCTAAGATTGCGGAGGTAACATATTGTTGAAGCATGCGTGTAAACATTGGGCATGCCCACCCCATGTAAACAGATAGTTCCTAGTTAGTTTGGTGTCCTGCCCTGCGATAAGATAGCTTGGCTGCCAACTGTGCTCTGTGCTGGAGGAAAGATGTCATAAACCTGTGCATGGAGTTTGGCATCCTGCCTGCACTGCGATAAGATATCAATGGTAGCTTGGCTGCGAGCTGTGCTTTGTGCTGGAGAAGTTGCTGAGGACCTGACTGCTGTTCCACAGGTGTCGGAGCTGGGTGGCGTTCCTCTCATGCTGAAGGCCACCGACATGTCCAACACCATCCCCGATGAGCGCGTGGTGATCACCTACGTGTCCTACGTGTGCGCGCGACTGCTCGACCTGCGGGAGGAGACGAGGGCAGCTCGCATCATACAGCTGGCCTGGCGACGCCTCTGCCTGCGCCGCTCGGCTCAACTCAGACAGGTAGGCTGTGGCGTGGAAGGAGCGGTTTTGCTAGCTTTGAAAAAAAGTTGTTTTTTTACACATCTTCAGGGAAAGCTTCTTGAAATGAAGTAAGCAAGTAACTTCTTTTTTTTTATGCCCAGTCAACCGTGACGGTTATATCAGGTCAACTCTAAATGAAGATCTGTGGTCCGTGTTGACAGGGTGATAGGTTTGCAGGTGGCCTCTGCATTTTCCTATCTCTGGCTGGTGTGGACATCATCAAACCTGTCCAGTTTGGATGATTTACCTACTGGCTGGTGTGAACATCATTAAGCCTGTCCAGTTGGGATGATTTACCTGCTGGCTGGTGTGGACATCATTAAGCCTGTCTAATGTCTAATTTCTGGTCCAGCTGTAGAACCCAGTCAGATTGCTATAAAAACCCAGTCAGATTGCTATAAACCCAATCAGATTACTATAAAACCCAGTCAGATTCCTATAGAACCCAGTCAGTCAGATTGTTATAAAACCCAGACAGATTGCTATAAACTCAGTCAAATTGCTATTAAACCCAGTCAGCGAGATTGCTATAAAACCCAGACAGATTGCTATAAGCCCAGTCAGATTGCTGACCCCCTCCAAGCTGAAAAGAGGGAGCCTTTTGCTCGTCAGCAGAAATCTTTGCCTTTCACTTTCATATCCATTGTAGCCCACTCAGGGGAGATGGAGGGACAACTGTAACAGCAACTTAACTGATGCTTTGGAATTGCAGAAACAGACAGTGGCCTGCGTGGTAATCCAGAGAGCGTGGAGGCAGCACCTGATCGCCTTGAGGACACGGAGGCAAGAGGCAGCGGCGGTCCGTCTCCAGGCGGCGTGGAGAGGGCGTCAGGGGCGGGTGCAAGCTGCCCTTGTCAGGCAGGCTAAGGTGGACAACGTCCTGCACCAGGCCGCTGCCAAAATTCAGGTGGGTTTGGGATGTGGGCAGATTTCAGGTAGGTTTTGAAGGCAGGCAGATTTCAGGTTTTGAAAGCAGGCAGAATGCAGGTGGGTTTTGAAGGCAGGCAGAATTAAGGTGGGTTTTGAAGGCAGGCAGAATACAGGTGGGTTTTGAAGGCAGGCAGAATTCAGGTGGGTTTTGAAGGCAGGCAGAATACAGGTGGGTTTTGAAGGCAGGCAGAATTCAGGTGGGTTTTGAAGCCAGGCAGATTTCAGGTTTTGAAAGCAGAATTGAGGTGGGTTTTGAAGGCAAGCAGAATTGAGGTGGGTTTTGAAGGCAGGCAGAATTGAGGTGGGTTTTGAAGGCAGGCAGAATACAGGTGGGTTTTGAAGGCAGGCAGAATTCAGGTGGGTCTTGAAGGCAGGCAGAATACAGGTGGGTTTTGAAGGCAGGCAGAATAGAGGTGGGTTTTGAAGGCAAGCAGAACTGAGGTAAGTTTTGAAGGCAGGCAGAATTGAGGTGGGTTTTAAAAGCAGGCAGAATTGAGGTGGGTTTTGAAGGCAGGCAGATTTCAGGTTTTGAAAGCAGGCAGAATTTAGGTGGGTTTTGAAGGCAGGCAGAATTCACATTGGTTTTGAGGGCAAGCAGAACTGAGGTGGGTTTTCAAGGCAAGCAGAACTGAGGTAAGTTTTGAAGGCAGAATTGAGGTTTTGAAGGCAGGCAGAATTGAGGTTTTGAAGGCAGGCCCAACTGAGGTTTTGAAAGCAGGCAGAATTGAGGTTTTGAAGGCAGGCAGAATTCAGGATTTGTAGGCAGGCAGAACTGAGGTAGGTTTTGAAGGCAGGCAGAATTTAGGTGGGTTTTGAAGGCGGGTAGAATTGAGGTGGGTTTTGAAGGCAGGCAGAATTCTGCAAAATAAATGTAGCTGTTTTCTACCTCTTTGAGAAATGGATATTATTTAAAAAAAATTATGGGTAGAAAACTGCTGCACAGTGTAATTTTCAAGGTGAAGTCAGCTGAACAGCTGTCAATTTTTTATATATTTTTTTTTAACATACATATGTATGAAGTCACCGGATTTTGATTCCTGTTCATCAACCGATTCCTCTGTTCCTGTTTCCCCGCAGACCTTCGCTCGCCGCTTCCTGTCCAGGCGGCGCCTCGAGCGCCAGGCTCGCTCAGCCGTGGTCATCCAGTCATGGTTCAGGGCACAGCAGGCCCGCCGGGCCTTCGCCAGACAGCGCGAGGCCTGCCTCGTCATTCAGTCACGCTACCGCGCCCACCGCCAAGCGGCGGCTGTCCGCCGACAGTTCCTGGCCCTGCGGCGCTCGGCGGTGGCCGTCCAGCGAGCGCACAGACGGAGGAGACGACGATCGGCGGAGCGAAGGGCCCGAGCCGCAGGCCGGCTGCAGAGCCTGTGGCGGGGACGGAGATGCCGACGCGAGTTCCTGCGCCAGAGGCGAGCCGCCGTGCGCATCCAGGCGTGGTGGCGGGCGGAGCGCGCTCAGACGCGCTTCGTCACGCTGCGGACGGCGGCCACCGTCCTGCAGCGGCAGTGGCGGGCCGTCAGGCTGGGCGCCGCGACCAGACGGGACTTCCTGCGGCGGCGGCGGGCGGCCGTGACGCTCCAGAAGCGCGTCCGAGGCTTCCAGCAGCGCCGGCGATTCCGGCGGCTGAGGGGCTCGGCCGTCGTCATTCAGAAGACCTTCCGGCGCTACAGGCGCTCCGCGAAGTTCCGCGCCCTGAAAATGGCGGCTGCGGTGATCCAGACCGCCGTCCGCGCGCACCAGGCGCGGCGACGTCTCCGCGCCACCAGGGCGGCGGCCGTCTCCATCCAGCGGTGGTTCAGGCGGGCGCGGGAGGCAAGGAGACGGGCGGCGGCCGTTCGGATCCAGGCCCATGTTTCCCCGGCCGCTCGGCTCGCAAGGAAGCCGCCCGTCTGCGCCTGGCGCTGAGGAGGGAGGCGGCGGCGCTCACCATCCAGGCCTTCCGCCGAGCGGCCCTGGCCCGCAGGCAGCTGCAGGCGCTGCGGTGGGAAGCCAGGAGGCAGCGGGCCGCGGTCAAGATCCAGTCGGCGTTTCGCGGACACCTGGCCGTCAGGGTCCGGAGGGTCCTGCAGGAGGAGGCCCGCAGAGAGGGGGCAGCGTTAAAACTGCAGTCCGCGTACCGGGGATACCTCGCTCGGAGGCAAGCCAGGGCCTTGCAGCTTGCAGCCGGGAAGGAACGGGCTGCAGCGAAGATCCAGTCAGCTTACCGCCGCTACCTTGCTGTTAAAGAACTGAGAGCGTTGCAGCTTGCAGCTAGGAAGGAACAGGCTGCAACGAAGATCCAGTCAGCTTACCGCCGACACCTCGCTGTTAAAGAACTGAGAGCGTTGCAGCTTGCAGCGAGAAAGGAACAGGCTGCAACGAAGATCCAGTCAGCTTACCGCCGATACCTTGCTGTTAAAGAACTGAGAGCCTTGCAGCTTGCAGCTAGGAAGGAACAGGCTGCAACGAAGATCCAGTCAGCTTACCGCCGATACCTTGCTGTTAAAGAACTGAGAGCCTTGCAGCTTGCAGCTAGGAAGGAACAGGCTGCAACGAAGATCCAGTCAGCTTACCGCCGATACCTTGCTGTTAAAGAACTGAGAGCCTTGCAGCTTGCAGCTAGGAAGGAACAGGCTGCAGCGAAGATCCAGTCAGCTTACCGCCGACACCTCGCCGTCAAGGAACTGAGAGCCTTGCAGCTTGCAGCGAGAAAGGAACGGGCAGCAGCGAAGATCCAGTCAGCTTACCGCCGACACCTCGCCGTCAAGGAACTGAGAGCCTTGCAGCTTGCAGCCAGGAGGCGCGCGAGCGCCATCAAGATCCAGACCCTGTACCGACGTCACTCAGCTCGCAGACGGGTGCGGACCATGAAAGAAGCAGCCCGAAGAGAGACGGCGGCCGCCAGAATCCAAGCCTTCGTCCGAGGCCGGCGCCAACGCAGGCGGTACCAGGCGCTGCGGCGGTCCGCGCTGCTGCTGCAGACGTACGCGAGGGGGCAGCAGGCGCGGCACCGCCTGAGGGAAACGCGGGAGACGCTGGCGATGCTGGCCGAGTACCAGACCACCCACGACAAGTTCCAGGCGGTGGTGGCCGAGTTCCACCGCCGTTGGAACGCCGCTGTCGCTCTGCAGGCGGCGTGGCGGGGACGGAGCCAGAGGCAGCGTTTCCTCCGGACGAAGCTGGCGGCCACCAGGCTCCAGGCCCGGGTGCGGGCACGCGGGCCGAGGAGGCGGTACCTGCGGCTTCTGGAATCCGCCACGGTCCTTCAGAGGCGGTTCCGCGCCCGCCGCGAGGGCCAGGCCGCCCGCCTGCGGTACCGGCTGCTGCTGGGGGCCGCCGTCGTCGTTCAGTCCCGCTGGAAAGCCTGCGTCGTGCGCTCCAGCTACCTTCAGCTGAGGGCGAGGGTCATCCGCGCTCAGGCCCACTGCCGACGGTTCCTGGCCCGCCGGAGGTTCCAGCGGCAGCGCCGGGCGGCGCTCTGCCTGCAGCGGCGATTCCGGGCCTGGACGGCCGCTCGGGCGGTCAGGGGGGACTACCAGAGTTTGCGCCGAGCCGCCGTTTGCCTTCAGGCCGCGGTCCGGGGACGCCAGCAACGTCGGCGCTTCCGGAAGCTGCGGCTGGCTTGCGTCACGATTCAGTCAGCCGTGAAGAGGTGGCTGGCTCGCGAGCGCTACCGGACCCAGCGCCGGGCGGCCGTCGCGCTGCAGCGACGATGGAGAGCCAGACTGCTGCGCGAGGAAGAGACGCGCGGGTACACCCGCGCGAGGAAAGCCGCCGTCACCATCCAGTCCCACGTCAGAGGTCACCTCGCTCGCAGAGAAGCCCGCCGTCTTCACCGGGCCGCGCGCGTCATCCAGAGCAACTACCGACGGCACCGCTGCCGGCGCGAGTTCCTGCGAACCAGGCGAGCGGCCGTCACTCTCCAGCGACGCCTCAGAGCTTTCCTGCGCGGGCGGCAACAGCGGAGACAGTTTGCCGCCGCTCGCCGAGCGTGCGTCACCATCCAGTCCGCGTACAGGGGCCACGCCGCCCGGCAGCGCTACCTCGCCATCCGGCGGAGCGCGGCGGTCGTTCAGGCCGCGGTGAGGGGGCGCCAGCAGCGGCGGCGGTACCAGGCAGTGCGCGGTGCCGCCGTGGTATGTCAGAGCCGCTACAGAGCCAGACGCCTGGGTCGGGTTTTCCGCGCGGCCTTCCTCTTGATCCGAGGCGCCGCGCTGGTCGTTCAGAAACACGGCAGGGGCTACCTGGCGAGGAAGGCGTACCGGCGAAAGAGGCGGGCGGCCATCCTTCTGCAGGCTCACGCTCGGGGCTGGCTGCAGCGACGGCGCTTCGCGCGGCTGAGGCAGGCCGCCGTCGCCATTCAGAGGCGGCAGAGGGCCAGACGCGCCGCCAAAGCTGCCAGGGCGCAGTTCCTGCGCGCAAAGCAAGCCGCTGCAGTCATTCAGCGGTCGTGGCGAGCGCGCCAGCGGAGACTGGTGGAGGAGGCCAGAAGCGAAGCCGCCTCGGTGATCCAGAGGCAGTTCCGCCGCTTCGTAGCGCAGAGCAAGTTCAGGGAAGACGTTCGCAGGGTTGTGCTTCTGCAAGCTCACGCTCGAGGTTTCCTCGCTCGCAGAACGGCCGCGGCTCGGAAGCGCGCCGTCGCGCAGATCCAGCGACGCTGGAGAGAAACGCTGCTGGCTTCCCGGTGTCGTCACGACTTCCTGCTGAAACTCGGAGCCGCTATCGTCATCCAGTCCGTTTTCCGCGGGCACCGCACCCGGGTGTATTACAGAGCGGCCGTTGGACGCGTCGTCCTGCTGCAGGCTGCCTTCAGAGGCTGCCTGCAGCGCAGGAAGTATCGCAGGCTTCAGCAGGCTGTGGTACTGCTGCAGCGCAGGGTGCGCAGCAACGCGGTCTGCCGCCGGCAGCGAGGCAGTTTCCTGAGCAAGAAGCGGGCGGCGGTGTGCATCCAGAGAGCGTTCCGCCGCTGGCGAGCCCGCCAGGTGGAGAAGAGGACCCGGGCGGCGACTCGCATCCAGTCCTACGCCCGAATGCTGGCGGTCAGGCGGGAGTTTGTTCAGGTGCGGAAGGCTGTCGTCACCCTCCAGGCCGCGGCCAGGGGGCGCCACGCTCGCCGCAGCCTCCTCCGGAAGAAGTCGGCCATCATCTGCATCCAGAAGCGAGTGCGTTTCTTCCTGCTGGTGCGAGATCTCCGCCGAGAAGTTCACAGACGTCGACATGCCGCGGAGGCGATCCAGAGAGCTTTCCGGAAACACCGGGCCCGCATCCTGGCCAGAAAAAGGAAGGCGGCGACGAAGATTCAAGCGGCCTACCGCGGCTTCCGCCAGCGGCGGGAATTCCTGCGACAGAAGCGGGCAGCTTTGACCCTGCAGAGCGCAGCGAGGGGGTGGGTGGCCCGACGCCGGGTGGGGGAGGTGAGGAGAGCGGAGAGGGCAGCGATGCTGATACAGACACACTTCAGAGCCTGGAGGTCCAGGAAGGAGGAGCAGGTACATAACTAAATTGTTACCTTGTGATTATTATTATTATTTTTATTTTTTAAATACAGCTTGCATGTGTGTGTGTTGTGTATATATATATATTTTGTTTTTTAACAGAACTTGCATGCGTGTGTTGTGTTGTGGTGTGGTGTGCGTTGTCATGGCAACCGTGCTGGCTTAAGAGGCATTGCGTTTTATGCCTAACAACTGCCACAATTGTCTTCTTCTGTACACTGTACTTTTTTCCCTCCAAGTCTCTGTCCAGATTTGATGTATCGGTGTCTTTTTGTCAGATCTGAATTGCAGTGTTGCACAGTCACCCACAAAATGGAGCAAACTCAGGAAGTTATGCGCAAAAGACAAAATGAGATTCGCGGTAACAAGAGACAAAGTGAGTTTTGTGGTAGCAAATGACAAGGCAAGTTTTGTGGTAACCCTAACTCTTGGGCAATGTCCACTTTTAGCCCCATCGGTTTGTGGTCCACAAATGGTATGGTAATGTGTGTGTCACAATGTGTGTGTGTGTTTGTGTGTGTGTGTGCATACATGCGCGCGTGCGTGTGTCAGTGTGTGTGTGTGTGTGTGCCACAGTGTGTGTGTGTGTGTGTGTGTGTGTGAACGGAATGAACTTAACGTATACATTGCGCTGGCATATTCACGTATTAGTTCATTCCGTGCTATACACACGCATACACGCATCCTCAAACCATTTGAGGACAGTGAACCGACGGGGCTAAAAGTGGATATTGCCAACTCTTGTTTTCAACAGCTGAGACAGGCCCAGAGAGCAGAGTATCTGCACCGCTACGCGGGTGTGGCCCAACGTCACATTGCTGTGGTGACGATACAGCGGTGGTACCGACGCTGCGTCATGGTCAGGGAAGCCAGGAAACAGCTGCACTGCATCGTTCTGCTGCAGGTTGGTCTGCAGACTAGTCACTTGTGGGGGAAGGGGTCAGAGGAGAGAAACGACAACACAAAACTTGCCAAGTTGATGTTTGTTTTTCATGGCAGGTGGCGTGGACCAAATGGTTTAAGAGGCTGGAGTCGGGATGGAGAGGTAGTGGGTTTGAATCCTTGTCGAGTCATAATCTCCTTCTCTGTAGTGTTGGCTTGGTGTGGTGTGGTGTGGTGTCTTCAGCATCGAGCCCTTCAGATAAAATAATCATTGTTAACTTACGGCACCAGGTGTTGAAAAAAGCTCTAGGTGCAGCTTTGCAGAGAACATGATGGTGGTAGGGAAGCGGGGTATGCTGTATGAAAAAGAAATTAAATATGGTGCATACATGAGTATTGACTCCCAGATGAGATGAAAAACCTCAGTGCTTCAGGACTGAACACATTAAAGGTCCCATACTGCATCTACAGTTGACTCTAATTGATTGGTTGTTAGTTAACATGACAGGTGTATTGGCTAAAGGGACAGAACTCTAAGGGAAGATGGGGACTAATCCTGAAGATTTTAATTTATCTTCAGTGGTCAGTGTGTCACAGCTTTCCTCCATGATCTGTTTTGTTTCATCACTTCCCGTTTTGTGATTGTACCACAGCGACGATTCAGAGCCTTCCTACAGCGTGTACGCTTCCTGCGAGAGAAACGGGAGGCGCAGGAACGGAAGGCAAGGGAGGAGAGGGCAGCCAGAGTCATCCAATCAGCTCTCAGGAAATGGCGCATGCGGCAAAAGGAAAAGCGCCGTGTGCAGCTCATCACTATGATTCAGGTGATGGCAGCCTTGGTTCTCTGCTGTCAGACAACACAGCTTTCTTTGTCTGGATTGGTGAAAACTCTGGAGAGAGAGAGAGAGAGAACTCCAACTCGAACTCAAAAACTTTATTTTACAAGGATTGTAGTTTAGGTTCAGTCAAAAACCTGTCTAACAACTAGTCCTTGCTAATTAGCTACTGATGAATAGATATCAAATTACAGGCATTATTTATTTTATAATATATATATATATATATATATATATAATATATATATATATATATATATATATATATATACATATAGGCATGCATGAGTGAGTGAAACATTATACATGAGATTTCCACACAAAACATAGTGTGCTCACAGCGCCAGATGAACACATGCCATACATCATTCAGTTACATATTATGAGCAAATGAAGCGGTAGGACAGAGAGAGAGAGAGGGGAATTTGGTTGCTTTTGTGAAATCTTGCCACCTGAACTTTTATAAAACTTGGATATATATGTACTGGGACATAACTGCAGTACAGCAGTGAAGGAAAGGAAGAAAAAACTAAATGAGTTCATTTGTATTTGAAACTGAAAGAAATATTTCAGAGACATTTCTAGGATCATTAATCCACACTTTTGCTAATTTTAACGTTCATTTTCATCTGGTTTTCCCCTTTTATTTTTCATGTTTGTTTTCCTGATGACAGGCAATATGGCGTGGCCGTCAGTTACGTCGCGGCCTGAAGTGCCGGAAGATTGCGGCAGCCAGAAAGCGCGTGGAGGAAGCCAACGAAAAGGTGACAGAGGAGAAGAAGCTGGGGAATCGAACCACATCTGCTCTGGATTTCTTGTTGCACTACAAGCAACTGGCCTACATTTTGGATGCCCTCATGCATTTGGGTATGTGTGTGTGTGCGTGTATGGATGGATGGATGCTTGTTTGTATGTGAGAGAGAGAGAGTGGGTGGATGAGTGGTTGTGTGAGTGCATGCTGTGTGTGTGTGTGTGTGCGCGCGCATGTGTGTGTGTGTATTTGTGTGCTCATGTGTGTGTGTATGTGCGTGTGAGCATGTGTGAGTGTGCATGTGTGTGCGTGTATGATTGTGTGTGTGTGTGTGCGTGCATGATTGTGTGTGTGTGCGTAAAACATTCTTTCTTTCCTCTCTCAACCCCTCTGTTGTCCCAGACGTGGCCACACGCTTGTCATGGCGGTGCTGTGAGCGGCTGGTGGAGGTCAACGCTGTGGGGGTCATCTACCGCCTCATCCTCAGCTGCAACCGCAGTCTGCCGCACATGGAGCTCATCAAGTTCTCCGTCAGCATCCTGCTGAACCTGGCCAAGGTGGGTCTGCAGGCTTGCATGCATCATGTGCTGTGTGCACGTCATGCAGGTGGACACATGCACATTGGTGTGCTTATAGTGCTGGTGCAGATGCATTGAAACACACATACATACACATGGATGGACATGTAACAACAACAATATACTTAATTCATCCCAGTGGGAAATTAAAGCTGTCGTTCGATCTTAATATATATATATATATATACATTAATGCACTGCTATTGTACTAAGAACTGAATTTCACTTATCTCAATAATTCAAAGTCATGAAACTCACACACACGTACACACTCTTAGAAATACACCCCCATTCTCTTGGTAAGCAGACACTAAAGGAATGATCTAATACTGATACCCAGTGAATAGACCATCGTTATACTTTTGCCATGCAACCATACATGCAGACACCTTTACGCAGACACATGCATGCACGCACATACACCCACGCATGCACCCACACTCTCACTCATTCACTTAGTCTGTCTGTGTCCCTGCCTCTCTCTCCCTCATGCATACACAGATTCGCACACAAACATATATGTTCACAAATGCAGTAAGCTGCAGTCTGTTGGTGTATGAATGGGCACAAGAGTGATGACCCTTCTTAGCTAAATGCTTAATGGGGGGGGGGGGGGGGGGCATTGTGTCAGTGTCATCGACAGTGCCACATAATATCTAGTGTAATTGGAGGTGGGGGGTGCATGTGTCTGTTGATCACGGCTCTTCAACGCATTGCTTTGACTGTTCCCACTCCTCAGTACGAGAAGACGACATCAGCGGTGTACGAAGTGGAGAGCTCGGTGACCACCCTGGTGGACCTCATGTCCATCTACCGGGAGAAAGGTGGCGCCATCTTCACCAAGTGCTGCATGCTGCTGGCCATCCTGGGCTCGGATGCTCAGCGCAAAGCCGTGAGTTTCTTTTTCACTTTAGTTTCCACTTTGTTTGCCATGGTTGCTGACGCTAAACACTATCATTGGTGGGAGCTGCCACAAGCATTTTTGTCGCGACAAAAGACGTGTTTTGTCATGACAAAAGTATGCTTGCCGTGTCAAAACGTTTGCCGCAGCACTTGTGGCAGCTCCCGCTAATGATAAAACACAACCACATCTGTTGTATTTTCCATTTTCTTGATTATTACTGCTGCTATGCTGCTGATATAGACTTGTACCTAGAGGCTGTGGGAACAACTGCTGGTCTGTTATATTATATATCTGTGCTGAAGTCTTGCTGTAAGGACGTATCACTGATGTCGGTGTTGTGTGTCCTGTGCTCTGACACATAGCGTGTCTTCTGACAATTCTTCTTCTGTTGACAGGAGATGTGTTTTGACAATAACTGTCTGATGTTAACAGGAGGGTTTGTTCTGACGGTAACTGTTGAGAGGTGTTCAAACAATAACTGATTGTTAACAAGAAGTGCATTTTGACAGTAGCTGCCTAACTGTTGATGGACAAAAACTGATAACAGGAAGTGTGCTCTGACAATAACGTTGACAGGCAATGTGTTTTTGCAATAACTTTCTGTTGACAATGTTTTTACAATAACGTTTTGTTGACAGGCAATGTGTTCTGACAATATCTGTCTGTTGACAGCTGACGTGTACTGGCAACAAGCGTGTGTTGATGGGCGACATGTTATGGCAATAACTGTCTGTTGACAGGCGATGTGTTCTGATAATAACTATTTGTAGACAAACAACATGGACTGACAATAACTGCCTGTTGACAGGCAATGTGTTCTGACAATAACTGTCTATTAATAGGTGATATGTTCTGACAATAACTGTCTGTTGACAGGCAATGCTTTCTGACAATAACTATTTGTTGATAGACAACATGGACTGACAATAACTGTCTGTTGATAGGTGACATGTTCTGACAATACTGTCTGTTGACAGGCGACGTGTTCTGATAATATCTGTTTGTTGTCAGGTGATGTGTTCTGACAATAACATTATTATCTGTTGACAGGCGAGGCATTCTGACAATAACATTACTGTCTGTTGACACGTGACATGTTCTGACAGTAACTGTCTGTTGACAGGCTATGTGCTCTGACAATAAAACTGTCTGTTGACGGTGACATGTTCTGACAGTAACTGCCTGTTGACAGGTGATGTGTTCTGATAATAACATTACTGTCTGTTGACAGGCAAAATGTTCTGACAGTAACTGTCTGTTGACAGGTGATGTGTTCTGACAATAACATTACTGTCTGTTGACAGGCAACGTGTTTTGACAATAACTGTCTGTTGACAGGCAATGTGTTCTGACAAGCGCCTGGTGGAGAAGCTGCAATCCATCCATGCCTTGGTTCTGCGCAAACACCGGATGCAGGTGGCCCGGGCACGCATGACCGCACGCTCCTCCCTCAACGCCACGCTCCCGTCACGCCTGCACGCCCCCAGGGCCGTCAAGGTGCGACCGGCCTGGGTGCTGAGGCGTGACAGCATGCAGGAGATCGAAGACCCCTTGGCCGCCCTCTCTTTCCTTCTGGACACCTTGCACATCGGCCCCAAGTAGGCGCCCGCAGCTGCAGCATGCAGGAGACTCGGCATCTGCCCCAGGCTACTCTTTCCCTGCTGGGCGCTGTGCTGGAGTCAGGTCTTCAGATGTTGGGCGCTGTGCTGGAGTCAGGTCTTCAGATGCTGGACGCTGTGTCAGAGTCGGGTCTTCAGATGCTGGACATTGTGCTGGAGTCAGGTCTTCAGATGTTGGGCGCTGTGCTGGAGTCAGGTCTTCAGATGCTGGACACTGTGTCAGAGTCGGGTCTTCAGATGCTGGATGCTGTGCTGGAGTCAGGTCTTCAGATGCTGGAGAGTCAGGTCTTCAGATGCTGGATGCTGTGCTAGAGTCAGGTCTTCAGATGCTGGACGCTGTGCTAGAGTCATGTCTTCAGATGCTGGATGCTGTGCTGGAGTCAGGTCTTCAGATGCTGGAGAGTCAGGTCTTCAGATGCTGGACGCTGTACTGGAGTCAGGTCTTCAGATGCTCTATCCGATGCTGGACGCTGTACTGGAGTCAGGTCTTCAGATGCTGGACGCTGTACTGGAGTCAGGTCTTCAGATGCTGGAGAGTCAGGTCTTCAGATGCTGGATGCTGTGCTAGAGTCAGGTCTTCAGATGCTGGACGCTGTGCTAGAGTCATGTCTTCAGATGCTGGATGCTGTGCTGGAGTCAGGTCTTCAGATGCTGGACGCTGTGCTGGAGTCAGGTCTTCAGATGCTGGACATTGTGCTGGAGTCAGGTCTTCAGATGCTGGACGCTGTACTGGAGTCAGGTCTTCAGATGCTCTATCCGATGCTGGACGCTGTACTGGAGTCAGGTCTTCAGATGCTGGACGCTGTACTGGAGTCAGGTCTTCAGATGCTCTATCCTAAACAGTCACGAGGCTGTGCAGGCTACTCTTGTCTAAGAGTCCGGAGGTGCCACACATTGAGACAGCTTTGAGACTCTGTGCCTAAAGGTCTTGAAACGCTGCTGAAGTCTTGACTTGAGCTTCTCTGTCAGAAAGTCTTGAGATGCTCTGTCTGAACTGACTTTGTAAAAGACTGCAGTCATTGTGGGCTAAAAATCTGAAGTTTCTGGGACCTCCTGAGTAGTTTGAGGATTTCGCAGCTCTCACCTGTCTCTCTTGGGCCGGAGACGAAAACCATGACAGGGCCTAGGGGCAGGTCTGGCCCTGCTTCACAGCTGTCAGTGTTAGGTGATAGGGCCTGGGGGCAGGTCTGGCCCTGCTTCACAGCTGTCAGTGTTAGATGACAGGGCCTGGGGGCAGGTCTGGCCCTGCTTCACAGCTGTCAGTGTTAGATGCACACTCCAAGCATCGCTTTCTGGCACCTTCCTCCAAAGTCCGCCAGAACTGGTTATGCCACTGACAGGGTGCTGTTTGTCTCTGTGCAGCTGTCCACCGATGCTACCAGTGCCCTGCGAAAGGTCTGGGTACTAATGAGACTGTGACAGCAACACAGCATTGCAGCATGCATAGTATACATGAGGCACACCTGCCTGGATAAAAACCATTCAGTTTCAAATGATTTTTGTTTTATTTGTGATGACGAAATGCATCACACAGTTTGAGTTGTCTGTTACAAACCTCCTGCTACTTGAGCGCCAGAAAAAAACGGTCAGTTTGCTGACAGTTTTTTTGAGACCTGTAGCGTCACCGGTTATGGCTGTGGTTGGAGGAAGGATGTCATAAACCAGTGCTTGGAGTTTATGTGAGATGCTGTTCATATTCTTTGAGCATGTAAATTATCCAAGCAGTAATAGATTTTACTTCCTTGGGCATATCCAACTGCTAAATGTGGTATAGAAACATAAGCATTCTTTTAGCTGAGCTGTGGTTGTTTGCCCTGGAAGGACAGAACATGTAGTGGTTGGAAGCATTATTACATCATTCACAGTGCCTTTTCTTTTAAACTAAAATGCCTTATGTTGCTTTTTGCCTGTTTGTCTTGGCTCCTTCTGTATATATATATATATGCTTCTGTTGCTAAGCATTTTGTTTTGGGGTCTGGTTTTAATGTTTGTGTTTGTGACAAGGTATGTGAACTGTCTTTCCTTTTGTGCCGTTAATTTTTGCATGCTATTTTTTTGGGGGGGGGGGAAGAAGAATTCATTTTGATTGATTTCTCTTTTATTCTACACCTTTTGTTTATTAATACTAGCGGTCTTTTCTATAGTGTGGCATCTCATCAACAAAGGTGAGCACACCGTGCTTTACAAGATCAGCAACAGGTATCCATAATACCTGAAAATAATGTATAAACATAATATTGTATTCTTCACACACCACACCCACATGCACACATAGAAGGAATGTAACAGGGGTAAGACAAGATGGGAAGGAGGGGTGGAGGGGGGGAAAAAAACAAAATTTCAAATCAGTCATGATGCTGTTGGTAGAGGTGAGTCTTTAGCAGAGTATCTGTATCTATCAGCATCACTCATTCTCTCTCTGATGAAAATGTTTAAAGAGTTGTTATTCTTGTGTACATGCATGTATGACATCAAAAAATGATCTGTCATCTCTTGAAATGCTTTGAGAAGGAGGTGATGTGAAAATGAGATGAACTGGCGGAGGTTGAGATCTGCTGTCACAGTTCCACTCAGTTTCACGTGCACTGTAAATATATATATATATATAGCACTGATGTCATTGTCTTTAACCCTGGGTTGCTAAGTCTTGCTGTCCAGCCACTTAAAGCCAAAGAACAATTATTTGTTGTTGTTGAGAATATATTTACAGGTATGTTTAAGTGTATATATATATGTTAACATCCATCCCATTTTTCAAAGGCCAATTCACAAATATATGTACATGTATGTTTAACTGTATGTACCTTAACATCTGTCCTTATATTTAAAGGGCAGTTCACAAATATCCTACGTTTAAGTGTACGTTAACAAGCATCCATCCTTACGTTCAAAGGCCTGTTCTCAACTTTACTTGCTGTGTGCTCTGAAGCTGAGAACGACATAGGAGGGAAGAATTTGTTTGTAACCGAGAAATGACTGGTGGTTGCAGACCTGTGTGTGTTTGTAACCGAGAAATGACTGGTGGTTTCAGACCTGTGTGTTTGTAACCGAGAAATGACTGGTGGTTGCAGACCTGTGTGTTTGTAACAGAAAAATGACTGTTTGCAGACCTGTGTGTGTTTGTAACAGAAAAAATATTGGTGGTTGTAGACCTGTGTGTGTTTGTAACAGAGAAATGACTGGTTGCAGACCTGTGTGTTTGTAACAGAAAAATGACTGTTTGCAGACCTGTGTGTTTGTAACAGAGAAAATACTGGTGGTTGTAAACCTGTGTGTGTTTGTAAAAGAGAAATGACTGGTTGCAGACCTGTATGAGTCTGTAACCGAGAAATGACTGGTGGTTGCAGACCTGTGTGTTTGTAACAGAGAAAATACTGGTGGTTGTAAACCTGTGTGTGTTTGTAACAGAGAAATGACTGGTTGCAGACCTGTGTGTGTTTGTAACCGAGAAATGACTGGTGGTTGCAGACCTGTGTGTGTTTGTAACAGAGAAATGACTGGTTGCAGACCTGTGCGTGAGTGCCGCATTCAACCACTCACCCTATGTTCCATTTTCTTTTCCCTCCACTACAGCCAAAACGAAAACCTCAAACTGCATGATGATAACCTCTATCAAACTTTACACACATGTCAAGACCTGTCTGGGCGACCTTGACCTATTCAACCAGAACAAAAGTCTCAAATTGCATGATGATTACCTCTATCAAACTTTACACATAATTTTGTCAATACCTGGCTGGGTGACTTTGACCTATTCAACCAGAACAAAAGTCTCAAATTGTGTAATGATAACCTCTATCAAACTTTACACATAATTATGTCAAGACCTGTCTGGGCAACTGTGACCTATTCAATTGGAATGAAAGTCTCAAGTTGCGTAATGATGACAGCTGTTGAGCGTTATGTACATTATTCAGACCAGCTTTTGTGACCTTGACCTATTTCAAGGTCACATGCAAGTTTGAAGACAAATTATTTCCTGTGCTGAATGCAAGTTGACTGAGCACTTACTCTTGTTGTATTTCGCTGAATGGATTCACTTGCCATCATCAGGTTGCTTCACATGATGTTTGAAAGTATGCTCACTGTCATGGGGCAATGTTTCTGAAATGGGCAATGCCTTTCTGAAATACCTGCTGTTGTGGGCCAGTGTTTCTGAAGTGTGCAATGCCTTTCTGAAATGCCTGCTGTTGTGGACCAAGGTTTCTGAAATGGGCGTTGCCTTTCTGAAATGCACACCATTGTGGACCAAAGTTTCTGGCTGTCATGGACCAGTGATTCTGAAGAGGCCATTGTCTTTTTGAAACAGCGCAGTTGGCAGGTTTTCTTTCTTTTCTTTGACCTTGGTCAACTGCACTGGGAGACCAGTAGCGGTGATGAATTTGGCCATCGTCTGCAGTTCACGTCAGGTTCTGTACAGCTCACTGCTGTGTTGTTGCCTCTGTCCAGCAGTGCCCCCCTCATCCACTGATGGTTTCAGCAATCCTGCAGGATGTGTTCTGCCGACTGTTCGGCCACAAGTGTGCCACCTGGTGTTGGGGGTGTGGGGTTGGGGGGTGGAGTTCATGCAGGCCAGAATGTTTTGTACAGCACAGTTGATTGTTAAGAAACTTGGCAGTTGTTACTTGGGCCATTGTGGAAGAATTTGCTGCCCTAAACTCTTTCATACAATAGGTCACAACAGATAAAATAAAAGAAAGTGCGTGGAAACAAAAATAAGAGCAGTCAGACTTTCTTTCTCTATCATGCAACTTGAGAAAGGACCTGTACTTCAGGCATACTCATCTTTTATTCTTAATAATATAGAGCTTCAAAATTACACCTGCAAGATCTGTCTTACTTTTCTGATGTCAGGCCATGAGTACATCTACCATTAGAAAATCTTCCCTGTCACCAAAAGGCCATAAGTACGTCAACCATTAGAAAGTCTACCCTGTCACTAAAACTTTGTAGCTGTCATATTGATGAAGCAAAAATGTATGACTACGAGGGGGAAAAATAGCATTTTTCGTGTTTTTTAAGATGTATTTCCCTTGGTAATGGTGCTTGCATTTTTGTACAAAGGGCTTTTTGATTTTATTGCTTTAATTTTTTTTTTTTAAATCTCTTGTGAAATTGCTTGTGTATGTCTTTTGACCTTCTATGTTTGTAACTTGCTATGAACCTTTGGCTTTGAATTTTATTGCTGTCTTTGCGGTAAAGTTACATTCCCCCATCATCAAAGAATTGACCACCGCGAGGTTGCTGTGGTTTAGTACCAAGAGAGTACAGGAGAGGCACAGTACCAAGCGTGCCGAGAGAGTCCATTTTTTCCCTTCTGAGCATCCAGAGGCACATTACCAAGTGTACCTTGGTCTGCTGCTGCGCGAGTTAAAGACTGAGGGCTGTTGGCCAGGTCTGAGGGGGAATTTAGAGTGGAACAGTAAAAATCCCAAGGAAGACCATTCACAAGATCAAAATCAAAGGATTCAGGGAGGGTCATGTACCCCAGTTTCTGACTTTATGATGACTCCATGCTTATTGCAACAATGTCATTATTTCCACCGCTATGTTTGAATAATAGTCCTTCGTTTCAGAAAATCCAAACAAAGGTGAAAAAGAGTTTATTTTTGGGGTAATCCCCTTTTTGAAGTGACAGAAGCACACTTAAACACCAGATAAACGGTGAAAAATGACTGTAGGCTACTTGTCTGCTTTTGATTGTGGAGTGTTGGTGTCCAGTGTTCAGCAGAATGTTTGCATGACAATGACCTTCATTTCCTTTTTTTTTTTTTTTTACTGTTCCACTTTACAATAATACTTTGTAATAATCAGCTTTACTATTTTATTTTACACATAACAACAAGTGTGACTATTCCACAATAAGTTGCCCCTCCAGACCTGGCAGACAGCACTGTGCCTTGTTTTAGATTTGTTTCTTCATCTCAGAAATTGATAGTTGCCGGGACTGCCACTCCTGTGACTGTAGTGTCAGACGACAGGCTTTGGAAGGTTTCTCCATGTACAGAACACATATATATATATATATATATATATATGAGTTAATAAGTTGGTGCTTTGAGCCCAGTCAACCACACAGGGTTATACAAGGGATGACACGTATTATGAAAGGCATTTCCTAGGTGGTGGTAATTATGTTAAAACACACATGCATCTGATTGCAGATTGGAAAGGAATGATTGGTTGATAAAATGCTGATCTGTGTTGACTGGAAAAAGACCCCAAACACACATGCATTTGATTTGTGAGGAATGCTTGGTGCATGAAATGCTGATCTGTGGGTATTGAAAGGAAAAAGGACCCAAACACACATGCATTTGATTGGTCAGGAATGCTTGGTGCATGAAATGCTGATCTGTAGATGTTGAAAGGAAAAAGGCAAGCTACAGTTCTGCATGGACAGTTGCTACTTGTATTTTTGATAAAACTGCACTGTATTAAAGTGTTTGTATACTTTCACAAAGTGTTTCGCTTGTTGAAATTTCCATTGACACAAGCATTTGGGGTTCAATGGGGCTTTAGAAATTTCATTGACACAAGCATTTGGGTTTTTACTGGTGCTATAGAAATTTCCATAGTCATAGACACAAGCATTTGGGGAGTTACTGGTGCTATAGAAATTTCCATTGACAAGCATTTTGGGGTTTGCTTGTGCTATAGAAATTGCCATCGACACAAACATTTGGGGTTTTACTGGTGCTATAGAAATTTCCATAGACACAAGCATTTGGGGAGTTACTGGGGCTTTAGAAATTTCACTGACACAAGCATTTGGGTTTTTACTGGTGCTATAGAAATTTCCATAGACACAAGGATTTGGGGAGTTACTGGGGCTTTAGAAATTTCACTGACACAAGCATTTGGTTTTTTACTGGTGCTATAGAAATTTCCATAGACACAAGCATTTGGGGAGTTGCTGGTGCTATAGAAATTTCCATTGACGCAAACATTTGGGGGGTTTACTGGTGCAATAAAAATTTCCATTGACACAAGCATTTGGGGGTTTACCTGTGCTCGAGTAGTTACTGGTGCTTTAGAAATTGTTATTATTTTTAATCACCTCCCTTCTCCCCCCCACCCCCTCCACACACATGCAATTGCATGTGCTCATTTTCACCCACACACTTGCATGCATGCACACACCAACACATACATGCATGCGTACATGTACACACCAGTCTTGGGTGTCTGTTCCTTTATTATTATTTTTTCAATTCAATTTGAATTAAACTGTAGCAGCAAAAATCATGAACACATGTGTATTCACACCAGAACCACACAGACTTCATTCCTTGCAGAACAGCTCTTTTATTTGATATATTTTATACTTTACGTTGGAACATGATGGGTTTTATGCAGCCACCCTGACTCCCGGCACAGCGAGCCACACGGAGCGGAGACCAGGGTGAGGCAATCACCACTGCACACAGACTGGCATGCAGCAACAGTGACAACACACATACACACACACACACATCAAAAGGAAGGGAGCACAAGCAACAACCACTCCTTCATCACATACAAAAGGACACCAGCTGCACACAAGACTTGATGGAAAATGCAGTGCTTTGAGTTTGATGATTGCAGCCCCAACAAAAGGACAACAGCCACACGCAAGACTTGATGGAAAACGCAGTGCTCTGAGTTTGATGTGAAAACCCCAACAAAAGAACAACAGCTACACACAAGACTTGATGGAAAATGCAGTGCTTTGAGTTTGATGTGGGAACCCCAACAAAAGGACAACAGCAAGACCTGATGGAAAATGCAGTGCTTTGAATTTGATGATTAGAGCCCCAACAAAAGGACAGCAGCCGCACGCAAGATTTGATGGAAAATGCAGTGCTTTGAGTTTGATGTGGGAACCCCAACTAAAGGACAACAGCTGCACACAAAACTTGATGGAAGATGCAGTGCTTTGAGTTTGATGATTGCAGCCCCAACAAAAGGATAAAAACTGCACTCAAGACTTGATGGAAAATGCAGTGCTTTGAGTTTGATGATTGGAGCCCCAACAGAAAGACAACAGCCGCACGCAAGACTTGATGGAACATGCAGTACTTTGTGTTCGATGACTGGAACCCCAACAAAGCAGTGTTGCTGGCCCTGCCTGTGGGATCAAGTACACAATGAGACTTGCAGCAGTTTTCTGCTCCATTTATCAGGCCAATTTGTGTTAAAAATGGACGTTTGAAAGTTGGGGGGAACCAGGCATGTGTTTGAGATGCTCTGTGCTCACTGATATTTCTTCCCTTCAGCAAAACGTCTGGGCTGTGTGCACAACGCACTTGTTAGTGCTTGAGAGTGGTATGGCCATTGCAGACTGGTTAACCAGCAAAAATTTCTTACAAGAATTTGAGACACACAAAAGGGCACTAAAGACACTGAAAGATCAAATCTGAGAGCAAAGAGTGACACTGTGCTGTATTTTCTTTCTATAGAAACTGAAAGATCAAATCTGTGAGCAAAGAATGACACCATGCTGTATCTTCTTTTGCTATCACATACATATACATGTGTTGGTGATCATCTCAAAGAAACTGAACACCAGCGTCAGTCCACTCCATACCCAACCTGACAACGGCACAAGTAGAACTGGACAAAACGACATTGTTAGACACATAGTTATTCAAGTGTTACACAAAAACACAGGTTATAATGTCGGACAAATCCACTTTGCAGACTCCACAGCCACATGAAAAGCGAACAAATTTTGGCGGCAAGAAAAATCAGAAAAGATTATGTACATTAAGACACTCGGCTGCATTTTTTTTTACATCAGCCACCATGAACTTGAAATCCACTTCCTGTCGTTGCAGAAAGGAAGCACTGTAAAGGAACCAATCTTCTCAAGGCACCTGTCCCCCAGGTGAAAAATGTGTCCCTCATGCCGAACATCAAGGATGTGACTGCGTGCAGCAGGCAAGCTAGGACACTTGGCGGTCATCAGTACCTCATCCTGACAGCCTTCACTCACAACACTGTTTCCAAATTTGATATAAAGCCTAACAGGGCATAATTAAAACCAAAAAAAAATCGTTCTAGGGATTTTCTTGTTTTGAACTCTTCTGCGTGCTGGACAAAATGTGAGAGAAGAAGTAGTTCCTCTGCTTGAAGAAGAAATTAGGATCAAAAACAGAACCAAGAAAGTTCACACAATGGAAGCTGTAATGTCAACTACACAAGGATAAAAAGCAGTAACTCACACAAACGGCCAAAAAAACAAAACAAATGCTGACATAGAAAGTATACACAACAAGTATGTTGACTGTGGAGAGTCCTTTTCTAATACACTCCATTCATAATATAATTATGTACCGGTATTCATTTTCTCTCATTACAATTTCATTTGACAGTGCCAGACAAACACTGATGGCAACACATTTTCTCATCAATTTGTTTCACAATGATAAATTCATGACCACCATGTCAAGGCTGCATGCTTACATTCAATTACAAGCTGAATAAATGCAAGGTACAATTCATGTGTAACACAAGAATAACTGAAAAGAAAACGCACTGAAGAAGTATTTGTTTTACGTTAGAGTACAATGACCCGTGGAAACGTAAGCGAACCTGACATGAAGAAAAAAGAAGATGGGATCATACTATAAAACCATTTCCCAGGCACAAATTTCAGACCCAGTGGCTCAGGGGAATTGAAACACTGCATCAGGCCAGACACTCAATGAACATTACTTTCCTTCACATGCATTACCTACACCACTTTAAGTTACATCATTACAGTTGATGGAAAGAAATAAAATAATTCCCAGGTTCGTAGTCTGTCCTCTCATGAACAGTGCACAAGGGGGGGGGGGGAATCAAAAAAATCTGCAAGCAAAGGAGTTATTTAGCTCTTGAAAGATGTCACACAAACACAACAACAAAGGCCAGAGTCACCTGTGGCAACTCTCACCTGGCATGCAAGTAAATGCAAGGTACATAAACTCCACCAGAGGTAGGTGACTCAGATCTTTGCTGCTGCATTTGTGTGATGTCTTTAAAGTGTTCATTCACTCCCTTGTTTGCTGATTCTGCACAGGTTCTTTGGCCCTCCCTAGAGCTGTTTCAGACTGTGCAAAAAGAATACATATTACAGTAATTCAGTTCCTCCAAGTGTTTTGCCTTTTCTCCACTTATGCAATCATGTAATGCAGGCACAGGCTTTGGCCATTATGAATAAATTATGTGGTATACAGACAACAGGCTACAAGTGAATTATGTGGTTGGAAAATCAACTACCCCTTTAAGGTTTGATTTGAGATGGAGTACGTCAATCAAAAAACAAGAAACTGACAAAGAAAGGAACGCAAGCATTAAAATGGGAAGGTAACCCTGTTGAGTGGAAGCTGTGAAAAGAAGAAGATGACTACATGCATCATACTGACCTGCAGGTTATGTTGCTGCTCGTATCACAAGTCATCAACTGTCACGTACACAAACACAAATCAGACCATCACCTGACATGGTGACAAGACTGCTTTCACCCACTTTGAACTGACTCACTGACAGCCCACTTTGAACAGACTAACACACACACACAAGCATACGCTTTATAACCACACACACCAACCATCAAACAGACTAACAAGCACACATAAGCACAGGCTTTATAACTACACACACCAACCATCAAGCAGACTAACAAGCACAAACAAGCATGAACTTTATAACCACACATACCAATCATCAAACTGAGTCAACCTCGCACACTTTTTACCCCAGATACAATTCAAATGAAAAAAATCAATTCACTGCAATAGTAAACCATATGCTGTCTAGTGTAAAAAGAGAGGTAAATTCACTTAACCATCACTTTTTGCAAAAAGGAGCAAAGAGACCCTCCCAACCATGGAGAAAAAAAAAGAAAGGTGCAAAGCCATGGGGAAAAAACACACCCCAAACCCAAACACCTTGATATCAGTGTTAAATCTGGCACTCACAAGTGCCAATCAAATACCATTGTTGAAAGGCATGACATTCTTCTCTCAGTGTCGGGGTCAGCAGTCACCTCTCTACTGTGATTATCTGAGCTGCAGGGTAGGCGCTTTACACATTTCCATTATTATTATTAGAGATATAGTATGAGACAAATAGGTTGGGTGGGGGGAGGGGAGGAATATGGCAAAGAGTAAGAATTATGGTTTTTGGTTTAAAAATGAAAAACGTGATGTGTTTGAGGGCTGATCAGCATGAGTCAAACTGTTTGTTGTGTTCATGAACAGCACCACAGCAGGGTGTTCACACACACACACCAGCAGGGTGTTCACACACACACACACACCAGCAGGGTGTTCACACACACAGGCACTACCAGGGTGCTCACAGACAAACAATTATCAGGGGCGTCCCAAAAAAGTGGAAAGACCACCACCACTGTGCATACTTCACAGAAGCTCCCCCCACCCCTAATTAGTATTACAAACAGGAATCGTTGAAAAGCCCTGCCCCAATCGGACATCAGCTAAAACCTCTGGACCACTGCCACCCCTGTCCTATCTGGACCAGGGATCACTCTATGCTGTAAGTGCTGAAGGTGCTGGGTGATTTGAAACACAGACCCACTTACACACTCTTTGAAACAAAACTCTTCAGGGCCATATAAAACTATTCTGAACTGTTTGTCTGCACACATACCCACAAACACGTGTTATATATATATACATACACACACAATACAGGGACTTACACCTACCAGCAATATAATACACCACAACGATGCCAACACAGAGTGGTGGCACACACATGCACGCTCCTATCCTCTTTTTCTCCTTCCGATGCGACTGACACTGAATTGGTTTCTAGTACTCAGTCAACCACCGACGTTCACACGATCAGTACACACACAGTAAGAAGATGCGTCCAAACTGGAACGGTTCCCATCACCATGACCCAGTCCAAGACATGCACAGACACAGCCAGCCACAGGCACCAAAAGACCGCCACGTGCTTAGACACACCTACACCACACAGAAAAAAACAGGAAAACACTTTGCATTAATACGAGAGCAAAAAATAATTTCATTCCCTTTAGCCTTCTGTGCCACGAATAATAATAATATATATATATGTTACGTTTCAGTGATTTTAAGATGCTCGCTTGAGTTTACTCAAACCTTCATGCGCACAGCCACGCAGCATGGAGGACTATTCAATAAACCACTGTGCAAACTCAAAGAGCAACTTCAGTTTAAACGGGCAATTTGGTAGAATTACCCCCCTCCCCTCCCCCCTTTGCATACTTGATACCAATTGGGTATAGTGTGCATCCTCGAAAGTTTGGATAATTATATTTTTAACTCAACATGGAGAGGGGTGGGGGGTGAACAGTACAAGATTATCTGAATAAGTTTAGGAATAAATTAAGGATTGCAGACCACTCCTTCACCTAAGATGCCTGGACCATCATCGGTGGCAAGAGAGCAAGCAGATGATGCAACAGCCCCCAGGCTACATTCTGATCTGTACCACCTGCCGCTGAGATGAGAGCCAGCGAACTGTCTCCATGGCTGTGCACAGACCACAACTGTCAGCCTGAATCACTTCACCAAGTTTAGACCAGGTTACTCAGAATACTGCCCCTGTCACGGTGGCTGGCAGAGTGACAAAGGAACATAAGCTGCAGGCCTCTTCACCAAGTTTAGACATGGTTACTCAGAATACTGCCTCTCTCACGACGACATAGTGACAAAGGAACATAAACTGTAGGCCTCTTCACCAAGTTTAGACCTGGTTACTCAGAATACTGTCCCTATCATGGTGGCTGGCAGAGTGACAAAGGAGCATAAACTGCAGGCCTCTTCACCAAGTTTAGACATGGTTACTCAGAATACTGCCCCAGTCACGGCGACAGAACGTAATGAGAGAACGTAATGGACGTGTGTGTGCCCTCCAGACTCTAAGATAAAGTACTCTGCGATTCATGTGTACTTATGTTCGTGTATTATACTGTGTGCTATTTTACTGGTATCTTTTATGCAGTCGTAAGGCAAATTTCTATGTTATTCATAGACAATAAAGATTCTGTAGCCTGTGAACTGCAGGCTGGGCCACTGCACGACAACCTCAACTCCCGCATCAGTGTGGCTGGTGGAGACTCAGCCGGTGAGGAAGCTTTGTCGGCAGCCTAGGCCACCTGCAGCGCATGTGCAGAGAAGTGGAGCTGCTGGGGTTTCCTTTCAACTGACTGACTAGAACTAGAAGCAAGACTGGCCCATGTTGACAACTCCTCCAACTGGCAGTCCAGGTAACTGTACTTTGCAGGTAAGTAAGCGTCACAGTCCCTGAATAATTAGAGGAGTTGCACAAAGAGAAGGGTTGCCCATTCACGGTGGCAACTATGACATGGAGGAAAGAAAAACCCACCATACACCCTGTGCCATAAAACTTATTAAAAGATCCCAATATTCAACACACAGTCTGCGTCAGACTAGATGCTGTCTTTGGACTCGGGGAATCCGATTAGGCAAGTGGGTATTTCACTATCTGCTTTTGAACTTTGCGGATCTTATTCCAACTCACAGGTGAGCATCTAGATCACTTTGAAAATCAATCAACATGACACACAGACCTCACATCTGTGTGCTAAAATTGAAATCTCTTCGTAACAGACCTGCAGTTGTATGTTATTTGGAACAGACGGATAACTGATTCTTAACACCCAGTCAATCTTGGTGGTTATATCAAGGTGGTCCAACAGTTGAGATATTCCCTGAAGGATCTTGTCTACATCTTCGTTTTGGTGTCATTTTCATCATCTGAACTTATACTGCACATGCTCACCCATAAAACCAAGGACAAGAGTATTATTCCCTGAGGGCTCTCATCTGTTTTTTTGATCTGACTTCATTACAACTCTCATTTCGTGGAGAGAAGAAGAAGAAGATATAAACCATGCTTTAATCTTGAAGGATCTGCATCACTTATCTACTGGTCAGCAGTATACTTGCCAACCTCTCGCGCTGTGCGTGCAACCAAAGACAAGTGGGCCCAGTGTGCAATGATTGGTTCAAGTTTGTGCCAGAGGTCTTCTGCTGTACCCACCACCCTGCTGGTTTTGCACATTTGCTGCTTTTGCTGAAAAATGCAAAAGTGGCCTTGAGCGGAAGACGAAAACAACCTTTTGCATCATCTGCAGAAGGTTACCACCATTTCATCACCTAATCAATGCTCTACCTTCAAATATGTCAATTTTTGAAATATATGCTCAATGCTTCTATGCAGAAAAACACCACTACTTTTGAAAGCGGATACTGTACTTGAAATTCACAGCCTAATATTTATGTCAACAACTGCGTGATGCCCAAACACAATTCTGAATGGTCACTTATCAGAAAACATGACAAACCAGAACGCACAATCGCCAGTTGCAGACAAAAACAACAACAGCACCCATAAAGTCCCCACTTTCTAAAGACAGGCAACAACAACAAAGCTGCAACACAGCACACCTTCTATCATGGATCAGCAACAACAATAAAGCCGTCACGGAGCGCACACCCTCTATCATTTCTAAAGTGCATTCTGACACCAACACACCCTCTCAGTGCGTGGGAATTCCTGATTTCTACAGACTGCAAACTTCCATGCATGCTCCGGAGTGCAAGTCAGACCGGACCAGGAGAAGGGGCAAGCACAACTGGGGATGGGAAGGAATGACGGACAGGGCAATTCCAACAAACCCCCAAACCTAGTTACAGGGTGGGATGAGGAAAGGGGGGGTTCGGGGAGATGTCGGTCAGTGTAAGAGGTTAAAAAAACAAAAACAAAAAAACTGTCACAAGCCTATTCATTCAAATCGTTCTGACCATTTCCTGTGGTGTTTGAAGCCCAGAGAAGTGCCCAGCTAAGTCCTGTTACCACTTCTTCTTGTGCTCATCCATGCTGACTCCACCGGGGCCATAGGCCACCACCAGAAGCAACCCCCCAATCACCGACAAGGTTTGGAAAAAGTCGTATTTCAAAAAGTCCCGCATGGGGCGGTAGTCAGGGATGTTCCACCAGGCGTTGAAGTACAGGTTAAGGCTGGTGAGCCAGATAACAAGCACCAGTGCCGACAGTTTGGTCTTGTAGCCGATGGCAATCAGGATGATGAGAGCGGTGCCCACCAGGTTCATGATGATCTGGAGGAAGCTGGTTTCCAGCCTGACCAGCGTCAGGAACATGAGGACGAGGAGAATGCGACCGCTGAGCTGCATGTACTGCTTGGGGTTGTTCTCGCCCATGGAGGGCAGACCAGCAAACAGACTTTTCCCTTCCGCTTTGTTCTCGGCCAGCAGCAGCAGGACACCGCCAGCCAGGGCCAGGTTCCGCATCAGGAACTTGAGGTCCCACAGGATGCTGTAGGCCACCGTCTGCAATGACACAAACGCAGACGTCACATTCTACTATCTCCAGTGGCACAAACATGGACATCATATTCTACCATCTGCAATGACACAAACATCACATTCTACCTTCTACAACGACACAAACACAGACATCATATTCTACCATCTGCAATGATACAAACACAGACAACACATGCTACCAACTGCAATGACACAAACACAGACATCACACTCTACCAACTGCAATGATACAAACATAGACAACACATTCCACCATCTGCAATGACACAAACACAGACATCATATTCTACCATCTGCAATGACACAAACACCACATTCTACCATCTGCAACACAGACATCACATTCTACCATCTGCAATGACACAAACACAGACATCATATTCTACCATCTGCAATGACACAAACACAGACATCACATTCTACCATCTGCAATGACACACACACAGACATCACATTCTACCTTCTGCAATCACACAAACACAGACATTAGATCAGATGTGAGGGGTGGGGTGGGTTTTGCCTTGCAGTCAAAGAATTACAGTAGCTTATGTGTTCATTTTGTCATTGTCCAGATTCCGCCCTTCAATGAATGAATTTGCAGTGCATGCAGGAAAAGAGTGTGGGACCACGGCTGTGATGACATGGAGTTCACCCTGTTGAGTGACATGGCAGTACTCAACCAACGAGACACAACTTGTTGAATCGCTGTTAGTCCATTCTGTTGAGCAACGTGGCAGCAGCCAATGAGACATAACTTGTTAAATTGCTGTTCAACCATTTTGCCTACTGTGACACAGTGATGTGGCTCGAATGCGTACGGCACCCAAAGAATGGAATTTTTATGCAAAATTTTACAACGAGCGCAACCCCTGCAATAACAAATTATACATTCACACTCACAGAATCACAATCACTGCAACTGCAAGATCCAAATACACAAAGGTTAAAACAAATGCTAATTTAATATGACAATACAACAAGACTTTTCCATTCTTCTAAACTCTTGAAAGATACCAAAGCAGAAACCAAATAAGTATATTGTCACTTTTTACTGTTTTTCCGTCACTTCAAACAGGGGCCTACCTTAAAACTTTGCACATTTTGTACTGTCATATTAAATTACCATTATTTTTTTAACCTTTTATGTGTTTGGATCTTGTTTTAGAATGCTAGCACTGTAGCAGTCATCTTGTTTCAGATTTGTTTCCCCGTGGACACCAACTGCAGTCAATTTATAATATAGTCTAGTTTGTCAAAAAATGGCGATGTGAAAGTCATGGAAAATGGACATGAGAGAGCCTGCCATTTTCATGTCTGGCACTCTGTGCCTGTGATGTTATGAACAAGGCCAGCATGTGTGTTACTGTTAGTGCTGTAAGTTAAGAGTCAAAGTGTACTTTAATTTACATCAGGAGCTAACCTTTCAGAGTTCCTCTGCTCTTCATTAATAATTTATAGTTAAAGAGCAAACAAACATTGATGTGCCCTGAGGAGGTCAAAATTGGGAGTGCTCACAGAAGTACTTCTCTTAAAAATTACATGCATTCTGAAGGAGCAACCATATACATTTTTTAAAGTTTATAAAGCATGCAAATGAAAATATTTTGCAATTTTCTAACATGTCAGGCTAACCTGCACATGTGCCTGGATTCCCCAGTAAAAATAAAATAAAATATATACCCCCCCCAAAAAAAAAAACCACACAACAACAACCACACAATGATAATGACCTGCAGAGCAATGATGCCGAAAAGAAGTCCACAAGCGATGGGCACTTTCTGGCGACTTAGCACCATGACGCAGCCGACGAGCTGTCCAATGAGGTTGGTGAGGACGAAGAGGGTGGCCGGGAAGTAGCCACAGCCCCACGAGGCATTCATGTAGTCGCGCTGCTCATTCCACTGCATGTACATGCGAATGCCATCCTCAAAGAAAGTGCTGATGAGGCAGAACCGGGCCACGTGGGGAAGCACATGTTTTGAATGCCTCAGAACCTGCAGCAACCATGACAAAACAGCTGCTGAACTGACTGTGTAGCAAAATTTGTCAGACTCAGTCAGCACAGTCATTTGTCATTTGCCAGTCTTCCCAAAAATATGAAAACTGACACAGTGATACTGATAGTGACAATAATAATAATAGCTCTTAATCTTCTACTAAGTTATACTTGTACTGTTGTAGTCTCAAAACTAAATAGAGCACAAATCTTTTTGCAAAGCAAAAACTCAGTGCTGTAGCACACACCATTCGTGTAGGTATATTTATTACACGTGGACACACTCTTTATTTGGTATTCAACTGCATTAAGTAAATAAATTAAAACAAGTTTCATCAATTTCATATTATATATATGCAGTTCACTAGTTTCACTTTCACTAGTTTCAGCAAAGGGGAAAAAATGTAAGCAAGCAAGCAAGCATTCTTGGGCTGTTGGATAACCTGTGTATGTGTACATATGTATGTGTAGATATCCATACATGTTCATGTTGTGATGTATATTATACAGTTAACAGTAATAAACACTCTGAGAGAGAGAGAGAGAGAAGAGAGAGAGAGAGAGAGAGAGAGAGAGAGAGAGAGAGAGAGAACAGTAGTAGTAGTAGTAGTAGTACTAGTCCTAGCAGCTGTAGTAGAAGTAGTGGTACCAGTACATACTACATAGACTCATTGTTGATAGTAGCACTACTGACTAGGTTGACTTACTTAGTTGCAAACTGGTAGTACTACTACAGTACTAGTAAGAAGCAGCTTTCTTTCTCTCTAAAGTGACTTTCTTCATATTACTGACGTCTACAAAATACCCTGATCACCGAGGAACTGACGGTGAGACTGAGAGTACTGAGTAGAAGTTGCTATTACTGTGCATTTTTTTCCTCTCTCTTTTTTTTACAAGCCAAAATCTGGAAGTGGAACTGGAAGCATGGCTGGAATACCAAGAAGCCAGGTGGCAACCGAATTACGTGCTGGTTCTCACAGACACAGTTGACAAATAATCTGGAGATTCCCAGCCTATCAAGAAACGTTATGAACACAGATCAGCACAACACTCAGCTGTGCCCATTCCTTCAAAACAGCTGGTTGATGGCTGTACAGCAACAGAGAACACGTGTACGTAATACGTATACATGACACATGTCCTACTGGGAGTGATGATGTGTGAAAATGAGGGCTTGTGGCAGTATAAGACATGTCACAAGTGCAAAGAAACTTCCTGGCGCAACACAGACAAATGAATGAGATCCATCGTCAGTCTACCTGATCTGCAATATCCTCAGCTTTATCCATTAATTCGTTTTGCTTCGGCATTTTGAAGATCTAGCCGAAAAACTACCGGCAAATCCAGCCACGTACTGTCTGCAAACCTACAGCGGAAGTACCGGAAGTAATGTCACGTAACAGCCGACTCATTAATCGTCAAAGATCAAATGCTTCCAATAAAATAGATGCACAGCATGACAATTGCACCAAAGATGAATGCAGAAGAAGTAAAATATTTCTACTAGTTTAAAGATACGGTGACATATTGAGTATGCAACGTAGTAAAATGAAGACCGATCGTTTCGGGATAGTTATTGCCGGGAGTGTGCTCAGCAAACTACATTGCTGCCACGTACACAAGCACCTCCGTCTGCCTTCGTGATTCATCGGCAACTTTCGGAAACCTCCGAAAATAAACAACATGGCGGCGCCCTTAGATTTGATTTCAGCACGGAAAAGTTTAATCGATGAACTAGGGGAGTCTTCAACAGTGTGAGTATTTCATGTGTGATGCAAATTATACAGACAATTCATTTGAACATTATTGTATGCTGAGCGCCAGCAACAACTGACAAATTGAGAAAACCAATTTTGTTTTTGTTTCTCAGTGCTAAAAATAATTATTTTTTACTAATTACTATGAGTATGACTGTATGAATATGATGTAGGCCGTAGGATGTTGCGAGTTATTTTTCATTTCGTAGCAGATCATACGTCGTTTTGTTTTGTTGCAGAAGTGCCCTCCGTCTTCAAGTTTAAGATTCTGGCACTGTCAGTGTCGTTTGGGGGTGGGGGGTGGGGGTGGGGGGGTGTTCAGCCGTAGGTCGGTCGGTGAAAAGGTGGTTGAACTTGAAGGTTTTAAGGGAACTCTCCCTCGGAAGCTAAACGTCTCGTGTGCTTGGAGCAGGTTACATGATCATGATAACAGTGATATGCAGTAAAAGTGTTTTTACTGAACCAGTGAACGTACACGTGATTTTATATTGATTAGACAGGGTGACTTTTTCAGTTGGATACCATGAGTAACTCTTGAAACTTCCTGCATCCCTTTCTTCTTCACTTTTTCTTTTTCACATTGAGGGCCCATGATCAAATTGCTGATCATTATGGCGCCTGGACACTTGGTGGGGGGGTTTGCCCTAGAGTTCTGTTTGTATATGAGCCTGTGCCAAAAGGTGCTCGGCGAGGACCATCCATGTTTTGGTCGTAAATGCTTCTTCAGGCTTAAGTTTTCTCTGAACAAACCTAACTTTATCTGAAAGAGTATGCATCAAAGAGATAATAAAGATAAACTTGACTCCCAAAGTCAGTTCTGAGTTAGTAAAATATGAAAATTTACACCAAGTCCGGGCCGAAAATCGGCAAAGGAAGGGTGGACATTTCGGGTGCACCGCTTCAGTTGTCGTTTTGTTTGCATCTTTCTTCTTTGGGCAATTTTCCCTTTGCTGCCTGACAGGACATAGTCAAAGCTTTTAATGCTTGAGAAAACGGCTCATAACTATTTGTAAACTCTGAATAACTGAAATAAACATATGTTTATTTCGATCGAAACGCTTTGGGTCCGGTTCCGATGCTGACGAAAACGTTCGTCTGCTACTATTCACTGCGGACTTGTGGGTGGTGAAACAAAGAAGCTGTTGCTAAAATCAGTGTTTAGTTGAAAGCAGTGATAATAAAAGCGTTGGATTCCGTTTGTAATAAACAATTTCAAGTTTAAAATTTCAAGTTTTTATTTTGTCAGTCCGTTACGACGAAAAATTTGCCGATTCGGGGATAAAGTCGATTTTTGTGACCGGGGTCTTTTTGCACAAAGCGCGGCCATGTTTACCCACATGCTTTGCGCCTACTTTCTCTTCAAACATGGTGCCAACAAGGAACGGTGAGTGAATTTTCGATTTGGGTCATGTACCTTTTTACAGTTTCGATCGAAATGTGATGTTGCGTCCGACAGATTAAATAGTTACTTTTCATTGATACAACTTATTTTTGCATTTTCATTCGTAATTGTAAGCGAAGTGACCATTATTAACAGGTTTCGGTCGGGCAGTGTGCAAATTCAAAGTGATGTTTTTCGTTCGATAGCCCGCTGTTTCTGGTTTGACCAAGGGGCCTTAGGCAGTGTTTCGATCGCGAGTGACCGAATTTTGCACAGTAATGTCCACGTTTCGATCAACGAACTATTTTTTTCTTAGTGTTTCGACTGAAAGAGAAAAACTTATATGTTCAAGTGTTTACTTCGTAATGGCGAAAATACCCGTGTTTACGATGGCACACGTTTCGGAGTTGATTTGCCGCTGTCGGACAGCGGTTTTTTCATTTGTTCAAGTCGATCGGAACAGCATGATGCCATGACACAAATTTTTTACTCCTCAATACACTTCTGCAACTCTACAGGTTTATTATTGCCGTCTGTGATGTGAACTAAGAGTTTAAAAAAGGCATAGCCGTAAATTATCTATTTATCCCAAATTTTATACAAATTTTACAAACACAAACAAACAACAAAAAGAAGAAAAAAAAAAGAAAAGAAGCATTACCATGACATTAACATTGTGATTAGGGAGATGTGTTTTTTAATTATTTTATCTTCCCAGGCCTTCCCATTTCCCTGGGATAAACTGATAAAAGCATATTGTTATTGTTGTTTTGATTCTATTTCTAGCAGGACAGATGCATTCTAAAGTGTGTGTTTGAAACTAGTGAAAGCCAGAATAGAATTTCTTAACTGATGTAGTTTTATATGTGCATTGCAGTAAAATACAATACAGTGCAGCATATAAAGTAGAATTATTGTGACAATTCACTAAAAATATGCAACATGAAGACAAAAAATTCATACAAAAAATACAATACACTGTGGCACAATGTAGGGTGGGGGTGGAAGTTAGTAGGGATGAAAGACCAAAGACAGAAATTTAAAAAGGAGGGGTAAACCTGGTATTTGTGTTTTATTTTTGTTTCCACTACAGCACTATATATATTATTAGTAATATTACCTAATGTCTGATATAGATATGTATATATATTCGGGGGAAAGTCAAAACACACACACGTGGCGCGTGCAGACACACACAATATCTTATATGCATGTAGGTCTCCAGAGTTGCATACCTATAAATAAGGAGACATATCCTCAAAAAAAGTTGTTATATTGCCTTATTTTTAGTTTTTGTACACATGCATGTTCTTTCAGGTTAAAGAGGTCGATGCTCCAAAAGGGCAAGGGGCAAGTGTTTTTCATGACACAGCAGGGACAACATTAGTGGAGCATGAAGCCAGATTCGTCCTGGGAAGCACTGCAGTACTTAGGAACACAAAATAAAGATATGTCTCAATGCTGAAGTGCCAACTCACTGAAACAAATCTTTTAAATTTATTAGGATGGGAAGAATTAGGTGTTAACATGGAAAATTCTCTATGCTTTGTCATCAGTTTCCAGATTTTGCATTACTGTTTCTGGTTACTTACAATGTGTTACAGTTGTTATTCCAGGTAGTGAGACTTGAATGCCAAATCAATGTCTTTCGTAATGAATTTTACCTGCTGTTAACAATAGGGTATAGGGTGAATGTACATTTGTAATTCACATGGTTTTCTGTTTTTTCAATGAAAGGATAATAATGACAACTTTGGGTGTACTTTTTCTAAGTCACATACTGACTGTCCAGTGTTACATATTTCCCCCGTGTCCTCTGATATGCGAGGCATCCGACAGGCATTACTTTAAATAATGGTTTCGGCCTTGTTCAGTATTTACAGCAATGTGTCAGATGTAGGAAACTAAGTGATTTTATTAGCTGTGCATATGTTTTACAGGAAAGGAAGTGTTGTGTCCACCATAGAGTTGTTACATCCAACAGATAAAATGCTGAAAAAGGGCCTTTGACAAAATTACAACTATACAAGCAACTTGTTTAGTGCTGCAGTCATTAAAACCACTACTAAATCAGCTGGTAACATTTTGTTGCAGTGTAGGGAAATCAGCACTGTTATTTTATAAGCTGTGTATTGTGAGCATGGGAAATGTTATGTCCATCCAATAATCGTTACATCCGACAGATAAAATGTAAAAAAATGTCGTTGATGACCTTATTTCATGCTGCAGTCATGGAAACAACTATGCTTCATAAATTCTAATAAACACATCCTATTTTTGATTCAGTGTTGTGTTTCATTTTCATTTTATTAAAAAAATTAAGGTGGCAGTCTGTCGGATGTAACACAGGACATCATTGTTATGATTTTTGAATATGAAATAAAAAGTGAATTGAATCAATTTAAGTTTTACTGTCTTGTTATAAACGATGGATGTTTATTTTCCCCACAGATTGATAGCAATCATTAAATTCAAGGGTTAAATCAAACAAACATTGTGTCCTGTGTTGCATCCGACAGATTCAGGTGTCCGTCTTTAAATGTCTTTTTCTCAGAACTTGCTTCATCAAGTTATCTTTTTAAGACCTGAAATGTATATAAAAAAGACTATCTTTTAAATGGTGTTACTTGCTAAATGACTTTTCTGCTTTTATTTTTCACCCTAATGTCCACCTTCTAAGCAGCACCTTTTGGCACATGCTCATATATATATATCAATTCATGGGTGGGGGATGGGGGTGGATGGAGGTCAGGCATGGCAGCCTCAACTACTTCCTTGGGCAGGCAGTTCCAATCCTTGATTGTTCTGGGTAGGAAGGAAGAGTGCTTGTACAGTCCCCTCCCTGCATCCCTTTCTCTTCAGTCCATTTGCTCCTCAAATGTTAGAGAGAGAGAGCGAGAGAGGGAGAGAGAGACTATCCTGAAATGTAAGTTAGTTATAAAAAGAGTAAGAGTAATAGACTGCATCTGTGCTTTCTGTTTGTTACAGATATTTCCAGAATTTAGCATCATGGTTCAAGAAAAAGGTATGTGTTCATGTGCATGTTTGGACAGGTGCACACACACACATGCAGCACACACACACACACACACACACATAATTAGTTTTGTATGTTTGTTTTATTACTTTTAATTGTGTTTTGGTTCTTTGCTTCGTAATAGGTTATACATGTTACATGTATGGGATACATGTGCTCTAATTTGGAGAAACAGCACATATGTGAGCAAGTGCTCTTTGTATACGTTTTAACGGCAATCCTGACCCAGTTATTAGATCCATGCAATTTCATTACTGTACTGTTAGTAACCCGGGAACCGGAGCAGACGACGCTTTTGTTTTGAAGTGCTGCGTGTAGCGTAAAGCCACATGGCCTTCACACACCAACCGGCGATAGCCGCTGGTGCACCCAGTTTTTAAATCTGTTTTCTCCTTAATATTTTGACCGCTGTTTGTATACCTATGCTTTGTTTACCTAGTCCATTTTATGCACCAAGCCATGTGTAATTAATTTGGCATCTTAGAATGTTTATTTAGACGCAGGATCAAACTTAATCAGTAAACCAATGCCTCTCTAGGTCTATTCTTTTTATAGCCATCATCTGCATGGCCCCATTCTCTGTTTAGTACTCAAAGAATAGTAGTGAATCATTGTTTTGACTCGTTAAAGTAATTCTGTGTTGATCAATGCTTTGTTGTATAGTATTTTGCTTAGCTGACTTATGTTTAGTGTTTTTTTTGGTTGAAATTAAATTATTAAGTATTGTGTTCTATAGAAGCTAAGTTGTATTCATAGACTATTTGATATCACTTTATCAGCGATGCTGTGACTAGATAACGCGCCCCACACGAAAGTTCGCACCAATTGTTTTAGTACTAGTCTTTGAGTGTGTCTTACTTCTCATACAGAGTGTTGTATTATAATTGTTATATATACCATTTTAACCGTGGGAGCGTACTCTTGATTCTGATGTAAGTTTTATTGACAGTTATATTTTGTACATGGTGTTACTGTTAGTTGTGATTTAGTTGTCTGAATCTGTTTATAGACAGGGGCAAGCCATGCTTCCCACTCTTGTTATAAATAAAAATAAGTCATGTGTGTACATTTTGTTTATAGCATTTAAAAGATTGAACTGTAGCTTTTATTTGATGTTTTTCATGTTTTAATTAGTTTAGTTATTGTAGGGAAGTGTATTTGTGCGGGCCAAGGAACACAATTGTCAGCCATTTTGTGGTCCAGAGGGCTGATTTGATTGTAGCGATATCGTGTGTTCTTTGCGGCCTGAGCCGTTCTCTTATCTATGCGTGCGAGTGAGGATTTTGTGTGTGTGCTGAAAATTGTCTGCTGCTGTAGCAATAAAACCTGATTGCCATTCCGCCTGCTGTGGTCTCCATTTTTACTGACTCTGCTGCCTGTGTCCTGTCCTTCTACCACTCCACTCCATTACACATAAAAAGTACATTATTATTATTATTATTCTATGTGGATGAGTGACATGTTTGTTGGAAGTTAGTTACAGCAGGCCCTGGATAAGAGTGTCAGGGTGTGTGTTTGTATGTTGTGTGTAATGTACTGATGATTAATGCTGTGTGGTGTGTTTGCGCATAATGTACTAATGATTAACACACTGTGGTGCGTTTGTGTGTAATGTACTTATGTAGCACTGTGTGGTGTTTTTGTGCATAGTGTACTAATGATTAACACTGTCTGGTATGTTTGTGTGTAATGTAGCACTGTGTGGTGTGTTTGTGCGTAATGTACTAATGAGTAACACTCTGTGGTGTGTTTGTGTGTAATGTAGTGGTGTGTGTGTGTGTGTGATGTACTAATGGTTAGTGCTGTTTGGTGTGTTCTATGTGATGTACTAATGATTAACACTGTGTGGTGTGTTTGTGTGTAGTGTACTAATGATTAACACTGTGTGGTGTGTTTGTATACATGTAATGGTGTACTAATGGTTAACACTGTGTGGTGTGTTTGTGTGTAATGTACTGATGATTAACATTGTGTGGTGTGTTTGTGTGTAATGTAGTGCTGTGTGTTGTAACAGTACTAATGATTAACACTGTGTGGTGTGTAATGTGTGTGGTGTGTTTGTGTGTGATGTACTAATGGTTAGTGCTGTGTGGTGTGTTTGTGTGTAATGTTACAAATGTACTAGTGATTAATGCTGTGTTGTGTGTAATGTACTAATGATTAATGCTGTGTGGTGTGTTTGTGTCTAATATGCTAATGATTAACACTGTGTGGTGTGTTTGTGTGTACTGTAATGTACTAATGGTTAACGCTGTGTGGTGTGTTTGTGTGTAATGTACTGATGATTAACACTGTGTGGTGTGTTTGTGTGTAATGTGGTGCTGTGTGTTGTGTTTGTGTGTGATGTAACAGTACTAATGATTAACACTGTGTGGTGTGTTTGTGTGTAATGTGGTGCTGTGTGTTGTGTTTGTGTGTGTTGTAACAGTACTAATAACACTGTGTGGTGTGTTTGTGTGTAATGTAGTGTGTGTGGTGTGTTTGTGTGTGGTGTACTAATGGTTAGTAATGTGCGGTGTGTTTGTGTGTAATGTACTAGTGATTAATGCTGTGTTGTGTGTAATGTACTAATGATTAACGCTGTGTGCTGTGTTTGCGTCTAATGTGCTAATTATTAACACTGTGTGCTGTGTTTGTGTGTACTGTAATGTACTAATGGTTAGCGTTGTCTGGCATGTTTGTGTGTAACTGTAATGTACAAATGATTGATGCTGTGTGGTGTGTTTGCAGACTTCAAAGGAGGATTTTGACATGGAAGCTAGAAAACTGCTCAAATTGGATGCGGGTCAGTATTTAGTGCAACATTTTTCTTTCTTTGAGAAAGGTTTCAAGAAAATGTAACATTCTGAACAAAGTGTGGTGTTACTGTTGTTTTTGTTTGCTTTAAACAATTCTTTGTTTGTTTTGTCACATGTAAGGATGTATTGTTCTCTTCAAGACGATTTGTATGAATAGGGCCTGTTGGATCAACGTCATGGTATGAATAAGGCCTGTTGGATCAACATCATTGTATGAATAGGGCCTGTTGGATCAATGTAATTGTATGAATAGGGCCTGCTGGATCAACATTGTATGAATAGGGTCTGTAGGATCAGCATTGTATGAATAGGGCCTGCTGGATCAACATTGTATGAATAGGGCCTGTTGGATCAACATCATTGTATGAATAGGGCCTGTTGGATCAACATCATTGTATGAATAGGGCCTGCTGGATCAACATTGTATGAATAGGGCCTGTAGGATCAACATCATTGTATGAATAGGGCCTGTTGGATCAACATCATTGTATGAATAGGGCCTGCTGGATCAACATTGTATGAATAGGGCCTGTAGGATCAACATCATACCCTTGGCCATGCATCGCATGTCTTTATGCTCCATTCACAAGCTGACTGCTGTGGATGTTGTGTTGTCCTGAGACGACCCTGTGTGATTGACAGGATGTTAAAATCCAAGAACTAGCTAACTCTGTATCTTGTTTGTGTGTGTGTGTGTGTGTGTGTGCATGTGAGTGTGTGTGTGTGTGTGTGTGTGTGTGTGTGTGTGTGTGTGTGTGTGTGTGTGTGTGCATGTGTGTGTGTGCATGTGTGTCAGTGTATGTGTGCATGTGTGTAGACATATATATATATATAATATGTGTGCACAGTGTTGCGTTGAATGGGCTAATTTTCAGTTTATCTGCATGTTGATACTTGTAGGATACTAGGCTGACATTTTAGGCATTATAGGTTATATATATATATATATATATATATATATATATATATATATATATATATATATATATATATATATATTGAACATGGTAGTTGTTCTATTTTTCCACAGTTCATTTGCACAATGAGTTTCTGCTGGCCATCATAGCCAAGTGCCAGAGTGTCAGTTCCTCCATGGGTATGTTCCAGCTTTTTGTCTTTTACATGCATGTTATATATATATATATATATAATATACGGTAGTGATGATCAGTATTGGTTTCTAGAGTGCTCCATTATACGCCTTGCCTGAGGTAGGGGAAAAAAAGAAGAGATAGTAATGGAAATGTTTCAAGCACCTACTCTGCAGCTCAAGGAGATGAACATTGCAAAGATGATAATAGAACAAATGTAATGTACAGCGAGATAAAGATTGCGATCAGTTTTATATACAGCTATTGGCACAACACATGCACACACACACACGCACACACACATACACACACACACACACACACACACACACACACACACACACACACACACACACACACACACACACACACACACACACATGCATGTACACACACACACACACACACACACACACACACACACACACACACCTTATTTGAAGTTGTACAGATTGATAGGGGTGATGAACAGTGTTGGTTGATTGAAATATTTGGAGAAGTGAAATGTCTTGAGTTTGGTTTTTGAAGGAAGAGAGAGTAGCAGAGTGCCTGATATCTTGGGAGAGATTGTTCCAGATACAGCGTGTTGCATTCTGAGGCAGTCTCCATGCCTAAAAGCAAGTAGGAGAACAAAAATGATATGAAGAAAAGCAGACAGATGTGTATTGGATATTCAGAAAGGGTGACGGTCACTTCAGTTGACAACCCAACAGCTGCCTGAAAAAACAGAAATTTGCAAACCTCTTTACAAAGGCTGTCCAAGAATGCAAGGCTTTGCCGGCTTGAGCATTACACCACCCAAATAATTATGCCCAGTGCCACCTGGCTAGTGTAGGGGAGATCATTTGCAGCTGACTTGAACATGAATTTGGTTAAAATGATATATGTGAGAATTATAATAAAAATCATAGTTCAGGAACTGCGTGAGAGTCCAGGTGGCCGTCCTGGGCTGTCTGGCCTAACGAGCCTTCTGGTTTCCGTGGACGTAAAGCTATATTGAACCATGCTTCGGCATTGGTCACAGCTTGTCCCTAATATGTCAGCCAACATCTGAGGACATTAAGTGTCACTTCATCATCATCATTATAATAAAATGCTCTGTGTGAGATGTATTATCCCCTAAAAAAGTACTTGCCCACAAGAATAATAATATAGTACAGTGATGGTTGTCATGGATTTTTTCTTTCTGATCATGATCATAGTATTTTAGACAAGGATCATAGTATTTCAGATGCAAATTATACATACACAGACATGCAAGACACAAATTTTGCACACACAGGCACACAAGACACAGTGTATGCACGCACACACACACACACACACACACATGTCCACACACACACTCACTCTCTCTCCCTCACAGACACATACACACTCTCACATGCACAGATACACACACCATGAGTGTGTAGGTCATGTTTGTGTGCTTGTGTTGTTTTTCATACCTCAGTGTTCCGGTGGAGCCCTTCTGAACAGGGACTTAGCTCTTGTTCCCAATAAACAGCAGCTGTGACAAGTTTACCCCCCCTCCCCCCCCCACCAACTTCCTGCCAAATGTTTTGGAATATCCCGATGTTGTTGTTGCTAGTGCTGTCCAAAGAAGCGGCGTTGCAATCAGCATCAGCAACCTCGCCTTCCAGACTGCCTAAGGGCAGCAAGCTGAAACGTAAACAACCTGGCAGCCATCGGGCCAATATGCTGGTACTGCAGTTTGTGTGTGTGTGTGTGTGTGTGTGTGTGTGTGTGTGTGTGTGTGTGTGTGTGTGTGTGTGTGTGTGTGTGTGTGTGTGTGTGTGTGTGTGTGTGTGTGTGTGTGTGTGCGTGCGTGCGTGTGAGTGTGTGTGTCTTGGTGTATGTGGGTGTGTGAGTGCATTGAGGTTGTGTGCGGACTTGTGTATACATACAGAGAGAAAGTCAGTTAGGAGGGGAGTGGGGAGCTTGTGTGCTATTTCATATATTGGGAAGGTGGAGAAAAAGGTGGGGGGGGGGGGGGAGATAGGAGAGAAGAGGAAGGGAGTTGGGAGAAGTGAGAGGGGGGGGGAGAGAGAAGAGGAGAAGAAGGGGGGGGGGGAGGAGAGAGGGGGAAGGGGAGAGAGAGAAGAAGGAGAGGGGGAGGGAGAGAAGATGACGGGGGGGGGGGGGGGGGGGGGGGACTAAATAAAGGGGAGAGACAGGAAAGAGATTTTGGAGCAAAGAGAGAAGGTGGAGAACAAGAAAGGGGAGGGAGGGAGATGGGAGGAGAAAGAGGGGGGGGGGGGGGGGGGGAGAGATGAAGAACAAGAGGGGGGGGGGGGGGGGAGAGAGAAGATGAAGAACAAGAGGGGGGAGGGAGAGAGGAGGAGAAGGGGGGAGAGAAAAGGAATGGGAAATTGTGTGTGTGTGGTGTGGGGGGGGTGATGAGAAAAGGGGGAGAACAAGATTGGGGTGTGTGGAGGGGAATACAAGAGAGTAGGGAGAGATGTTATTGTGCATTGAGACAATCACTTTTATCCCACCTGATGCAGCTCAAGCAGTGAACCTTCATACATGTACTTCTGCACTCACGCACCACTGTAGATCAGATGCAATTTTTTGGTTACACCATGTCTTATTAAGATTTGTTGTTATCTCTGTCTTGTCATGGTTATTCTGTCATTGTCACAGTTATTCACTTTGTCATTGTCATGGTTATTCAGTCGTTGTAACAGTTATTCACTTTGTCATTGTCATGGCTATTCAGTCATTGTCACAGTTATTCACCTTGTCATGTGATGGGTATTCTGTCATTGTCACATTATTCACTTGGTCATTGTCATGGTTATTCTGTCATTGTCACATTATTCACTTGGTCATTGTCATGGTTATTCTGTCATTATCATGGTTATTCACTTTGTCAATGTCATGGTTATTCTGCCATTATCATGGTTATTCACTTTGTCAATGTCATGGTTATTCTGTCATTATCATGGTTATTCACTTTGTCAATGTCATGGTTATTCTGGCATTATGATGGTTATTCACTTTGTCAATGTCATGGTTATTCTGGCATTATGATGGTTATTCGCTTTGTCAGTGTCATGGTTATTCTGTCATCATGGTTATTCGCTTTGTCAGTGTCATGATTATTCTGTCATTATCATGGTTATTCACTTTGTCAGTGTCATGGTTATTCTGTCATTATCATGGTTATTCACTTTGTCAATGTAATGGTTATTCTATCATTATCATGGTTATTCTGTCATGATTATGGTTATTCACTCTGTCATTGTCACAGTTATCCATTGGGATGGTTGGATGTTGCAGCAACGATTTGTGGCGGTCAACCCTCTGGAGTACGCTCCCAAGGTCACCTCCAAACCAGTGGATGAAGGAACAAGTTCTCTTGGTGAGGAGACCTGCTTCATTGCATTTACCACTGTTTAATTCAGTTGGGAGAGGCGGGGGGTAGTGGTGGTAGGTGAGGGGGTGGTGGTGGTGGTGGTGGTAAAGGGATGCATTCTTGGCTTATTGAGAAACCTTGGTGCAGGTGTGACCTTGAAGACAGCTGCGTGTTGTGTCAGTGTGACCATGAAGACAGCTGTGTGTTGTGTAAGTGTGACTGTGAAGACAGCTGTGTATTCTGTAAGTGAACCATGAAGACAGCTGTGTGTTGTGTAAGTGTGAGCATGAAGACAGCTGTGTTTTGTGCAAGCATGACCATGAAGACAGCTGTGTGTTGTGTAAGTGTGACCATGAAGACAGCTGTGTCTTATTTAAGTGAACCATGAAGGCAGCTGTGTGTTGTGTAAGTGTGATCATGAAGACAGCTGTGTTTCGTGTAAGTGTGACTATGAAGATAGCTGTGTGTTGTGTAAGTGAACCATGAGACATCTGTGTTTTGTGTAAGTGTGACCATGAAGATAGCTGTGTGTTGTGTAAGTGAACCATGAAGACAGCTGTGTGTTGTGTAAGTGTGACCATGAAGACAGTTGTGTTTTGTGTAAGTATGACCATGAAGGCAGCTGTGTGTTGTGCAAGCGTGACCATAAAGACAGCTGTGTGTTGTGTAAGTGTGACCATGAAGACAGCTGGGTGTTGTGTCAGTGGACCATGAAGGCAGCTGTGTTTTGTGCAAGCATGACCATGAAGACAGCTGTGTGTTGTGTAAGTGTGACCATGAAGACAGCTGGGTGTTGTGTCAGTGGACCATGAAGGCAGCTGTGTTTTGTGCAAGCATGACCATGAAGACAGCTGTGTGTTGTGTAAGTGTGACCATGAAGACAGCTGGGTGTTGTGTCAGTGGACCATGATTTAATGAAGACTGACATGCCCTGTGCAGGTTTTGTGTCCAGAGACATGTTGCTGCCTGATGCAGCACTGATCCACGGCCGGGCCCTGGTGTGCGCCTGGGAGATGGGTCTTCAGGACGTCCAGGACAACGTCGTCAAGCTCATCATCCTGGCTCTGGAGGTCAGTTCCTCATCAGCGTTACCTCGTGCAGTCATAGCAACCAGCCGTTTGCAGCCTCTCTAGTCACAGTCCACAGTGGTTTGTGTTCACAAACAGCAGACAGAAAGACACTTACTTCAGTGACTGGACATGTCTTTTGTGGGTCCGACTCCTGTAACCTTGCCAAGATGGATATGAGAAGCAGTGTGGACAGTAGATGATGAAAAGGTTTCACCTCCCCACCTCACCCTGTTCAGCTGGATCTGCAGCGACAGACTGACCTTTATTAAATCATGTATTTTTCATGTCATCTACTTTCTAACAAGGTTTGTTCATCGGCACTCTAAAGCCCTTGGATTTTCGGAGCCCTTTGCTTTGTGTGGTTGACAGGGCGTTAAAATCCAGTGACTGACTAACTGACTAATTCAGTAAGTGAGCACTTTGTCCCTATGACTCATTTGGTGCTGATGGATGGACTAAGTAAGTCAGTAAGTGAGCACTTTGTCCCTATGACTCATTTGGTGCCGAGGGACTGACTAAGTAAGTTAATAAGTGAGCACTTTGTCCCTATGACCCTTTTGGTGTTGAGGGACTAAATGTAACTGTAAGCACTTTGTCCCAATGACCAGTTTGGTGCTGACGGACTAAGTGACCAGTTTGGTGCTGACGGACTGACTAACTGAGTCAGCAAGTGAGCACTTTGTTCCAATGACCTGTTTGGTGCTGAGGGACTGACTAAGTTAGTAAGTGAGCACTTTCCCAATGACCTGTTTGGTGCTGAGGGACTGACTAAGTCAGTAAGTGAGCACTTTCCCAATGACCTGTTTGGTGCTGAGGAACTAAGTCAGTAAGTGAGCACTTTCCCAATGACCTGTTTGGTGCTGAGGGACTGACTAAATAAGTAAGTGAGCACTTTCCCAATGACCTGTTTGGTGCTGAGGGACTGACTAAATAAGTAGGTGAGCACTTTCCCAATGACCTGTTTGGTGCTGAGGAACTAAGTCAGTAAGTGAGCACTTTCCCAATGACCTGTTTGGTGCTGAGGGACTGACTAAGTCAGTAAGTGAGCACTTTCCCAATGACCTGTTTGGTGCTGAGGAACTAAGTCAGTAAGTGAGCACTTTCCCAATGACCTGTTTGGTGCTGAGGGACTGACTAAGTCAGTAAGTGAGCACTTTCCCAATGACCTGTTTGGTGCTGAGGGACTGACTAAGTCAGTAAGTGAGCACTTTCCCAATGACCTGTTTGGTGCTGAGGGACTGACTAAGTCAGTAAGTGAGCACTGTCCTAATGACCTGTTTGGTGCTGAGGAACTAAGTCAGTAAGTGAGCACTTTCCCAATGACCTGTTTGGTGCTGAGGGACTGACTAAATAAGTAAGTGAGCACTTTCCCAATGACCTGTTTGGTGCTGAGGGACTGACTAAGTCAGTAAGTGAGCACTGTCCCAGTGACCTGTTTGGTGCTGAGGGACTGACTAAGTCAGTAAGTGAGCACTTTCCCAATGACCTGTTTGGTGCTGAGGGACTGACTAAGTCAGTAAATGAGCACTGTCCCAATGACCTGTTTGGTGCTGAGGGACTGACTAAGTCAGTAAGTGAGCACTTTCCCAATGACCTGTTTGGTGCTGAGGGACTGACTAAGTCAGTAAGTGAGCACTGTCCCAATGACCTGTTTGGTGCTGAGGGACTGACTAAGTCAGTAAGTGAGCACTTTCCCAATGACCTGTTTGGTGCTGAGGGACTGACTAAGTCAGTAAGTGAGCACTTTCCCAATGACCTGTTTGGTGCTGAGGGACTGACTAAGTCAGTAAGTGAGCACTTTCCCAATGACCTGTTTGGTGCTGAGGGACTGACTAAGTCAGTAAGTGAGCACTTTCCCAATGACCTGTTTGGTGCTGAGGAACTAAGTCAGTAAGTGAGCACTTTCCCAATGACCTGTTTGGTGCTGAGGGACTGACTAAGTCAGTAAGTGAGCACTTTCCCAATGACCTGTTTGGTGCTGAGGAACTAAGTCAGTAAGTGAGCACTGTCCCAATGACCTGTTTGGTGCTGAGGGACTGACTAAGTCAGTAAGTGAGCACTGTCCCAATGACCTGTTTGGTGCTGAGGGACTGACTAAGTCAGTAAGTGAGCACTTTCCCAGTGACCTGTTTGGTGCTGAGGAACTAAGTCAGTAAGTGAGCACTTTCCCAGTGACCTGTTTGGTGCTGAGGGACTGACTAAGTCAGTAAGTGAGCACTGTCCCAGTGACCTGTTTGGTGCTGAGGGACTGACTAAGTCAGTAAGTGAGCACTTTCCCAATGACCTGTTTGGTGCTGAGGGACTGACTAAGTCAGTAAGTGAGCACTGTCCCAGTGACCTGTTTGGTGCTGAGGAACTAAGTCAGTAAGTGAGCACTTTCCCAATGACCTGTTTGGTGCTGAGGGACTGACTAAGTCAGTAAGTGAGCACTGTCCCAGTGACCTGTTTGGTGCTGAGGAACTAAGTCAGTAAGTGAGCACTTTCCCAATGACCTGTTTGGTGCTGAGGGACTGACTAAGTCAGTAAGTGAGCACTTTCCCAATGACCTGTTTGGTGCTGAGGGACTGACTAAGTCAGTAAGTGAGCACTTTCCCAGTGACCTGTTTGGTGCTGAGGGACTGACTAAGTCAGTAAGTGAGCACTGTCCCAATGACCTGTTTGGTGCTGAGGGACTAAGTCAGTAAGTGAGCACTGTCCCAGTGACCTGTTTGGTGCTGAGGGACTGACTAAGTCAGTAAGTGGGCACTGTCCCAGTGACCTGTTTGGTGCTGACCCTGACTGCCTGTGCAGCCACATGGTTCCCCAGTGTCATTTCACAATGTCCACAGTTGTCAACTTTCACCTTTGTAATTATGCTAATTGTTGCTGCACCCTAGCAGTTTGCTTTCATGTTGTTGTCAGTTCTGTTGGTGTAGATGAAGAAAAGTCCACTGGTCCAAAGCAGTTGGCATTTCCACACACAAAAGATTCAGCTGAAGAAGACTGCAGCGATCTAAAGCACTTAGCACTTACCAGAGTTTGTGTGACGACGATCACCCTGTGCTGCTGTTGTTGCTGCAGATCCAGCTGAAGAAAATCCTGTCGGCGGTGATGCAGAAACGCAGTGGATACAAGCTGCGAGAAAAACGTTTTCGGTTCTCCATGGGCTGCCAGGTGAAGAACCCCTACCTGAGACAGACGTCCATCACCCACGACAGCTCTTTGAACAGGTAAGGAGATGCCATACCTGAAACGGACATCCATCGCCCACGGCAGCTCCTTGAACAGGTAAGGACATGCCCTACCTGAGACAGATGTCCATCAACCAGGACAGCTCCTTGAACAGGTATGGACATGTCCTACCTGAGATAGATATCCATCACCCACGACAGCTCCTTCAGCAGGTAAGGACATGTCCTACCTGAGACAAACATCCATCGCTAACACCAGTTCCTTGAACAGGTAAGGAGATACCGGACCTGAGACAGACATCCGTCAGTAACACCAGTTCCTTGAACAGGTTTGGACAAGCGCTACCTGAGACAGACATCCATCACTAATGACAGCTCCTTGAACAGGTAAGGAGATACCGGACCTGAGACAGACATCCATCAGTAACACCAGTTCCTTGAACAGGTAAGGAGATACCGGACCTGAGACAGACATCCGTCAGTAACACCAGTTGCTTGAACAGGTAAGGAGAAGCGTTACCTGAGACAGACATCCATCACCCACAACAGGTTAAGAGTCCCTTTACCTGAAGCAGATGTCTCTGAGGCCAGCTCCTTTAATTAGAATCTTGGTTTTTAAATCACCTTATACAGAACCACCAGCATACAGTAGCATCCTTATGAGCTACTAAAGTTCCTGTCTCGGCAAATGATGATGAAGAAGATATCAAATAAACCCTTACTGTCCACATTTGCATAGAAATGGACAGTTTTCCTTGATGCACTAGCTTGAGAAACACAACTTTCTTTTTCATATGCTTTAAAATACAATAAAAGTCTCAACAAAAACGCACCATTTTTGGTGAATCTGTGTGGTGTTGCTTTGTTGACAAGGTCAGAAATTTCATGGAAGCAGTGTGAGAACTGTGTGAGCAAGCTATGAACCCATACATGAAAATACGGGTGATTTCTCACCCATGTGACGACATTTGGCGAAAGTTATCTTGAGCATTGTGTCTGCGGTTTTCAGTGAGGCAACCACCATCACCAACAGCGGCTACCACACCCCCAGCCTCAAGCCCTCTGTGGACGTGGCCGAGCAGTCCGCCGCCCACGAGCTGTCGCTTGCAGACATGCCGCCCACCTACCGTCCTCCCATCTCCATGTTTGACCTTCTGGAAACACTACAAGTGAGTCAGCATCAGCTTGGAGTAGCTTATGATCTGTTTTATGAATAGATTGAGATTGCGCATGTGAATAGCTGCTGTGGTCGGTCTGTATAGTATTTTATTATGCTGTTTTCTGCTGCTTTTGTCGTTTCACAGTTGAACCGCAGCCTGATTCCCGCTCACAGCGTGTACGCACCGGCGGTGGAGCGCGTCATTCACCGACTGTGGCACCCAGACCCTGAGGAAGATCATGCACAGGACTCCAAAAGAGACACGAAGCCTGAAGCAGCAGTGCCTCCAAAACCTCGACCCGCTTGCAACACCTGGCTATGGCTTTGAACTCTTCTCCAGAACTGCCTGTGTGTATGTGTGTGCATAAGAGACACCAAGCCTGAAGCAGCAGTGCCTCCAAAACCTCGACCCACTTGCAACACCTGGCTGTGGCTTTGAACTCTTCTCCAGAACTACCTGCGTGTATGTGTGTGCATAAGACACCAAGCCTGAAGCAGCAGCGCCTCTAAAACCCTGACCCGCTTGCAACACCAGGCTGTGGCTTTGAACTCTTCCCCAGAACTGCCTGAATGTATCTATGTGTGCGGTGTGCATAACAGCACAGGCATGTTTGTGTGGCCTGCGAAAGTTGCAGATGTTGTGCTAGTCCACTGGGCTGGTGACTGTAAAAATCTGCTAGCTTGAAGGAGTTCATTAGTACTACTCCAAGATTTCCCCCACAATACTTTTTTTTCCCCTCTCCACATTTCACCCACGGCATTGTGTTAAAATCATGGCGACATTGCGTTGCAGACACAGCTCCGATTTCTCCGATGATCAAAGTTTTATATCAAAGGAATCATCATCATAGAAGACATTAGCATGTCTGATGGGCCGGTGCTTTTTGGTCTTGTGCTCCAATACATGTTCTCCAGTGGTAAAAATGGTTACATCTTCCTGTTTGTGTAGTGATGAGTGCTTTTCAGCAAGTCTGAAAAAGGGGTTGGGGTCCCAAGTGCCCATATCTGCAGTATTTCCACATCAGCAGCAGGAGACGAACATAAAAATCTAAACAGGTGATCTGGATTTATAACCAATGTTGGCCTTGATCAAAATGCTTCAGTGGTGCAGAAATTTGAAGACAGGACAGAACCCCTTCCTCCCCCACCTCCCCCCAATTGGCCATATCTGTATGTGGTAAATTATGTATACATGTGGAAAGGGAGACTGGGGGGACGGGGCAATGAATATGTATATTTGCGAATGTACTGTTTGTGAATAAATAATGACACAAACACCAAGTCAGTGTTGATGTGAAATTTTGATGTGCACATGCTTCAGTTTCAAAATCACTGTCACCATCACAGGGAGGAATATGAAACTCCACTGTGCTCTAGTCTGTGTCCCCAAATGACCTCTAAGTCTTCCTCTGCTGGATTTGATGCAGGATGTACAGTATCTTGTCTTCCCTCTCCATTTCCACCAGCTCTCCACAAGGAACTGTCCTATCTCCTATTCTTTTTACACCCTATATAAATGACTGCACAGGCACTGAAACAACACCAAATATTTAAAATACTCTGATGATTCTACAGTAGATTTCTCCAACTTGGACTTTGTTAGTTTTGCTGAAGTTGAAAGGTTCAGTAACTGGTGCAGGGGTAATTCCTTTCATTTGAATGTAAAGTTCTGCCATTCCAGTTATTTATTGATGTTGTGAAAGTTGAAAGAGTACAGATATCTGGGAACAGTCCTGGGCAAAGCAAACAAGCTGAGGAATCAACACACAGTGGAGTTAATTAGCACTCAATATAAATAACCCAAATACAACAACAAAGACCTGAGTTGCCTATGATAACTCTCACCTGGCATGTAAGTACGAGGTACATAAACTCAACCAGAGGTACATCCTCAAATTAACTCCCATTTGTGTTGCCCAAGCGCTCTGGGCCTTGTTCTGTTTCAGAATTGCAACAAGCTGATTTTTTTTAAACATTGATTTTCCTTCACAAAATAGGCCAGCCAAGAGTAATTTGCCTTCAAAAGCTAAGGGCTCTTAATGTTAACACTGCTGTTTTATGCACTTTCTATCAGAGTTGTGTTGAATCACTTTTAACATTTTTGTTCCTGTGTTGGTTTGGTGACTCAAGTGTGAAAAGCAAGAATGTCCTGAGCATAGTGGTGAATGTGTGTGGCAAGGTTGTGGGTGAAAAACAAGAATATTCAAGTCAGTTGTATGAACGTTGTGTGGTACGGAAGGCTGGGGTGATTATAGATGACAGCAGCCATGAACTTGCTAAACATTATAAGCTTCTTTCATCTGGTAGACAATTTCACACATGACGAAAAGGCAAGCTTACAAATGTAAAATGTTTATTGCATCATCATGATACGTTTTCACATAAATGGGAACCACATGCAGAATAAACGCTTCATCGCTACAGTCTACAGGATATAGAACACCTCACCACTGCAGGAGAAGTACCTCGCTGCCACAGGGTAAGTGCCTCACTACTGCAGGAGAAACACCTCGCTGCCACAGGGTAAGTGCCTCACTACTGCAGGAGAAACACCTCACTGTCACAGGGTAAGTGCCTCACCACTGCAGGAGAAATACCTCACTGCCACAAGGGGAAGTGCCTCACTACTGCAGGAAAAATCACTGCCACAGGGTAAGTGCCTTGCTATTGCAGGAGAAATACCTCACTGCTCACAGCCACAGGGTAAGTGCCTCGCTACTGCAGGAGAAATACCTCACTGCCACAGGGTAAGTGCCTCACTACTGCAGGAAAAATCACTGCCACAGGGTAAGTGCCTCACTACTGCAGGAGAAACACCTCACTGTCACAGGGTAAGTGCCTCACCACTGCAGGAGAGATACCTCACTGCCACAGGGCAAGTGCCTCACTACTGCAGGAAAAACCACTGCCACAGGGTAAGTGCCTTGCTCCTGCAGGAGAAATACCTCACTGCTCACAGCCACAGGGTAAGTGCCTCGCTACTGCAGGAGAAATACCTCACTGCCACAGGGTAAGTGCCTCACTACTGCAGGGTAAGCTGATGAAGCATCTCCCAAGGTGTACACCTCACTACTGCTGGGTTAACAAGTCACCGCTGCTGGTTAAACGCCATTGCTCCAGGTCAACACCTTGGCCCTGCAGGGTGAAAGGTCACCATGGCATTGTAAACATGTCACCATGGTAGGGAAAACATGTCACTGTGGTAGGGTAAACGTGTCACCTGTGCAGGGTAATCATCTTACAGCTGCAGGTTCAACACCTCACACCCACAGGTTTAACAAGTCGCCACTGCTCCAGGTAAACACCTTGACCCTTCAGGGCAAACAGGTCACCATGGCAGGGCAAACATGTCACCATGGTAGGGTAAATGCGTCACCTATGCAGGGTAAATGACTCACAGCTGCAGGTTCAACATCTCACCCCTGCAGGGTGTCATCACCGCTGGCTAAACACCACTGCTCTTGGTTAAACACCTCACTGCTGTAGGGTAACTGTGTCACCCTGCAGTCACATGTCTCACTGCTGTTTGGTAAACATGTTGCTGCCACAAAGCAAACATATCGCTGCCCCAGGGTAAATTCCAAACCACTGCCGGGCAGCTACTTTACCACTGCAGGGTAAACGGGTAAAACACCTCACTGCTATGGCACAGAGTAAGCACTTCACCAATGTAGGGTACACACCTCAGCACTGGGGGTGGGTAAACACTTCACCACTGCATGGTAAAACACATTCACCACTGCAGGGTAAACACCTCACCACTGCAGGGTAAGCACATCACTGCTGCAGGGTCAACATCTCACCACTGCAGGGTAAACACTTCATTCTTGCAGGGTAAACATATCACCACTGCAGGGTGAAGACATCACCACTGCAGGGTAAAAACTTCACTGCTGCAGGGTAAACATGTCAACATTGCAGGGAAAAGACATCATCACTGCAGGGTAAACTCTTCACTGCTGTATGGTAAACATCTCACCACTGCAGGGTAAAGATCTCACCACTGCAGGGTAAAGACATCACCACTGCAGGGTAAAGACTTCACTGCTGCATGGTAAGCATCTCACCACTGCAGGGTAAAGACATCCCTGCAGGGTAAACACTTCACTTCTGCAAGGTAAACATCTCACCACTGCAGGGTAAAGACATCACCACTGCAGGGTAAACACTTCACTTCTGCAGAGTAAACATCTCACCACTGCAGGGTAAACATCTCACCACTGCAGGGTAAAGACATCACCACTGCAGGGTAAACATTTCACTTCACTGCACACACATTTGCATGCCATTCTCTACAACAATGAACCAAAAACTGCAGCACAGTTTTTCACACATGTTCTCAATGTTTAAAAGAATAGGACCGGAACACTACACAGCTTCCTAACTGGGCAGTCACATCACCGTAGTTTCTTGATCCTACCACATAGCTTCCTACCTGGGCAGTCACATGACCTTAGGTTTTACATTTCTTTTTTTACTCCATCAAGTCAGATGACCTTAGGTTTTATATTTCCTTTTTCATTCCATCAAGTCAGATGTCGCCCTTTTTTCTTCAATTCTGAATCAAAGGTCTGGCACATTTTGTAGAGGTGATGTATCCGAACGGCCAATTGATTTCTCTGGGATTGTATGGATCTTGTCTATGGAAAAATAGAGGATAAAGTTACTACTGATGATATCGGCAATGCAAACCCTCCCTGTTCATTTGCCACAGGACAATCAGTCTTGCTCAGGCATACCTTGGAGCAATTGCGTCATAAAAATTCAGTCAATGGTCAAGATCCAGTTTTCACCTGGCACACCTCCTCAAGTGATTGTGCAAAATGACTGTGCAGTAAAGAAGTAAAGAGGAACATTTTGTGTTCGTATTTAGCCAGAGTATTAACCCTGTCCCTTCTAAATAAAAAGTTTAAAGAAGAGTTTAGTGGTGGCATTTTCAATTAGGAAGTATTCCGGAACTATGGCCCAGAATCATCAGTACACCTGCAGATCCTTGCAAAAACAACTCTTCTTCCAGCTTGCTTGAAGAATTTGGCCTACCAGCACTTAGTCTAGCAGGCTCTGTCTTTCTCAGTGGTGTGAATACTCCTGCGGTTCCCATGTTGATGCAATGAGTAATGAGAATGTTGATGAGGGGTGAAGAGCTGTTGATGATGGGTGAAGTGCGTCAGTCAGGGGTGAGGTGGCCAGGTGAAGATGAGATGAGGTGGGGTCCATCAGCTGTCGCTAGATGTCGCTCCGCCACAATTTGATCGTTTTGTCGTTTTCTAATGCGGCGGAGGCGATGATGTTTTCTGTTGGATGGCAAGCGCAGCACAGAACCACGTCTGAAAGACAAGAACATGGGTGTCCATGATGTGGCGACTGCTCATAAACCGTATTAAACAGAGGAAAATGTCTGTGTGTACAAGGTGTTTGTTCAAAAACTCAGTCACAGTAAAGACTAGAAAACTGGTGTCTCTAAAATGATTGCTCCCTAAAAAAGAATCAATTGAATAAAATAAATAATGATTATTTAAAAAAAACAACAACACAGAACACTCTTTCATTTCAGTAAAAACAAGTGGTACAATGTGTCCTAGAAACTGGTGCACACACACACACATCCCCTGTGCCAGTCCTGGGATGTGAGACCTATGCCGATAAGCACAATGCATGTTCTAAATCTCATGTCCCCAGATGTGAGACCTATGCTCATAGACATAAGCACAATGCATGTTCTAATATCTATCACATACAAAAAGCAAGAAAAGACCATATGGCATATGAATGCTTAGGTCTGGTGTGTAAATAACCTTCTCCATTCAGAACAAATGTGTATTCTGCTGTGACTTTGTCATTGGGTGATAAAGAGCATCACCTGCCCCCCTCCTCCATTGCATCTGCAAGCAAGAGAAAGTGCTAACAATTCCCCCTCCGCCCCCCCCCAAACACAGGTGTGCACCTACCTGTGTGACCTTGCAGTTTCTGTACAATCTCCTTGGTCTGCAAGTTCCAGATGTACACCATGTTGTCTTCAGATCCAGATACAATCCACTGAAAAATTAACAAAATATCTTCCGTTCAGGTCCAGCTGTCAAGCAAAAGCAGACCAGTACCACATAGAGCAACAGTTGTGGGAAATACAAGCAGATCAGTACCACACAAAGCAACTGTTCTGTTGTGGGAAATACAGGCAGACCAGTACCACACAAAGCAATAGGGCTGTGGCAGGAAATACAAACAGACCTGTGCCACAAAAGGGAACACTGCTTGTTGTGGGAAATGCAAGCAGATCAGTACCACACAAAGCAACGGGGCTTGTTGTGGGAAATACAAGCAGACCAGTACCACACAGAGCAATGGGGCTTGTTGTGGGAAATGCAAGCAGATCAGTACCACACAAAGCAACAGTTCTGTTGTGGGAAATACAAGCAGATCAGTACCACACAAAGCAACAGGCTGTTGTGGGAAATACAGGCAGACCAGTACCACACAAAGCAATAGGGCTGTGGCAGGAAATACAAACTGACCTGTGCCACAAAAGGCAACATGCTTGTTGTGGGAAATGCAAGCAGATCAGTACCACACAAAGCAACGGGGCTTGTTGTGGGAAATACAAGCAGACCAGTACCACACAGAGCAATGGGGCTTGTTGTGGGAAATGCAAGCAGATCAGTACCACACAAAGCAACAGTTCTGTTGTGGGAAATACAAGCAGACCACTACCACACAGAGCAACAGTTGTGGGAAATACAGGCCACACAGTGCCACACAAAGCAACTGTTCTGTTGTGGGAAATACAGGCAGACCAGTAGCACACAAAGCAACAGTTCTGTTGTGGGAAATACAAGCAGATCATTACCACACAAAGCAACAGGGCTTGTTGTGGGAAATACAAGCAGACCAGTGCCACACAGAGCAACAGGGCTTGTTGTGGGAAATACAAGCAGATCAGCACCACACAATGCAACAGTTCTGTTGTGGGAAATACAAGCTGATCAGTACCACACAAAGCAACAGGGCTAGTTGTGGGAAATACAAGCAGACCAGTACCACACAAAGCAGTAAGGCTTGTTCATTGTTGTAGGAAATACACATAGAAACAAGGCAACACACTGGACACACACACACAAACATGAGGGATACCCAGAAACATGGCAACACACTGGACACACACAGAGACACGACCACATGATGGGCACATTGAAACATGGCAACATGATGGACACACAGAGACAGGGCAACATGTCGGACATACAGAGACAGTCAGGTGAAGGTCCTACCTTGCCCCCTGTGACGGAGAAGTTGGCGAAGATGCAATATTTCTCATTCCTGTGACCCACGTATGTCTTTAGACACTGAAACAGACAGATGCAGTGTTAGGCTACAGCAGAGAGACACAAAACAAACACACAAAAAAAGGTTCTGAGGCTATACAGTAAAATAGTTGCATGCACAAACTATCAGGCTAGATAGGGTTAACAAGATCCATTGGTTGTGAAAGGTTAACAAGAAAAGAAGAAGATACACACACACACAAAGGAAGAGTGGCCTTTACCTTTCCTTTGGAGTAATCCCACAGCTTCAGGGTGCTGCAACAGACACGTAATTCCATATTTAAAATGTGACTCTTTGTGTGAGATACAGAAACACACAGCATGAAAATTCTCAGCAACAGACAGGCATTGCAACTCCATTTTCATAATGTGAGGGAAACACAGAAACACAGAGCATGAAGATTCTCAGCAACAGACAGGCATTGCAACTCCATTTTTATAATGTGAGGGAAACACAGAAACACACAGCATGAAGATTCTCAGCAACAGACAGGCATTGCAACTCCATTTTTATAATGTGAGGGAAACACAGAAACACACAGCATGAAAATTCTCAGCAACAGACAGGCATTGCAACTCCATTTTTAAAATGTGAGGGAAACACAGAAACACACAGCATGAAGATTCTCAGCAACAGACAGGCATTGCAACTCCGTTTTTATAATGTGAGGGAAACACAGAAACACACAGCATGAAGATTCTCAGCAACAGACAGGCATTGCAACTCCATTTTTATAATGTGAGGGAAACACAGAAACACACAGCATGAAAATTCTCAGCAACAGACAGGCATTGCAACTCCATTTTTAAAATGTGAGGGAAACACAGAAACACACAGCATGAAGATTCTCAGCAACAGACAGGCATTGCAACTCCGTTTTTATAATGTGAGGGAAACACAGAAACACACAGCATGAAGATTCTCAGCAACAGACAGGCAAGTAAACATGGTGCTTAACGTCCACAGAAACCATAAGGCTTATTAGGGACGGCACAGACAGGCATTGCAACTCCATTTTTATAATGTGAGGGAAACACAGAAACACACAGCATGAAGATTTTCAGCAACAGACAGGCATTGCAACTCCGTTTTTATAATGTGAGGGAAACACAGAAACACACAGCATGAAGATTCTCAGCAACAGACAGGCATTGCAACTCCATTTTTATAATGTAAGGGAAACACAGAAACACACAGCATGAAGATTCTCACGGTCGGTGTCAAACATACGAATGATGATCACAAACTTGCACCCCAACGGAAACAGCCTAACTGGTTCACAGGTAGACAAAGTGACAAAAGACGAGGCACACGAGCAGAGGGACAGGTACGTATTCACGAGCACACTTACATATGGATAGACAGGCACATAGTGACATACACAGGACCCCCTATCTACACACACACACATGGGACAAACATACACAGAGCACACAAACACAGGGGAAACCCCCACACACATAGGACAACACTCCCCCCACACACACACAGAGGACAAACACACACAGAGAATGTCTGTGACCTACTTGTCAAGTGTTGCAGCCAGGATGTATTTTCCATTGGGAGAAAACTTGACGAATGAAACAGGGGGGTTGTCATCATCTGCACAAGGTGTGATAACAATGTACATTTTATTTTTAATAAGCCACACACATGCTACACTTGACTAAGTTAAACAGTCATGTCCATCACACCTACTCAACAATCTTAACATAAAGAGACGCTCACACAAGTTTCCATTATATTGTCCCATTTGTATGCTGGGCATGTTTTATATTGTCCCATTTGTACTTTGGGTATGTTTTATATTGTCCCATTTGTATGTTGGACATGTTTTGTATTATCCCATTTGTATGTTGGACATGTTTTGTATTGTTCCATTTGTATGTTGGGCGTATTTTGTATTGTCCCATTTTTAACCAGCTGTGCGTTTGGATCTTTTGAAGAAGAAAACAATTCATCCGGAGGGTTACAAGTTTTACACAGTTTTTTCTTTCTTTTCTTTTTTCACAAATGATAACAGTAATTTCCTGCTGTGATTTTAATTTCTGCAGCACAAATCTGGGAAATCCTGGCATATGACTGTGCAAGATGGAACGTAAAACTGTTTACGTTACCCGGGTTAACTTCATAAGAAGCTAAACCATCAGACATCTTTTTTTCTGCATTCTGCACAATAATCTATCAAAGATGTGGCTTTTTTCTCCTTCTTAATTTTTATATATATAGAAAATGTAATTCTTTTTTGGTACCACTAGTCACAGTGCTTTGGCATTTCTACATCACTTACCTATTAATGTTTTCAAACACTGTCCTGAAGCTGTGTCCCATATGCGACTGGAAAAAGAAAGAACTAACTTTGAAAATCATGACGAGAATCAAACAGTTCCATATGGGACTGGAAAAAACAAGTAACTTTGAAAATCATGGTGATTCAAATGGACAAGAAAGGTACAAAAATCAAGCCAGCAGAACCAGCAAAGGGCCTGTCAAAGGTGTACTACTCAGTCTGAAGGAACAACAACTCAAGTCAGTAATACTCTGTAGGATTAATCAGTGAAATTAATCTGGTAAGGACTTAATCAAGCCAGCAAAATTCAGCCTGAACAGCCAGCAAAATTCAGCCTGAACAGCCAGCAAAATTTAGCCTGACAGCCAGCAAAATTCAGTCTGAAAGACCAACAAGGACTTAGTCGAGTCAATGGAATACAGACTGTGGAATTCACGGAAGGGCCAATAAGGCCAAGTCAGTGGAATTGAAATTCATAGATGTGTTAACTGAGACCAAGCCAAGTCAGCGGAATACACAGAAGGATTGACAAGCACAAAGCCAAGTCAGTGGAAATTGCAGGACCAACAAGGGCAAAGCCAAGTCAGTGGAATACACAGAAGGACCAACAAGGGCTAAGCCAAGTCAGTGGAATACACAGAAGGACCAACAAGGGCAAAGCCAAGTCAGTGGAATTGAAATTCATAGATGTGTTAACAGAGACCAGACCAAGCCGTCAGCAGAATACACAGAAGGATTGACAAGCACAAAGCCAAGTCAGTGGAAATCACAGGACCAACAAGGGCAAAGCCAAGTCAATGGAATACACAGAAGGACCAACAAGGGCAAAGCCAAGTCAGTGGAATACACAGAAGGACCAACAAGGGCAAAGCCAAGTGAGCGGAAATCACAGGACCAACAAGGACAAAGCCAAGTGAGTGGAAATCACAGGACCAACAAGGACAAAGCCAAGTCAGTGAAACACACAGAAGGACCAACAAGGACAAAGCCAAGTCAGTGGAATACACAGAAGGACCAAGGACTTGGGTCAACTCAGCGAAATGTGTAGTTGGACAGGCCAACAAAGGCTGAGTCAAGTCTGAAAATTACAGTCTGAGGGTCTTACAAGGGGATTATTCAGACCAGTGGACTGAATGTACTACCACAAAGTACACGTGGTCTCCATTCTCTGGTGCATCAACACAGAAGTTAACCCCTTTCCCACTTGCAAGACCCAACAGTTATGAAAAACACATTTCTGATATCAGAGAACTTTCATGCATGCAAAATGCCTTGAAACATGGAACCAGCAAAATAATACAATGAAGAAAAAAAATAAGAGCATAACCAGACTGACCATAAACCGTCATAACTGCTGGAGACGATGAGGGAGCCATCTCTGTTGAAGTGGACCTGTGGAATAGGGAAAACAATTTAAGGAACCTGAAATGGCCATACATTAGTCTGAAATATCATAAAATGTGTCTTTAAGGAACTAGCAATTAAATATTTTTATTTTTTAGCTAACTGTACTTGATCCTTTTTTGGTAACACTAGCACAGTAGTCAGCAGATGGAGAAAATAATGCTACAACAATTACTAAATAACAAAAACTTATGCCAAAATTTTGTTTTTTTAGCTGGATCTTAGAAGATTTTGTTGTTGTTGTTGTTGCTGGAACTGAGCAGCCTATATCCTTGAAGGCTCTCATCCACTTTCAACCATGGTCATATGACATGACGTATGGTCAGCTGCTAAGGGAAACCACAGATCGTGATGTCAATGATGAGCAACTGAACGTGTAATGTAGGTTTCAAACTCTCATATGAATACAGATTCAGATGTCTTCAGATGACTAACAGACCACCAACAGAACACAGGCTGAGCATAGAGCACAGATATAAAACTCAGCAGGTTTGAGCAGACAACTGACAGCGAGAGGCACTGAACTTACTGCTGTGACAGGGTCAGAATGCGCAGGCAGAGTTTTCAGACACTTTCCAGTCTTCACGTCCCAGATACGCACACTCTCGTCAAACTGAAAGCCACAAAAACAATGTCCAAACTGAGTCACAGTTTACTTAGTATTTCTTGGAACAAAATATCCACCTGAGAAAAAGCAAAAAAAGCAACCCCCCCCCCCAAAAATGCAAGTATGCATTCATTAGCATGTCTGAGAATTTGTCTTCCAAAGTTTTTCCTTTAATAATTCTGTGTTGCATAGTTCAGTATATTGCTCTTAAATTTGCAAATGATTAGTGATGAACAAATTATTTTCAGTCTGCATATATATATATATATATATATATATATATATATATATATATATATATATATATATATATATCTCCAGCAACAAAACGAGCAAGCAATACAAGAACAACTGTTTGTTAAACTGCTAGCTTTGCTTGGTATACAAATTCTGTCTTGTTCCTTCTGCCCTCCCCCCCCCCCACCCCCCATTACATCCCTTCTGTGCACTTGTGCAGGAAGTGTGTGTGTATGTGTACAAGGCATACAATTTTATGTTTATATATTATATTGAGTCCTTACTGTACATTTCTGTTGATCTTGTCATGGTTAGCTCACCCTTGTCCATGAGATATTGAAATGACCACTAATATTACAATTACTATCCCTAACTTGACATACTTTTGGATGCTCACAACATGCATTTCCAAACTTCTTTGCTGGTTTCACCCTCTGAGAATAACAGCTTCCATAACAATACATGCTAGTTATCCCCCCACCCTCCACACCGTATACTCAGAGACAACCTGACTTCACAGGTCCAAAAAAACAAATGATCGAGGGTTCAAAGAGAGATGACATTCATCAGCCTTAAACAACAACAAAATCTTTTGCCTCTTTGTATACACATCACTGTCCAACTAGGAAGTTTCCCCTAGCCCAAGGGCTGAAAAACTCCTAACATAATGAAACTGGACTTGCACAGGGAAAAGTGATATCCACTTACCGATCCCGAGACAATGAGGTTGGACTGGGGGTTGAAGTTGCAGCAGAAGACGTAGTTACTGTGGCCCTTCAATGTCTTCAGGCACTTACCCTGTCAAACACACATAACCTGCAATCATACACTGTTCCACAGACAGGACTGAAGGGTGGGGGGGGGGGGGGGGGGGGGTGAGAGAGAGAGAGAGAGAGAGAGAGAGAGAGAGAGAGAGAGAGAGAGAGAGAGAGAGAGAGAGAAGATAGACTGGTGGAGAGAGATGTCACTCTACATGTGTACATGCACGTGTACCTGTGTGTATGCATGCATGCACAAGTGTTCCTTCCTCAGTTCCAAATATAAACATTGGAAGTACAAAGTGGTGAAAACCCTATTTACGCCTACCCCAAGCCCAAACAGGCATACTTACTGAGAACTCCCAAATCTTGAGCATTTTGTCATTAGACATACTAAGAACTCCCAAATCTTGGAGTGTTTTGTTGTCAGGCATACTTACTGAGGAGAACTCCCAAATCTTGAGTGTTTTGTCGTCAGATGCACTGCACAGAAGTTTGCTGTCTGTTGACCAAGCCACATCTGACAACCCCTGAAACATTTAGCACGCAAATCAACATACAGCATAGCACACAAATCAACGTACAGTATATGTACATGCATGTATGATATGCAACTAGCCAAGGAACAAGACTGGGTGGGAAAATCAAGAACTGATAGTCTGATTCTTCTTGTCCATTTTAGAACAGCTTTGACAGAACATTCACACTGATTATGTTTCTCTGAAATTTTGCTGGTGGAAAAATACACCCCTACCTTGTAGACTCTCAATTAAAGGTGGCAGGAAACCATACAAATGCAGAAGAGTGTGAGTGTACCAGTTGGGAGAGAGGTGCAATGAACAGGCTATGAGAGTGTACCAATGGGGAGACAGGTGCAATGACAGGCTGTGAGAGTGTATCAGCAGGAAAACAGGGGCAATGAACAGGCTGTGAGAGTATACCAGTGGAGAGGGCAGGTGCAGTAACATTAACAAGCTATGGAAGTGTATCAGTGGGGAGAGAGGTGCAATGGAAGGTTGTGAGAGTGTATCAGTGGGGAGACAGGTGCAATGGCAGGCTGTGAGAGTGTATCAGTGGGGAGACAGGTGCAATAACATTAACAAGCTATGAGAGTGTCTCAGTGGGCAGACAGACCTGTGCAATGAAGAGGATGTGAGAGTGTACCAGTGGGGAGACAGGTGCAATGACAGGCTGTGAGAGTATATCAGTGGGGAGACAGGTGCAATGACAGGCTGTGAGAGTATACCAGTGGGGAGACAGGTGCAATGACAGGTTGTGAGAGTGTATCAGTGGGGAGACAGGTGCAATGACAGGCTGTGAGTGTATCAGTGGGGAAACAGGGGCAATGAACAGGCTATGAGAGAGTGCCAGTGGGGAGACTGGTGCATTAACACTAACAGGTTATGAGTGTACCAGTGGAGAGACAGGTGTAATGGCAGGCTGTGAGAGTGTATCAGTGCGGAGACAGGTGCAATAACAGGCTATGAGAATGCAAAGTGGAGACAGGTGCAATAACAGGCTGTGAGTGTGAATCAGTGGGGAGACAGGTGCAATAACAGGCTGTGAGTGTATCAGTGGGAAGACAGGTGCAATAACAGGCTGAGTGTATCAGTGGGGAGACAGGTACAATGACAGGCTAGTAATGGCAGGCTGTGGGAGTGTATCGGTGTGGAGACAGGCGCAATAACAGGCTATGAGAATGCAAAGTGGGGAGACAGGTGCAATAACAGGCTATGAGCATGTAAAGGTGGGGAGACAGGTGCAATGACAGGCTATGAGAATGCAAAGGTGGAGAGACAGGTGCAGTAAGAGGCTGTGAGAGTGTATCAGTGGTGAGACAGGTGCAATGAACAGGCTATGGGAGTATATCAGTGGGGAGACAGGTGCAATGAACAGGCTATGGGAGTGTATCAGTGGGGAGACAGGTGCAATGAACAGGCTATGGGAGTGTATCAGTGGGGAGACAGGTGCAATGAACAGGCTATGGAAGTGTATCAGTTGGGAGACGGGTGCAACGAATGGGCTGTGAGAGGGCATAACCAGGGAGACAGATGGGAACCTCACCAGCTTGTGTCCGCTGATTGTTTTTTCAAACTTCCCATCGTATGCCCCCCAGATCTTGATCAGCTTGTCTGCCGCTGCAAAGACAAACCACACACAACAGCAGAGGGCATCATAATATGATCAAGACTCGTCCACTGTTTTACCCTGTTCGTCCACTGTTTTAAACTGAAAAACAATTAAGCCTGAGAGGTAATCTCTGGGTCATTTAACCTAAGGGCAATCTGAGTGTCATTTAACCTAGGGCAACCTGAGGGCCATTTAACCAGAGAGGCAATCTGAGGGCCATTTAACCTAGGGCAACCTGAGGGCCATTTAACCTGAGAGGCAATCAGAGGGTCATTTAACCTAGGGCAACCTGAGGGCCATTTAACCTAGGGCAATCTGAGGGCCATTTAACCTAGGGCAACCTGAGGGTCATTTAGCCCAAGAGGTAATCTGAGGGTCATTTAACCTGTGGCAGTCTGAGGGTAATTTAACCTAGGGCAATCTGAGGGCCATTTAACCTAGGGCAACCTGAGGGTAATTTAGCCTGAGATATAATCTCAGGGTAATTTAACCTGAGGCAATCTGAGGGCCATTTAACCTAGAGCAATCTGAGGGCCATTTAACCTGAGAGTCAATCTGAGGGTCATTTATTTTAACCCCTGACAATCTGGGGGGAATTTAACGTAAGGTAATCTGAGGGTCATTTAACTAAAGGCAATATGGGGGGCATTTTACCTAAGGCAATGGGAGCTTTTAACCTCAGAGACAATGAACCCAGCGAGACCCACACAGCACACAGATGACCAAGCTTAACAGCTGTCATCAGAGCATACCAGTTACCAGCATTTGTCTTCACATCCCACAGCTTTTCTGTTCTGAAGATCATACAACTTGGGCAGGGAGGTGGTGGGGCAGATAGTCTCTGCAAGACTGTACATAATAAATCCACTGCCTCGTGACATTAAACAGTCAACCACTGCATTTAAAAAAAATCTGAAGACCCATCTGTTCAAAACCTACTAGTACTACTGCTAGAAACCCCCCCTCCCCCCATCAATCTGAATTATTTTAGCTGACTGATGTTTTGTGTGTGTGTGTGTGTGTGTGTGTGTGTGTGTGTGTGTGCGTGCATGTCATGTAGGTCTTGCCTGTTTAGTTTCTTGTGATTTGAATTGCTTGCACTTGTAGCCACTGTTATTGTTATTTTCTGCTTGAGGTGACTCAGTGTGTACAGTTTTTATGTGAATTTTGTACACCACGCTAAGCTCTGGTTTTATGCTACAGATTTGTGCTTTATAAACATTTCATTATTATTATTATTGTGAATGCTGTGTATATGTGGAAAGAGAGCTGGAGCTGGAGACTGTGCGAGAGAACAGGGGAGAGACTGAGTCAGCCTATGCAGGTCTCATGTATGAAAGTATGCTTGACTGAGTTCATGTGGAAGTACTCCATACATTTAAAACTGTAAGCATGAAAGCAAGTGTCCACAAACATTTTGCAAATACTTGGGTCCTTTGCTGGGCATCTTAAATTTTTTCATGCAGTTGATAGGCAAATTTGTACGTCTACACACACAGACAACAAAGATTCTGTATTCTGATTCAGACAAAAGGTGATTATCTACTGACGGCATATCGTTCCCTGGAAGACTTACATGAACTGGCCAGCCATTCTCCACTGGGACTGAACTTGACCGATGACAGCGCCTTTGTGTGTCCAGCAAGTGTGAATTTCAGTGTGTAGTTGGGTTTCTGCAAACAAACATAGAATGGCAGTCAGCATACCACATCCGGCTGCAGAAGCTTGTGCAATTCTGAGGATATGTGAATTGTAAGAAGCAAACTTTCTCTGAGGATCTGATTCTAAACCACCCTGTGACTGTGGCATGCTATTTCTGCAAACAAACAGAGAAAGGCAGTCAGCATACCATGTCTGGCTGCAGAAGCTTGTGCAATTCAGAGGATATGTGACTTGTGAGGGGCAAACTTTCTCTGAAGATCTGAACCATCCTGTGACTGTGACATGCTGAAAGCAACCGAGTCTCTTTCCTGGTCAGTCTGTACAGTGATGACAGATACACCACCACATCGGGTGAAGGTGAACAGGTTCAATGGTTCAGAGGATACAGGTCAAACTGAAATTTCTGAGGACTTTAATTCTGTGATCTTGACCTTGAAGACACGATAGCTCTGAACTATGAACATGACCTTTAACATGATAACTTTTTTTCATATGTTTGGCTAATGATGATCCAGAGCATAATTACCAAGTTGCATTGCTGAAATCAATACTAATTTGACTTTTGTTTTGCATTTGCGTGTGTGTGTGTTATAATTTTTTCAACAGTGCCTTCCAAAAATGGAAAAAGGGTATGATTTTGAAAAATCCTGCACTTTCTGCAGACTGAGATGAAGGGTTCAGCCCATTTTCCACACTTTATTAGTGATAGTGATTGTACTAGACATTTTTCAAAGTGGTGTGACATGACATGCATATATGGTAGTGAAAGTCAATCACTGTAACCAGTCAGATACATGGTCGTCTATGCTACCACTGGAATTGCAAACACCCAGTTCCTTTTCCTGCCAAGAACAAATAAAATAACAGCTGGTACATCTGCATGATTGCTGATCCCCCCCCCCCCCCCCCCCCATTATATGCTGATCCTGGTATAACCAGTAAAACACTGGCAATTATCAGCTAACACAAACCCTGTTTATCCAGACCAGAAAAGGCCCCTACAAAAGCCCACAACTTGTCCAGATGCCAACATTGATGCTTGGTTGCTGGCCCCTACAACAGTCCACAACTTGTCCAGATGCCAACACTGATGCTTGGTTGCTGGCCCCTACAAAAGCCCACAACTTGTCCAGATGCCAACATTGATGCTTGGTTGAAGGCTCCTACAAAAGTCCACAACTAGTCCAGACTGCCAGCCCTGATGCTTGGTTGCTGGCCCCTACAAAAGTCCACAACTTGTCCAGACTGCCAACACTGATGCTTGGTTGCTGGCCCCTACAAAAGCCCACAACTTGTCCAGACTGCCAACACTGATGCTTGGTTGAAGGCCCCTACGAAAGCCCACAACTTGTCCAGACTGCCAACCCCGAAGCTTGGTTGAAAGCCCCTACAAAAGTGAACAACTTGTCCAGACTGCCAACACTGATGCTTGGTTGCTGGCCCCTACAAAAGTCCACAACTTGTCCAGACTGCCAGCCCTGATGCTTGGTTGCTGGCCCCTACAAAAGTCCACAACTTGTCCAGACTGCCAGCCAGATGCTTGGGTGCAGGTTGCAAAAAGTGAAGTGACTCAGAAGACACTGAGCAAAACCTGGACTGGCCCTTGGATGGGTAGAGAGACATGGTGATTTCACCTCTTGCTGTGGGTGACATAATAAATTAAAATCCCAACTGATTGTCAAGTTCATAACCATGTTAGAGAGAAGTGTGGTGGGAGACAGAGGAGAGAGAGAGAGAGAGAGAGAGAGAGAGAGAGAGAGAGAGAGAGAGAGAGGAGAGAGAGAGAGAGAGATGGGGGGTATATATCCACCTGTGCAGAGGATGACTTGCCCCCTGTGGAGGAAGCCGAGGGAGTGTGTTTGGACTCTGTGGCATCTCCTGCCCCCTTCCCATCTTCTGTGGACATGGTCACCTTCTCAGCTCACTCTCTAAAACAGCAATACACAGACACTGAGTAAATTAACTCTTTGAAACAGCAATACACAGACGCTGTGTAAATCATGACTCTGAAATGGCAATACAGACACTGAGTAAATAAAATCTCTGAAACATCAATATGCTGACATTGAGTAAATAAACTCTCTGAAACAGCAATACACAGACACTGAGTAAATCAACTCACTGACACAGCACTAAGTAAATTAACTCTCTGAAACACCAATACACAGACATTTAGTAAATCAGCTCTCTGAAACAGCAATATGCAGACCCTGAGTAAATCAGCTCTCTGAAACAGCAATATGCACACTGAATAAATCAACTCTCTGAAACAGCAATAAGCAGACACTGAGTAAATCAACTCTCTGAAACAGCAATACGCAGACCCTGAGCAAACCAACTCTCTGAAACAGCAATACGCAGACACTAAATAAATCAACTCTCTGAAAACAACAATATGCAGACCTTGAGTAAATCAACTCTCTGAAACAGCAATATGCAGACCTTGAGTAAATCAACTCTCTGAAACAGCAATACAATTGAGTAAACCAATCAAAGACTGTATAAACAAAGCAGCATGGTCACCATGACTGTGTTCTGCAGATATGGGACATGGTCCTCTTGCTCAAAACCGCACCCCCCCCCCCCCCCCATGATACCTCAGCTCACTCTCTAAAACTAGTCAAAGTAAAAAACACCAGTACATGAAATTAGTACATCAACTATCACCCCAATAAAAACTGTCTTCTGCAGCTTTGGTTACCTTTCTGAAACAGCAACAATCAACAGTGCCCCCCCCCCCCCCCCCCACATTAATTGCATTCTGGTATTTCCACAATCATGGTGACCTCAGTGAGTCTCAAACAGCAACAAATTGTTACTCAAACAATACTGCCCCCCCCCCCCCCCCCCCCCCCCCCCAATGCAGCAATAAACATTCCCCTTCTGCACACAGTAAGGTCACCTCCACCCCAGTCCTCTAAACATGAACACAGGTATGCACAACAGCAAACAAATCAACAAACACAGGGCTTTTATTGCATTTTAAGCCAAGTCCCTCACAAAGCCTGTAAACAACAGCAAAAAGGTCAGCAAGGACAGAACAGAGCAGTCTGGCCAGGCTGTTGCCCTAGCAACAGCATCAGCCCTGACTGCACAGCACAGAGATAAAGACAGTGCAGGGCTGCCCAGGTCTTCAAGCCCTGCTCCCTGAAACTGGGTGGGTGGATTGGCAGTGTTGGGGTTGTTGGTTTTTAGTGGCCATGTCTGCCAGCCTTCACTGTCAACCCCCCCAAAAAGGTATTCCTAGTAAGTTTAACTTTTAGTTAGACAAATACAAAAAATCTGAAACAAGAATGACTCACTGACTGCTGGTGTTCTAAAACAAGATCCAAACACATAAAAGGTAAAAAAAATAAATGCTTTTATGTCTTAGGACAAGACAAAACCAGCAGATCTGTCAAGCTACAAAACTGCAGCAGCTAAACACTTAACAGCAAACGGTCAGCTCTCTGACACAGCTGCTAGCTTTTCACTTATTTAAAAAAAAATCATTTTTGACCATTTAGCTGTTGTTTAAGTGTCATTTTGTAGCTTGACAAAGGGGATTACCCCCAAGATTTGCCGGTTTTGTCTTCTTCTAATACTATACATAGCATTCTTCTGAACCTTTTATGTGTTTGGATCTTAAGTTTTTGTCAGCCAGCCTGTGTCAGGTACCAGGTTTCATAAAAACAACAACAAGAACATTAGTACTAGTAGTAGGACTACTAGGAGTACTCCCCACCAAGAGTAAACTGAACACAGCACCTGTGTGTCCACAGGTAGGGAGGCCCAACACATACTGCATAAAGTGCTTATTTCAAATAGTTATAAATCAACAGTGTCAACAACTATGTAAACCACATTTTGGGAGGCTTATACCAGTACTACTGTTAGTGTTAGTAAGCACACAAAATCTTAAAGCTCAATCTTAATTGGTTATTGACTTACAGCATTACAAAATTGACGTTTTGCTTGAAAATGCCAAATTAGAACTTAACTCTGTGTGCAAATGATCATTTTGATTCTTGAAAAACACAGCCTAGACAATATCTAATTACACCATTTTGACACTTAGGACATACAATCAACAGAATATTAAGTAGAAATGGGTAGAAAAAGTTTTAGGCAGTATTTTAATTTTTATGAAGATAAAAAAAAATTATATTTTTTTTACAATCGAACACTAAAAATGCAAAATATGAGCAAATTTCATCTTGCAATGATTTCTAAAGTAATATAACAAATATAATCATGTGATATATCAGATGAAAGGTCTGTTTATAAGCTGTTGAATAAGACATGAAAAAATGGGTTTCAATATCAGGTACTAACTACACTGATGGGAGGGGATCCCCCCCCCCCCCCCAGGTACTAACTACACTGATGGGAGGGGACCCCCCCGCCAAGTTTTTTTTTGTTTTTTTGCAGAGTTAAGATCCAGTCACTTGCTACTTCCAGTGGTTGGAGTCACTAAGTCAGTTCTACAAGCATATGTTGAACAGTCTTGCAACACTGGGTGTACTGATGAATTTTTCTGTTTCAATTTCGGGTACTGCATTAGGGGGAGGGGGAAACCTCCGCCCTACCCCCTAAAAGACCTTTCTTTTGCAGAGGTGAGATCCAGACTCCTGTGGTTGTAGTCAGTTCTACAAGGGTATGTTGTAAACAGAGGTGAGATCCAGACTCCTGTGGTTGTAGTCAGTTCTACAAGGGTATATTGTACAGTCTAGCAAACTGCGCGTACCTGGTGTTGATGGAAGAGACATTCTGTGACACTGACAGTGTGAACATTCTACAGCTTGTTGATGTTGGTTCGCGGGTTAGATTATCCTCAAAAACACTTGTGGCATTTGTTTCCATGGTGTCCTTTTGTTGGAAATCTGAACTCTCAGGTTACAGGTGTGAGCAAGTGCTCTTTGTATATGTTTTTACAATAATCCCACCCCGGTTATCAGATCCACGCAATTTCATTACTGTACTATTAGTAACCCGGGAACCGGAGCGGACGACGCTTTTGTTTTGAAGCGCTGCGTGTTGCGTAATGCCACATGGCCTTCACACAGCCGACCGGCGATAGCCACTGGTGCGCGCCATTTTCAAATCTGTTTTCTCCCTTAATATCTTGACCGCTTGTTTGCTTACCTACTCTTTGTTCACCTAGTCCTTTTTCTGCACTAACTGGACTAAGCCATGTGTAATATAATTTGGCATCTTAAAATGTTTATTTAGATCTTATTTAGACGCAGGATCGAGCTTAATCAGTAGCCGATGCCTCTCTGGGTCCATTCTTTTTATAGCCGTAGTCTACATGGCGCGTTCTCTGTTTAGTACTAGTGAATAGTAGTGAATCATTGTTTTGACTCGATTTAAGTAATTCTGTGTCGATCAATGCTTTGTCGTATAGTATTTTGCTTAGCTGACTTCATGTTTAGTGTTTATTTTGGGTTGAAATTAACTTATTAAGTATTGTGTACTGTATAAGCTAAGTTGTATTTATAGACTACTTGGTATCACTATCAGCGCTGCTGCGGACTAAAATAATGCGCCCCAGGCGAAAGTTCGCACCGATTGTTTTAGTACTAGTCTTTGAGTGTGTCGTGCTTCTCTTACACAGCTTTGTATTGTAACTGTTATACATGTACTATTTTAACTGTGGGAGTGTGCACTTTATTCTGATGTAAGTTTTAGTAACATTAATATTTTGTACATTGTGATTTAGTTGAATGAATCTGTTTATAGACAGGTGCAAGCCACGCTTCCCACTCTTGTTGTAAATAAAATAAGTCATGTGTGTACATTTTGTTTATAAATATGGTTTAAAAGGTTGTAATTGTAGCTTTCATTTGATTTTTTTCATGTTTTAATTAGTTTAGTTATTGTAGAAGAAACTGTATTTGTGCAGGCCAAGGAAACACAATTGTCAGCCATTTTGTGGACCAGAAGGCCGATTTCATTGTAGCGATAGCGTGTGTTCCTTGCGGCCTGCACAGTTCTCTTATCTATGCGTGCACGTGAGGATTTTGGGTGTGCTGAAAAGCTGTCTGCTGCTGAGCAAATAAAACCTGATTGCTGCCGTACGCCTGCTGTGGTCTCCATTTTTGACCGACTCCGCTGCCTGGGTCACTCGACTCACTGTTCTACGCTCCACCACTCCATTACACAGGTAGAGGAAATGTGTGTGAAGTAGGGTGAAGATAGTTTAAACACATACTGCTGCAACACTCACAAGACTGACAGAGCCCAGTCTTTGACAGGAAGAAGCAGCAGCTTTAGTGTGTAAATTTGGTTCTTTGAAACAATGAAACACTGAAAGACAAGAAACGCATATTTTATCAGTCAGTGTTGTTACTGCTAGTACACTTAAATAACTGTAAACAAAGTATTCATAACAGAATAAATCTTACCTATGATTTAGCTCACTAACAGTAACACTGTAACAGTAACAGTAAAAAAGCTTGGGATGAGAGTGATACTGAAAACTTTCAAATGGTTAATAGTAATTCAAGACGTCTGAGTAAACACAGCATCAGATTCAGAACATAGCTGACAGAAGACAAGCAGTACTAGTGGGAGGATCAAGATCAGAGTTCACCCCAGTAGAATTAGGTGTCCCTCAGGGCTCTGTCCTGGGGCCGACCCTGTTCCTGCTATACATCAATGACCTGCCTGAAGGTCTCATGTCCACAGCACGTCTCTTTGCTGATGAGACGATATATGCCAGGAAGATGTGAATAGAGAACCAGACCAGCCCCAATTACAGCAGGATCTCAACAGACTTGCCATCTGGGAGGAAAAAAATGGAAGCTGTCCTTACATGGATCCCCAAAGTGTTTGACCCTGTAGATGACACAGTGCAGGAAGATAGAAACTCCAAACTCCAAAATGACTCTTACACATTCTTCTTCTCCTTTGGATTTGGCAGCCACTTTTCATTGAGCAGGAACTGCTTGGAGATTATGCTGCACTTTTAGTGCATACTGGGTTATTTTGTTGTTTCCAGTCACCGAACTCTGACACGGACTACAGGATCTTTAATGTATGTACATGGTCTTTTTGCATGTGTATACACACTGGGGACCTCAGTTTATAGTCTCATCCGCAGGACTTTTGTAAGAGTTTGCACAAAATTTGACTCTGGAGAAATCTCAGGACGGGTGCGAAGCCTGGCACATAACGGTCACTCATCCATTTGGTGACCACGCTTGATCGTGCTTAACTTTGGCTTTTGAGAGCGACTGCTCTTGCTCTGCACCACTAAGTTGACTAACTCTCCTTTGCCGAAATCACCAGGAGGATGAACAGGACCTTGGACTTTGTCAGGTGCAATCTATGTATCTATAGCCACAAGGTGAAGGAGACAGCCTACAAAGATGTAGTGAGCGACCACCCCTGGAGTATGCCAGTCCTGTATGGGACCCCTGCACCATCAGCTGCAGCTGATTGAGAAAGTCCAGAGGCGTGCACTGTGCAGCAAGGTGGGCCATGTAGGACTACAAGCCAAAATCAAGTGTGACTGCCATGCTTGAAGTTGAAGAGCTGGACTGGCCATTGCTGCAGTCAAGAACTTAAAGAAGAAAGAAGGCCAGACCCACAAAGCTGTACAAATCCAGAAATGGTCTGCTAAATATTAACTCAAAGCATTCCCCAACATTTAGGGACCAGAAGAAAAGTTGCTGCCAGACCAACTCCTGTTCCTTTCAGTTTCACCTACCATTCCACAGGACCCAGTACTGGCAACAGACTGGTTTCCCCTGCACCATCCCTGAGTGGAGCAGCCTTCCTGAAGCTGTTGCCGCAGCCCCATTTCTGGCCTCCTTTAAGGCCAGAGTTTAGAGATACCCCTTAACTATTCTTCTTTGGTTTTTATTATGTTACACTTCTCTTTGCCAGCAATATTCAAAGTAGGGATGGTGAGGGGCTAGGGCTGTGCTGGTCGGGGTCCAGCCCTAGGGAGCGCTTCGCTAGCCGGATTGGCCTAGTCTGAGACCAGAAAAGAATAATTCTACTGCGGGGATTTTTTCCATCTTCAGTTTACACACTGGATTTTTTTAACCAAATGATGATATTGATAGCATTTTATCCTATTTTATTGCAGCTCATTCATTTATTTATTATTTGAATTTATTGCATCTCGTTTATTCTCCCATTACATCCTCAGTGTGAACTTACAATTCTATAGAAGTGGGTCGCCTACAAAGAAGAAGAAAAGAGCATCAATGACATAAGTTTACTTTGTGAGGCGGAGAGCACGATCTGACCACGTACAGACCAAATAATGTAGCAGCCATACGAAGCCCATAACTTCATCTCTCGAGTTAAGCAAACAGGAAAATATTAAAGCAACAGAACAACAAAAACAAGTAAGCCTTACCTGACTACTGTACTGTAGGCAGTTCTAAACAACAGGGTAATTGTAGCTTGCCGTCTGAGAATAATCTTAGAGAACTGCGGAAGCACATGTGAAGCGAGTGCGCATGCGTAATGACATTATGACGGAAGTGTTGCAGTATCTGTTCGCGCCAGCAGGACTAACGCGATTAAAAGTTGTTCAAAAGGACTTGGTGTTGAATATGTGCAGTTTTACATTGTGATATACAATGCGTTATAATCGGTTGGTAACTGGTGTGAAATTACCCTGTTGTTTTGTGTATTTGCAATTTTTCAATATCACGTGACGAAAGTGTACCAATCGTTTCAGAGAGCACATTGCACAACCACAACCCGGTTGTCGGAGTCAGTTGTGGTTGAGACGTTGTCCATGAAACATAGCACAATACTTCTTCCTCAAGTTTTTGAATGCATGGATGTGGTTCATTTTGTGTTTACATAGATGAAACACAACATCACAGTTTATAAAATGTACCAAAATAAGGTGTATTTTGCCTGAGAAAACATCTCTTTCCCATCATGTGATGAAACTGACCAATCAAAACCGCCGTTTTTAAACTAAGGTATAAATAGGCCGAAAATCCAATGCGCTAGAGTGGGATGCTGTTGACCGATGCTAATGGTGTATTGGAGAATCTAGCGAAAACAATGGACCCGAAGAGCCATCCGGCGCTGCAAGGGTACCAGCAGAATGTCCCAAACGTCAATGCAGGGTACTATGTTGTAATTTTTGCTGTATGAGCATTGTGTGGCTGGTTATTTGTGGAAACGTAACCGAGTGCCTTTCTAGTCAGCCGCCATGTCTGGACGGTCTCTCGCTCTGAGTGCAGAAAGTCGTTCTTGATATATTTGGACCATTTGGTGCACTTTTACACCAAAATTTATTGAAGGTATGCAATTTTAGTCGAGGAACTTATTGTGCTATGTTATTATCAAAATTGAAATCGTTTCTTAGCTACTCACGGCGCGGACGAACGTCCAGACGCTTTCAGACAATAAACAACCTCTCCTTGCATCAGGTCGAACCACGACATTGTCTATGTATCGTTTCCATGTCTAATGTGACTTAGTTACGTGTAATCTGTTGTGCGTAAAACCTCCCATATTGCATTTTTCGCCCTGAGAAATTGCCCTTGCCAACTGATATAGCTGCCAAAAGCTGCATTTTAGTTTCTTCGCGTTGACCTCTTTGCGTTTCATTGAACCTCTTTGTGTCCGCCATTTTTTCTGTCGGTCACATGCAAAATGAGTCACTGACCACGTAGCGATTATTTTCTAAAGAAAATTCGGTTTTCGGCTTGTTATTACTAGACGAAATACCAAATAAGTGTACAGGTAGGGTCAAACTTTTTGAAAAGAAGCCGATATCGACATTTCTGTTAATTTCATTAATAAAATAACTCGAAAAGCACGGCAGACGAGCGTGGATAAACAAAGGGGTCTGCCAACTACTACTGTATTGCTAGCGTGGGGTGGGACGTGCACAGGCAGTGCTTGCGCAGTGAATTTGTTTGTTTCCTCCGTGAATATTAATGTTTTCTTCAGCTTGACTCGTTGTGCACTTTGTTACAGTGGAAGTAGGTGTACTAATGCAGCGGTAATTGATTTTCAACCTCGATGAACTTAATTGGGGTTACGTTAAATGTAAAAAGGGTTGACTATTCAGTTGGCATGGGTTTTTGGAGCGCGATCTTTATTACCTTGTGAATCATTGTGAGTGGTTTTGCATGCATGTAAATGGAGACTTATTTATGTACCATTTTAAGAACATGAGAGAAACTTTGACAGAAATGTTGAAGGTGGTTGATGTTTATAATGCAGAAAGATTGCAGCGTGTAGTAGACTGTGCCATTGTTGGTTTGGAGCTTGATTTGACTTCTGTTACCAGTAACCGGTGTATGTCTCAACATTGTGAAAAGTTGATCTTGTTGGTGTTTTCAGTTGGTGATGTCTTAGTTGCAGCCTTATATATTAGACTGGCAGTTAAATTTAAAAAACAAACAACCCACACCTTAATTCTTCATGTTTATTACACCAAGGTTCCCCATCTGACCTTAGTCTAAGAGGTGGCTGTGCTCCCACACCAGGCTTTTTGAGGGTATGACTATGAGTATTACAAATATTAGTCCTTTTTAATTTATGGTGACCAGCATAGTAATCCAAAGCAAATTAATGTTTTTCATGTGTCTGAGTGAATGCCATTTGTAGAAGTTTTTGGGGTCTTGTTTTGCAGGGATCTTGTTACATGTGCTATTGATAATTTAAAACAACCGTTGACTAGACACAAGTCCTAGTGACAGTTGCCTAGTCAGGCAGCCAAGGACCGGGTTACCATTCAGCTGTTTACATTTATGTTGAGGTATCATTTTAGTAGCAGTACTTTCCTGTTACTGTGTCTAATAATGGTGGAGATTTTTACAGTGCATTAACTGCAAGCGCAGTGAGCACAATGTGCTGCACAATAGCTGTGTTCATAGTAAATATAAGGACAAAATCGAGAGGACATTTGGGGGTGGGGGAGAAGGAAATTGTTTTTTTACACAAAGTTAGTATTTTTCGCATGGTGGGATACAGGATGGAAGGCACTTGTGTGTTTTTTACGCCCAGTCAACCAGGACAGTTGTGTGTGGGGGGGGGGAGGGGGATGGGCAGCATAAATACAAATGTCAGGGTACATAACAGGCATGCAGGGGTCGCAAAAACCTTTTAGAACTTGCGTGCAGCAAACAGTGTCTTAAACAAATGCATACAACCAAACATGACTTTAAACAGTGCTGGCGATTAAAAATAACACATGCACATACCTAGTTAAAATTCTTCCAGTCACATAGAATTCTGTGCTGGCCTTGTTGAACCGAGGACCCTCCTTGGCAGTCAAACATTTCTCACCAGTCCCTGATTAGATCTCACTTATATGGGTACTTGCAGATTCGTCGCTGGTTTGTAGGTGGCCTATTGTCAACGGGCTTGGAGCTAGTGGAAGGAACTGGTTTGGAACTATCGTCACAACTATGGGAAACATTTTTTGGGGTTTTCTGCCTTGTCTTTTCAAACATTGTGCTGAGCTGTGAAATGTGATAGCCCCACATGCAGATGCATGGGGGGAAACTAGTAATGTGGGTGGAAACTGGCATAGGCAGTGAACAACCTGACCATGTTTGTCATCACCCTGGCCTGGCAGCTATCAAAGTTGTATGTTATGACAACTGACTTTACACCCTTGCATCAGTAAGACAGAGACTGAGTTAGACTGCGTAAAGCCTTTAAAATGCATTCTTTTATACAGACCTTGATTTCTTTGCTTATAGTAAACACATGGGGTTTGGGCAATTTTTGAGTGAGAGGGGTTATTTTGCGTTAAAACAAAGTGTATTTTTGTGCACATTTGCAAACCTTGGTATTGCTGCTCATTTCATAACTATCGTGTACAGACTTGGAAATTGATGGATCTGGCCTCTAACAAATTCAGTCATATTTGTGTCTGCATCTTTGCTTTCATTTTCTTCTTTTTCCATCATAACATACTAGCTATCTGAGTTTACTGTAAAACAGTAGCATAGAGGTCTCTGAACCTTAAACAGCTTCTGAACCTTCTCCATGTATTCCTGCATTTTGGTCCCATTAGTTCAGCAGTATGTGTAGCTATAGCATCAGTAGTTGCTGGCACGATGGGAGGTTATGGAGACACTGCATTCTTTGAAGATGGTGGATTTCTAAAGATGATTTGTGGTGGTGGAAATTGGCAGCAGGTAATGCTGACCAGTTTTTTTTGGTCTGCAGGTTTGTTGTGCTTGGCTGAATTAAAGTTCTGTCAGTTGGGGGGGGGGGGGGGGGGGGGGTGATACTTTGTATATAAAGTGTATATTGTTGGAAAGTTGAGACTTTTCACAACATGGGCAATTTAAAAAAAAATCTTGCCTCTTCAAGCTGTCCTATTGACTGTTTGGTGTGTGCACTTGTGTAAGTTTGCTTTAACTGTGTTTTGGTTCTTTGTGTTGTAATGGGCTAAATTTGGAGAAATAGCACATTACTATTATGATTTATCATTATTGCCCAGGTTGACTGGGTGTAAAGAAACCAAGTTACTTATAATTAAAATTGCAGCCAGTAGAATGCCCTTGTCATTATTGTACAGGGGAAAAGTTTCCACGCTGATAATAAATAGTTTGCAAGCATTATAGGTAGTGTTCAGGAGTTCTTGTTTGAAAACACAATTTATTTCAGATAAGTCTCGGATAGTTTTTGAATTCTGAAGGGACTTTTTTTCAAATCTAGGAAAAGTATGGCAGTGGGCTAAACCTATCTGGGGTTGAAAAAGTACAGTTTCAGCATGGAACATTTTTGAAAGGCGGGGATGAAATTAATGATAAAATATACTCTTTTTAAAAGTCTGACCTGTTTTAATTGAAATAATAAGTCGGACAGTTCACTGCCAATGAAGCCTTGAAAATGAAACTTTCTCATCCAGTGTGTGAAAGAACCATACGTATAGTGAGATAACCTGAGATGTGTGAATAAGTTTCTCTCTTCTTTAAAAATAAAAATTGGGGGGGGGGGGGGGGGGTCCCTGGGCAACAGACCGCCAGTTTTTCAAATCTTTCAATTTTTTTAATCATTCATGGGGCTCCCCACTTTTAACTTTGTAAGGGGTGGACCCCATTCTGTGCATATTCATGGATTAGGACCTCTGATACACCTTTTAGACTTTAAATTTGCTTAAGAATACATAGGAATGAAAGCACTCTTTAAAAATCTACCTAGTGGGTAACAACAACCATCCATTTTTCACCGAGACAGATAACCCAATGCAGACGGTACAAGCCATCTTCGAAGCTGCCGTGGCACAAATAGTGAGGTCATGTGCCGTATCAAATATGTTGTAAATTGGTGACTAAAATGTGTTCTCAGCATTCACACAGGCTGTTGCCTTCCACTTTATCCAATCGCGCGACTGTTAACATTACATGCTTGTTTATCGCAGTGGTGCTTGAAAGCTAATTGGCACACCAAAATGAAAACTCAACCAGTGTGTTGACTCAGCCAGCAAACCCAAATTTAGTAGGCCTATAACAAAAAAGTAAAGCTCGTTTATAATGTAGGAGTGCATGGGTAAGTGAATTTGACTTGGCTAATCTACTCAAGGACAGTCTAACACTTAAGTGCTGACCTGTGTTTACACAGAAGTGATCTGCAGTTATGCTCCAACAGTTCAGTATATGTAAAACAAATTTGCGCTGGGTTCAGTCAACTTTAGCATTCATTGCTGACGATGTGAAAAAAGCAGACCACTAGGATGCTCTACAGTCAGAGCAGTGCCGAGTTCATATGCAGAAATCTTGATTGTAGTGTCTCTCTCGGTCGGTCTGTCCTGCAGTTTTCCCTCCAAACAAAAAAGAAAGATACCCTTTAGAATTGTTTGTAGAGGGTGAAAGTAACCTTTTAAATTGCCAGACAGAGGCGAGCCTTGAACATAAATGATGGGGAGCCCTGAGTAAGCTTATAAAACCAGCATCAAAATGTTTGGTCTTGCTTTGTTTGATGATACAACATTGTTTCCATCTTCCAGGTCTAACGGCGATATGAAAAGCCCACCAAAAATGGACAACTCTGTAAGTATTGGAACAGTTGTGTATGTATCTAAATTCTGAGTGGTACCTGTCTGTCTAGTTAAAAAGCATTCAGAAAAACAAAAAAATTCAAATGTGAGTAAATCAGACTACTGATGTGTTCTGAAAGATAAAAATGTATGGTCATGTACACTTTCATCAATGCTCTGGTCATGACCAGGCTTTAGAAGGGTAACTGCTAATAAATCCAGTACCAATAGTTCAGCATTAAAAACCACAGAGTAATTCTTATTGGGCAGTGATTTGTGGTCCCTGAGTGTGTGTGCAGATGACCACTGGTTGGTTTGTCACAAATCAAACTTGAGGATTTTCTCTTTGTCAGGTGTACGACTTTGACAACCACGCTAGTGAGGAGGATGAGCCGGCTGCCAAGCCGGTGTCTGCAGGACCCGGTACATCATCGCAGCAGCCACGGCGAGGAAGGCTCACCAACCAGCTCAGCTACCTGCTGAAGAAGGTGCTGTTGCCACTCTGGAAGCATCACTATGCCTGGCCCTTCCATGTGCCAGTGGACGCTGAAAAGCTCAACCTCAAGGTCAGTGGTTTGCTTTTTTGTTCATGTCCCGCAAACCTCACGTCGGTTTGCATGATTGTGATATGCAGTGGGTTTTTTTCTTTCTGTGATACTTTCATAGAAATGGATTTGATTCCAGGAATATCTTGATGTTTCGTGATAAAATATGTCTTCCCATAATAAGAGAGAGACACTTTAGAGCTCAATCACTGCTTGTGCTATTTCACCAGAGATTTTAAACTTTTTGAAAGAAATCAATTTGTTGGGAAAAAAATAATTTGAGATAACTGTTGGGTATGTCTATGTTTTACTCATCTTTTAAGTCTCGTTTTAAGATTGTACATATACTAGTTCTAGCATGTTCATATTTTTAACAATTACTGTATGAAAACCGAATATGTTTCACCCTGATATAACCGCAATGGTTGACTGGGCATAAAATATCAAGTTACTTACTCCCATTGCATCTTTTGCAGAGATTGTGTGGAGAATTTGCATTTTATTGCATTTAAACTGTTGGTTTGCTCTGAGGCAGTGCCCAATCAGTCCCTTGTATGTGTGGGTAGAAGTCTGGGAGTGCAATATGGACATTTATGGTCTTTATTCAAAAAGAACCATGAGGATGGAGCTAGGCTGACCAGCAGGGTCGTGAGCCATGCCTTGAAAGTAAATTTGTTGGAAAATCAGCTTAAGGCGTAATTAATGGCTACAGGTGTGGATTACTGATGTGTAAATGTGCCATGGAATGCAGTGCATTAAAGCAAGGTGTCATTTTCAGGATTACCACAAGATTATCAAGCATCCAATGGACCTTGGCACAATAAAGAAGAAGCTGGAGACATGCCAGTACTGGTCTGCTAAGGACTGTGTGCAAGATTTCAACACAATGTTTACTAACTGCTATGTCTACAACCAGCAAGGCGATGATATCACTGTCATGGCACAGGAGCTGGAAAAACTCTTCCTGCTCAAGGTTGCCAAGATGCCTCCAGAGGTTTGTCATCCTTGTATACTCATCCTCACCCCCACTTCTTCTCGATCGCCACCTCATGGCGTTTTTGTGTGTGCATATAGCCATGGTATCATGCTTTTTTTTGAAAATGCCAGTGGCTCAGTACATCTGTCTTCAGTCCTCAAGTTTTGTCAGGGTTAGGTCCTTGGGGGGGGTTTCGGGGATCCCACCCCATGGCTAGGGCTTATAGCAGCATGTGTTCACTGATCCCATCAGTGAACACCTGAGGCATTTTTTTTTGTAGCAGAGCCACCTGCTACCCCACCCCATCCTGGTAGGAGCACCGCCAGTTGGGTCCTTGACTGCTTATTCATCCAGCGAGCTGGCATCTTTTGCAGCTAACCCTCAGTACCTGGGAGTCTTCCCATTATCTGCCGCCTGTGGACCCACCTGATGGGGGATGGGAAAGCTGGGGGTGTTCTTGTTCAGAAGTACTGTTTGCCTTGCAAACCATTGCTGATTGTTGGGATCACAGAATGAAGTTTTGATGTAGCTAAAAGAGTTCGAAATCCATGGAAAATAACTGCATTTCAAAATCCATGGAAAATAACTGCATAAAATTGTTGGAATAGTCTTTTGTGTCGTCTTTCCCAGTGCTTGTTCAGAAATAATGTTTGCCTTGCAAACCATTGCTGATTGTTGGTATCACACAGATAAGTTTTTATGTAACTAAGAGTTCAAAATCCATGAGAAATAACTAATAAAATTGTTAGAATAGTCATTTGTGTCGTCTCTCCTTTGACCCCTGGCTTGAAGAAAGGTGTTTTTTCACAAAGACCAGGAGCTATGAGAGCAGTATAGCCAATTCCACAGCCTTTTTTAGCCTGCAAAATGTGATCTCAGCAAAAAAACTGGTGTTTGTGATTACAAATCCTTTTGCCCTGTTGCAGGAGGTTGAGATTACGAAAAGTGGCAAACAGAAGGGGGCAAAGAAAGCAGCGAAGGGAGCTGCTGCAGCACGGGCAGCTGCTGCCTCCAAGTTGCGTCGCTCCACCTCCATCACCACGCCGGGCACTTCACCTGGTTTGGCTGCTCCACCAGCTCTGGAGTCATTTGCCAATAATGTGGAAAGTGCTGGGGAGTCGTCATCTCCACCTAGTCTGACCTCGGCCATCACTGGAGGGAAACTGGCTTCCAACAGCACCTCACAGACCCAGGTAGTGTACACTGTTCCCCCCTGCCCTATAGGTGACTTGCACGCTAGCATAACTATTTTGTCCAGCTACTTGATAAGAAGTGCAGATGCAGCCCGAGTGCATCCCTACCCTTCTCCCATTGAGAGAAGAATCCAGCTGGTTTTGCTGTTTGAACCTCCAGGGCAAGGGCAACTGGTCTCTGAGACACTGAGTTGATCCATAATCAGAGGAGGTCATATTAAAACCAAGTTTTAATCCCAGCTCTCCACATAGAGATGTCTGATTCATGGCTTGGTCACAGTCATAACCATTTTTTGCTTCATTTTATACATTGGGGGGGGGGGGGGGGGGGGTCTCAGTGGATCTTCAGGGCAAGGTCCTAGCTGGTGGAGTTTTCTGTGTTGCTGAGTTTGATCTTGTACCATTGGTTTGTTATGTATGTTGTAGACCACCTACTCACCGCCATCGTCCTTGTCATCTGGCCCTGTTGGTGGAAGTAGTTTTGCAACCAGTGGTTCGTCCGTCTCCATGAATCCCTCTGTGGACCTGTCTGTGCCACCTGCCATCACGGAACACCAGACCCAGGTTGTTCCTCCTGCCCAGCCCACAAAGGTATGTTGTATGCCAGCATACGTATCTGTTTGGCCTCCTGTCTTCAGTGTTTCAGCCAGGGTTAGCCATTAGCTATGCTGCTTGCAGAAACCTTAGCTCTTCATGGGTACATTGCACCAGTGGGAAACTAGGCCATCGTTCAGAGTACAGAGTGCTGTTCCAGACTTGTTTTGATATGCCCAGGAAAAAAGGACTTGGGTTTACTGGGCAGTATGGTTGCTTTAGTTTGAGCTTGTTGACCCTGCCCCCACTCTTCCGTGTGTTGCAAGCTTTGGAGTATCTCAGTTAATGATTGTCCACAGTTGTTTAGTCCCTGATGGATAGGCAGCTTGGTTACACAGCATCCAGTGTCACTACATGGTTTTGGGTGGTGGTACCATACATGGTGGCCAGACTTGATGCAGTAGCTAGAGTAAATAAGGCTTTTGTACACACACCCATCCTGTGAGTCAAAAGGATTGCTTGACCGTGCATGCTAGTTATCTTGGTTGCTTTTCCTGTCCCAAGCTGAGGCTGATGTTGGTGCAGCTGTCAGGACTCCTATGTTCAGTCTGATGCTGCATTAACTGTATCTGTAGTTATGTGTGTACAGTCAAATATGCTGCATTTGGCTCTGGAACCTAAGGCTTGGGGGAGTCTGTAGTGGAATCTACAATGAGTGATCAACCTATAGGTCTCTAAACATAATTTATTGCATGATGATTGAAATGTACCTGTTGATGGATTTATAAACATTTGGGCTGCATAGATGTCTTCGTGGTTGATGGCCTTGTCAGAAGTGGCTCATAATAGATTCCACATACTTGCAGTTGTGCTTCTTGGCATTTCAGCTGAAACATTTTTCTCTTTGTGACTATTGTAGCTGCGAAAGGGAGTGAAGAGAAAAGCAGACACAACAACCCCCAGCGGCTATGCCAATGAGATGGCCTCTATGGAGTACGGCGACCCTTCCTACGAAGCAGAGAAGATGAATGCCCATCCAGCCCCAACTCGCCGGGAAAGTGTGCGTCAGATCAAGAAACCTAAACGCGACTTGCCTGAAGAACAGGGAGCTGCAGTATCCACGATGGTAAATAGCCATCTTTTGACACCTTCAGAGGTGAATTGATCTTATAAAAACTTGCATGGTTGCTGCATGTACTCTACCGTATCCTATCTACTCTGCTCTAAATCTTCACCACTTCTGTCCTGCACTTGAGAGGCTTGCTTTCCATGGAGTTGGGAGCGGATGTAGCTACGTCTGTGTGAGGCTTTGCACAGCTGGTTGTGGGACATCTCTATTCTCTCTAGTAACTTCACCTTGCACTGTTGAAGATAAGCTGAAATTTCTCAATTTGTCTGTAAAATTACCATAGCCCTGGTATTTGGTATATATATGTAATTACAGTGAAGGTTTCTCACTATTTTTGTATGTTTCTCTTTTTTTTTAAAGTTATTTAAGCTGGGTTGCATTTTTCTTTTGATTCATGAACTAACAGCCTTGGTTAGACTAAGCAGGAACCTTGACTGATAACAGGGGTCGCACTTGCGTATTTGTGTGTAAATTTTAGCACTTCATTATCCTTTGTGGGAAATTTGGTCACCATATCTGGGTAAAGCTACAGCAGCCACAAGAGTAGCACTACCCATTTCTACCAGTGTTTGCAGTATTTTCATGTGTTAAAACACCGGTACAGCTACAAGTGTTTGGGATTTTTAACAAGTGCACAGTTGTTGAGACGTGTGATTGCACAGGGGCTGTAAATGTAAAACACTGAAAGAGAGTCTGCGCTGAAAGTTGACAGGGGAAAAAATCCTTTGCCAAATTCAGTGCTATATAGCTTTGTTGGAACATACTGCCTGATAATGTATTCACTGAGCAAGTCCAGACCATCTAATAAATAAAGGGTATTCACCGGTTTTCACGGTTGTCAAAAGAAAAGGAGAACGCAGATGGACCAGTCATGCCACAAGTACCAGATAATGACCAGTCAGTGGGTTAAGCACACATTTTCATACCACCACCCACTTGTTGAATCACTGAACTTGAGGAATTGTGGATATTTGCAGAAGTGCTGAAAGTCTGGTCTGCATGAGGTCTCCACCTTCATAATCGCATGGTAAGATGGGACACAACTGTGTTTGTAGGGACCATCATAAGATTACAAGAACCACACCTAAAATGTGTTTGTAGGGAGAAATGCAGTGCACACAGAGCTTTTTCCATGGAGTGCGACCCTTGCCAGTAATAAACCCTTTCTGGTATATGTGCTGCTTCTTTTTCTTTGCTTTCTGCATTAGTGCTTGATGTGCTAGCTGTGTTGACCTTGGTGTAACCCAGCCCTTAACAAACCAGTTTGTGGCTTTTTCAGACACAGGGCACTTCCAAGAAACAGAAGGGAAAGTTATCTGAGCAGCTGAAGTACTGCGCACAAATCGTCAAAGAACTGCACACAAAGAAGCACCAAGTGAGTTGTTTTGTGTGAGATGGACTGTTGAAAGTGATGGAACAGCTGGTGATGGAACGGTTGTCATTGCTGTGGAAAGCTAGTGATAGAACAGTTGTTACTGCTGTGTGGAAAGCTGGTGATAGAATTGTCATTGCTGTGTGGAAAGCCAGGGAGTCGTGCTGTGTGGAAAGCTGGTGATCATTGCTGTGTGGAAAGCCAGTGATATAGAACAGTTGTCATTGCTATGTGGAAAGCTAAAGTGATAGAACAGTGGTTACTGCTGTGTGGAAAGCCAGGGATAGAACAGTTGTCATTGCAGTGTGGAAGGCCAGGGATAGAACAGCTGTCATTGCTGTGTGGAAAGCCAGGGATAGAACAGTTGACATTGCTGTGTGGAAAGCTGTCTGGTGGCGTGCTGCTGCATGCAGCAAAAACTGGTTTACAGCAGATGTTTGCAGACAGGTGACCTGCACACATCTGAAGTCTTCTCTGAACATCTTGCAGTAGAAAGTTGTGAAGCAGGTTCCTGATCAGCTTTTTGTTAAAAAGGGGTGTTTTTTATCCATGAAATAGTTCTCCAGTTGGCTGCAAGCAATGTATACAGGGCAACACCATTACAAAGATATGACATTAGCTTTGGACATGCAGATTGTGTTGTCTGGTATGTATGGCAGGTGAATGAAAAATGACAAGCCATGGGAACTGTCTAGTCTGTAAAACAGCAGGGAACAATGAGCACCACATTGATCTTGACTTGGAGTGGGCTCTGTTGGGATATTTTTAAAGACAAAAAGATCGAAATTATGGTTGAGCTGGGGGTGCCATGCTCCCAAACAGCAATGAATGGTTGCTGAGGGGGGCTCTGTGTGTGTTTTTACCTCCCGGGCAAGGGCAGCTGGTCTCTAAGGGGACTGTGAGTTGATCCATAATCAGTGGAGGTCAAATTAATACCAAGTTTTAATCCCAGCTCTCTTTATAGAGATGCCTGATTCATGGCTTGGTGACAGTTGCAACCTGAACCACAGACATGGATGTTAGTTTTCACTCCAAGGGTACAGTGGAGGAAAGTTTGCTGTTTTTCTAGGTGCTGGACATGATTTCAAAAAGGTTATATATAATATTAAAGGAGCTGTATGTATTGCCCATCTTCATATAAGGTGGAAGCCTAATGCACTTTACAGTAACACAGGCTGTTCAGAAATCTATGCTGGAACATGTTAATAATACGTTGCGTAGTTCACAGCTGGTATGTGGTTTCAGACTTTTGCATGGCCTTTCTTGAAGCCGGTGGATGCCAAGGAGCTTGGTCTGCACGACTATCACAACGTCATCAAGAAGCCCATGGACCTGGGCACTGTCAAGGTATTGCTATCAATTGTCTAATGCTGCCCCAGCTTCTCGGAATAGGTTTACAATAAGCCAGCTGTTGTTGACCAGTTACGGTTATGTTCGTACCATGAAAGTGATCAAGGGAGCAATTTTTGTTGGGCTCAGACTCTTGTTTGGGAGCTTTAGTCACGTCCTGTGCGTTTTTACAACAGGTGTATGTGTATTTTTTATACGCAAAGATATTGTGTTTATGTACACGAGTACTAGCTTATGTGTGCACAGGTGGTCTGAGTTCTATACAGCTGGGTAGAAGTTGAATAACCCTCTCGTTTGCTGTAGCCCCTCATTTTCATATTTAATATGAAAGAGGGGTTGGTAGCTGTAAAACTAATGTAACAATAAAAACGTTTTTGGAACTTGAATCTTGACAGCGTTATAATAAAGATAAAAAGTAGATAGGCGGTGTGCCATAGATTAGACAAATGCAGGTTGGACTGGCGTAGATCTGTATTGTCATATTTCTCTGAGCTCTACCTTGCATTGCATGTAGGGCATTTTAGAAACGCCCGCTCTTGTTTCTTCGGGTAGCACACAAATCATTATATTATCTGTTAGGTCCAGATTTTTTTTTGGTCCTACAGAATGCATCCCTTTTTCTCCCTCCCTCACCGTTCTCCTCCATCTCCAAGTCCTTCCCCTCCATCTACTTCTCTGTCCCTCCTTTGACTGTTGACTTCTTGTGGCAGGTCAAGATGGATAACCGGGAGTACAAATCGCCTAAAGAATTTGAACAGGATATGCGCCTCATCTTCTCTAACTGTTATCGCTACAACTCTCCAGATACGGACGTTGTTGCCATGGCCAGGAAATTGCAGGTCAGTCCAGCAATATATCACTCAGCCTTCTGAGTTTTGATTTCCTATTGCTAGCTGGGAAAGTGTGGGTAAAATGATGACATCATGCGTGTCATTTGAGCTTCCTGTTGGTCGCTGCTTCACAAGTCCCTGCTTGCGTTCTGCCAGCATGTGGACAAGTGGGCTGGGATTGCAGGTTGAACATGATTTACGTTTTGACGTCTGATTACACAGCACAGTAATACTGGAACTTGATTCCGCATGTAGTTCTGCTAAGATTAAAAGCAGAGAGACTGTGCCATGACTTTGCAACATAATTTTGTTCTGATGTAACTACTGGTTGACCAGGCATAAAAAGCTATTGCTACTTGTGACATAATTCTTAGTAGTTATCTAGGTAGCCCTTGTGTAAGAACTAATCGGCATTGCCAGGTAAAAAGGAGGAAATCTGGTCAGGCCACCTTGAGCTGTGAAAAAAACCCCGCCATTGTCTGATGCTGCAGTGGTCGGACGGTCTCTGTGGGTGAAATTGTAGGCCACAGCTGCGTATTAATCAGAAAGATACTGGGGGGGGGGGGGGGGGGTCAAAGAGGCAGGCAGGTTACAGGTATTATCCCAGTGGTGTGAGTGAAATATGGTATGTGTTTGCAGGATGTATTTGAGCTCAAGTTTGCCAAGATGCCTGAAGAACCTCCCCAGGCTGACCCCACACCTCCACCCAGTGTTTCTGGCACCGTCAAATCAGAGGAAGTGGAGAGATCCATACTAACCTCAGATGAAGAGTCGGATGACCAGGATGATGGAACAATGAGTGAGGAGGAGCGGGAAAAGCGGATCAAAGAGTTGCAGCAACTGGTAGGCAACTATTTTTGTGAAGACAATTTGTGTGCATAGTTTTGTTTGCTGACTGGTTTGAAAGCAGAGTGCAGGTACATTTCATTACAACATGTAGACAGACATGAGTCTGGTAATGCATTGTGTAGGGCTGTTCTTCAAACTTTGGTGGTGTTGTGCCAAAGGGATTTACAGTGTAGTTCATTCTATTGGTTGTGTGAGAATGTATTATGCAATGACATTTTGAAGAGAGAGGTGGACGAGCTGAATACTGGAGCACTTGTACAGCTGCTTGAATGGAGAATGTGCACAAAAAAGTTGCAGGTGCAAAATCTCACGGTGGCTTCAGGTGAATCTCTTGCAGAAGAAGACAGTTACTGGTACCTGATGTTTTCCTCTTGTGAGGAGGAGACATGTTTGGAGATCATTTTATCTGAGTACTGTTCCTGCTGTTGCACATTGTTTTCTTTTCTCTGATTCTGTTTTGCAGGCTGTGGCACTTCCACTTATGTCCTAGTAACCTGACGTGATATCTGTCATTGCCAAAAGTTTTCATGTTTTTTTTTTCCCTTTGTGTTCCAGTTGTCAGCCACACAGGAGGAGCTTGCAGCTCTTACAAAAGAACATTTAGAAAAAATGAAGGAGAGGCGTGAAAGACAGACTAAAACAAAGAAGAGAAAGAAGAAAGAGAAGAAGGAGGTGGTAGACTTGAAGAAAGAGACAATGGAAGTGGTGCCCCCTCCCCCCATAATGCCATCTCTTCCCAGTAGTGCTGTGGTGAATGCTCCATCCTCAGGAGCCCTCACGGACACTCTCAAGCCAAAGAAAAATAAGAAACAGAAGTCGCCTGGTTCCAAACGTTCACGAGGAACCGGCAGGGTGTCGAAACGGAAAATGTCGACAACAGCGAACCAGCTTCCACCCGTGCTGCCCCCTTTTGACAGTGAAGACGAAGACAATGTAAAACCCATGACGTACGATGAAAAGAGACAGCTGAGTCTGGATATCAACAAGCTGCCAGGTAAGGGCTCTGGCCGTTGTGCTAGGCTGTCACTCTGCGGCTTGTCTCTTTCTTCTCCATCAACCTGCTGTGTGGGCTGGTGGTAGGGCACTCTCCACTGCACTGCACTTGCCTGTCTTCCTAGCGTGTGTGTGCTAAGTGCTAGTGAAGGTTGGCTGGTGATTGAGGGGAGAGGAAAAGTGGTGTTGTGGAGCCCATGTGTCTGTGGGTAAAACATTCTGGCTCTGGATATGCCATCTTCGCTCTGCAGCATCGTTTCTCGTGGATTTTGCGGCGTGGTTTGGTTTGTGTTTATGTCCATTGCAAACTGGAATTGGGTAAGCTAAATAAGAATGAAGTTGAAGTCTTCACAAATGCATCTGTGTCTTCATAAGATAATGTTACCAGATTAAAGCAAAATACTATAGGCTGTCGGAACAAAGCCCAAGAACAAACTTAGCTTGAAGCTAAACAGGTGAGGAGATAATTTGCATGGAGGTACTCTGGTACACCCAGCTGACAAGTGAGTTTACTGCTGCATTGATCCAGGTGTTTGATTAGAAAATTAAAGATGGCTGTGCATGTAGATTTCAGTACACTGCCATTGCTACATAGTTGTGTGCACATGCACTCACACAAAAATCAATGCCTAAACAAATCTTTTTTATGCTGACTTTGTCCTGCTTATACTCTGGATATATAGTAACACCCAAAACACTTCAGCTTATAAGAAACTGGTTGATAACTAAATCTTTACCAAGCTGAATACTGATATCTAGACTAGAATCCAAGCTGAATACTGATTAAGACCTAGTGACACTTCTGATCCATGATAGTTGGAAAAATACCTAACTCTATAAAAAAAAAGAAGCCCCAGTCCCCTCCTGCCAGAGTGTGAAACCATGGTAATATGATGACATCATGCGTGTCATTTGAGCTTCCTGGCAATTGCGGCTTTGACTAGTCTGCTGCTGGTGTTCTGCTGGCATTGGACAAGTGGGCTGGGATTCTGGGATGAAAATGACTTAAGATTTGAAGTCTGATTACATTTGTTGGGACACACAATAATGGATCAGTTGGCTGTACTTATTTTAACAAAGACTGAAGATAAGTGCCATAGTTACAATAAAAAGAAGGGACTGCACTCTGGTCTGCACAGACTTATTATTTTCTAGTTGTTAGATGGATGATGGCTGCCAGTTTATAAAACAAGATAAATTGCAGAGAAGTTCAGCAAAAAGGATGATATGAAACTAAGTCATTTTTTGGCCCTAATCCATGAGGTCAATTTAGGTCTATTTCCCTGCCTTTACTCTTTAACAGTTGTCAAGAATAAAAAATTTAATAGCAGGAAGGCAACTGATATTACCCATTTTGCCCCATACCACCTGTTACCGCCCGCTCTTTTTTCTTACTGTGCAATCCTAGACCGTCTGGTAGTCGCTGGTAACCACACTCCATGCTGGCATCCCAGCTTATGCAAATAGGAATGGGATTGTCATGAGACTTTTAGCCTTGTTTCTGCTATCTTGCACTACTTTCGATGATGTCCTTTGTTCAGAGTTTGTTGGAGTTTGAGAGATGCTGTGAATTTTCAAAGTTGCAAGAGGGACACGCTATGGATGCAGGAAAATAAACAAAAGCCCTACAGTTAGCAATGGAGAGCCTCTTTTAGACCAGTATATGCTGGTTTTTGCTAGTAAATGTTCCCCTTGTTCCATAAAAAAATAAAGTTGCCGGTGTTACATACCAGCTGAAACTGAGTGCTTTGTGTGACTTCCTGGAGATGCTCTCTGCCCCTGATTCTAGAAGTAAGTGCAAGCTCTAGCTAAACGAGACTGCTGCAGGTGTTGATTAGCAGGCAAGGCAATAGACGCTCGCTGTAACAAGATTCCATACATGTCGCATGCTAGAAGCAAAATATACTACCAGCACCCCCACCCCCCTTCAAACAGACAGGTAGTATGAGTGCTGATTGCAAGATCCAGACCATTCTATTTCAGTTTGCATAAGTCCGCTTTGCTGTACAATTTTTGCCTCTCTGCTTTCATTCACACCCAGCACCGACCAAATCATCATCTGCTTCAAATGAGAGAGAGAAAAATGGCTGAAAAAACCATCAATCACCAGCGATTAAGTGACAGAAGATGAAGTAGTACAACATCACTTGGATGATGGATTTTCTGTAGCATAGACATGAAGACGACGTTGACAACGAAAAGTCTGGCATCTCAGTGGCATGGCCTTTGTTTTGTAGGCCCCATTTTGCCAGGATGGAGATGAATGGTGAACAGATTTTGTTTTGTTTTTTAACTGGAAGAAGCGTGACCTCTGTAATAGGGGCTGGGGTGCGGAAACCTGGGCACATTATTAGGCCTAGGTCATGTTAATTTTTTTATTGCTGGTACTGCATACTGATAGTCTCAACAGTCTAGTGAAGGCTCTGCAATGGCGTTGGAGCTTCATCCCTCAAGATTTGAACTGCAAATTTTGCTTAGTAGCTTAACCTGGGCACCCAAACAAACTTACAGAGCTTCAGCTTTGGAGATTGAAACTGGAGGTTTTGCCGAGTTGGTTACCCTAGCAAAACTGACATCCAGATGAGGACATTTTGGGATTTTTAAAGAATTTTATGCTCTCTTTTTTTGAGTGAAAAGAACAAAACCTGTTGGAGATAAAAGAACAGTGATTGTGTTTGCAAACTGGGAAGAATACAAAGTGAGCTCAAACTTTATTTCTAATAATAAGAATGGAAATTTTATTTTTGAATGAAAAGAACAAAACCTGTTGGAGATAAAAGAGCAGTGATTGTGTTTGCAAACTGGGAAGAATACAAAGTGAGCTCAAACTTTATTTCTAATAATAAGAATGGAAATTGGTAAAGCGCCTTCCTCGCATCTCAGAGTGCTAACACACATAATGTACATCGAGATGGAAAATGTTGTTAACAACTTAACAAAAACTAACATGTATACCTCGGCAAATGTTCAGGCATAACATATGTGCAAGGTGCACACACACCAAGAGCACAATGAACCCTGTTTGGCATGTATCATTGATTTTTAATGTCATACACCGGGATCATTTGACACGGTTACTTCCCTTCACGTGGGATTTCGTAGACAAAGGGCAGCGGCTGGTCTGGGGCCAAGTGGGTTAATAAAGGGTTAAGCTGTGAAAAATCAGCTAACCTTCATGTTTTTTGGTGTATGTCAACCAGTATGCAACAAAATGGGGATGGGGGGGGGGGGGGGGATGACACTATATCATGAGTAACAATTATTTATATGGATTGCCGTCTTTAGCAGCTGGGTGTTCTGGTTCGTAGTTATCAACAGTGTTTAAAGGGGGGAATTTTAAATTCAGTGGTTGGCTTAATGTCTCTTAATTGATGGGGCAGAGAATTCCAGACAGAAGGAGCAACACAGAAAAAAAAAGAATGATGTCCAAATGTAGTGGAGTGCATAGTTATCTAGTCAGAGGAGTGCAGCTGTCTTGATGAAGAGCACACATGAAAAGGATCAGACAATAAGGGGCTACATCCAAATGAAAAAGAGTGACAAAGTTTGGACAACTTTGACAACATTCTTGGCTAGGCAGCCTTTGAAGAAGGGTGAAACATGGTCTCTTATATGAACCAAGTTTTGATGAAAATAGGCAGAATTAGATTATATCCACATAGAGTTTCAAAAGCCTGACTGGCCCTTGGAGCCCGCCCTTCCTTGCCTCTTGCCAAACGTTCCATGATGGGGAATTGGCACTGGGTATCGCAGTACTCTTTTTCAGTGTATTTTTAATCAAAAATGTTTGAGTCGGTGTAAACTGTTGAATAATGAGATAGGTAATCCAGGTGTGAAGTTGGATTTGTTGTTTTAATTTGTTATGCTCATGTGGCTGCAGCCTGCTGGGGCGTTATTTTGTCTGTATATTTCATGCCCTTTAGCATGGAATCACCTTGTAAATGTTCATTAATAGCATCATTTCACCTCTATAAAAACGTGTGTGTTGTGTTTGCCCTTTAAAACTGCTTAGAATACATCAGAGAGAAGAGATCTTGTGTGCTGAAAAACATGACATTACGTCTGTAACAGCAAGATGTTGAGTAGATTAGTTTGATGTATGAAGACAGGACTTGTCACCCTTGCCAGTGCTATGGGTTTTATTATTTGTTCCTTTTTATTGTGCTTATATTAAAGAGAGAGAGAGAATCATGAAAACTGATAAAATAATGAACGTGACACAAAATCAGCAAGTTTGTGAGAGTGGGAGCATTAGGAGATAATTATAATGGTAATTACCACCAGAATTGTTTGCACAGCATGGCCACCACAAGCATGCAGCAATGTGCTCTTAAATATTCAACATACTCAGAGTGTAGCCCATGTGTGTTATTGACAAGAAGGGACTATTACAAGGAACAAATACTTCTGAAACCTTGTTCTTCAGGGCTGGTGACAGAATGTGGGAAGTCCAGTGCAAAATCAAAATGTCATGAGATGATTCACAGATGTCTTGTTTTTCTCAGTAAGGACTGAAGTTTCAAGATCAAATGAAAGCTACATGATTTGGGGTACAGTTTCTGGTATATATGATAGTATGTGGACTGTATAGTAATTGAATGGCACTGTTGGGTATAGTACTTGATTTTTTTGTTGTGTGAAGCTGGCTTGCAAGTTTTACCAATAAGCTGAAGGCAGTTAATCCATCTATTAAAATACATGTTGGCTACAGATGAAAAAGAATGCTCAGGACAGGGTGTGACACACATTGTCCCAGGTGTATCTGGCTCAAACATCATATCCAAATGAGTTCTGTAAACATAAAACCCTTCATGTACAAACTTGATCACAGAAGTTTTGCTGCTTTCTGCTGTATTTAGAGCCTGTTGGAGTGATCAAGTGTGAAAGTCCATTTTCGGTTAATTTAAAATAACAAAGACAATCACACTCGTCTTCCTTTTATTACTCTCCTACTGCTTCCTGAATCAGTGTGGGACAGAACACAGCCATTTGAAAATTTTGTTTTAGCCGTTTCTGTTTTCATCGAACAGCTATGAGATTCACCAGTACTGAAGAGCAACCCTGTTTTGTTTTAATTATTAGAGAATTAAAGTCCAAATTTCTTACTGCTAGTGGCAAAATAATATTTGTGTGTGCAGTGTAACAAGTGCAGATCTTCCAAACTGAGGAATTGTTTGCTTGTCAGAAATAGTCCAGTGTTATGAATGTGCGGATTTTTTTTATTATTATTAAGAGATCCCATTTTGATCATAGGAATAAATCTTTCAGTTTTTTTCCAGCACTTTCAGAAACTGCTGTGTGTATGTTGGTCAGTTGTACTTTGTGACAGTGACAGTATTTAAGCCTGAGATTTAAATTGAAGATTACTCTGTGAAATTGGTCTTAGTAGTTAATTTGAACAATTTACCCTAGCCTAATAAGAGTTGCATTGCATAGTGTCAGTAATTTAACACACATGTTGTGTAAAAGGTCGCAGGAAGGGAAATGGCAAAATACAAGGACACAGTTGGTTATGTGAGATTCTGTTGGGAGCCTAAATGTTTAAATCATTTGTTGAGTCAACACGAGCTGATGTTAGTTCAAGTCCAGATGTTATCAGCCAATAAAAAGGGGAAAAACAAAGACCAGAGATCTCATTTTATTTTCTGTTTGCTTTCAGTATATGTTTTTTTGTTCCCATAAAAAAAGAATAGACACAGGCTGTGAAATTGCTTCGTCTGCTGTCAGGAATTTGTTGTCTACTTTCTACCTTCCTGGTCCATTTACCTTTGTTGTTGTTTTTCCAAACTGCATCCTTACATTTCGAGTGCATTAGTTTTGGGTACCACATTTTCCCCCATGTTAGCCAGCTGAATGAAATAGGTCACCCTGCTCATCGTCACAACCAGTTGATGCAGGTTCCCATGTTGAGTGCACGCAAAAAGTAAACGGACTCCAAAGCCTATGTAACAGTGAATCAGATGTGGTTTTGATACGAAAGATTGTGTTCACCTCTGTTGAATCCGCAGGGTGCATATTATTTAAGATTTCTTTGTGGAAATGAGACATTTGTGTTAGTTGTAGTTTGGTTTAAAAAAAAGAGCAAATATTGAGATGTGCTGACATTGGTTTTTGACTTGTTTGCTGTTGAGCATGTTGTGTCCAGAACTGTGAATCGGCTTTGGACATGTGAAATGGTGTAAAAGGCTTTTGAATATACGATTTGTTGTAGGGTGACCATATGCGGCTGGTAGGATGTCGAAATCTAAGAATGGTCTTACCATACCACTTTTACTGACCTTGCCTGTTTCAAGGTCACAGTGGCAGTAAAGTTGTTACTTCACAGGATGCCATTTACCTTGATGTGCACTTAAATGTGGTAAACATAACCTGTGGGCATTTTTGGCATATCTCTGGTTTGTCTGAGAGTAATCACATACTACCTTGGGTACACACCAGAAAAAGAAAAAAAACATGACACGATAAAATGTGCTCGTGCTGAAAGTCCCACTGAAATTGGCCAGTTTGGGCAGAAAATGTTGAGTGGCTTGTTTTACCTTTTTGGATGCAGTTGCACAGTAGTTGGTTTATATTTTAATAAACTAGGGTGGTTAAGTTCAAATTGTTGATTGATCATGGTGAACTTTGTGTGTGCAGGTGACAAGCTGGGAAGGGTTGTGCACATCATCCAGACGAGAGAAGCATCTTTACGCAACTCAAATCCAGATGAAATTGAAATAGACTTTGAAACTCTCAAACCCTCCACCCTGCGAGAACTCGAAAAATATGTGATGTCATGTTTAAAGAAAAAACCAAGAAAACCATACAGTGAGTACCCCATGACTGCTGTTGTATTAATGATCAACTTGGAGAAGAGATGGTAATGTGATTGCTGTGTGGGTTGGAGTGGCAGGTTACTGGCCGGGTGCTTAGATGGTAGATTTGTTTAGTACACTTCTATTCTGTTCCAGTTGCAGTTGTCTTTTTTCCATCTAAGGATGGGTTGCTGTGGGGTCATTCTATCATTTTATTTTTTGGTTTTCCTTTTGCTTGGTGAGGGAGAGTAGACTTTCTGGCTATTTGCATTTCCTAGGGTATCTTTTTAGACTACTGATATTGTTGATTTGACTTCGAGATGTGAGTAGAGCTTTGGAAAGTATAATGACTTGAGAGAGTATTTGGTAACGATGTGCCATTGACGGGATGTTGAACTTGGTTTGCTGTCACATCATACTGTGTGTAAGATTCTGGTGGGTGGTGTTATTTGGCTAGCTTCAGAGAAAGAAGCCTGTTCTTTTCAGTGAGATGGTATTGCATGCGCTTGTGTGTTTCAGCAAAAAGGCAATCATCGAACAAGCCAAAGGAACTTGCTCAGCAGGAGAAGAAACAAGAGTTGGAAAATCGTCTTCGGGGGGTTCAGGAACAGTTAGGTCAAACTGTGAAAAAGCCCAACAAGAAAGGTAAGCCTGAGGTTTCATCTTCCTTTGATCTCTCTCTCTCTGGCACATTCTTCTCAGTGGTACAGTTCTTGGAGAGAGCAGAGACTAGACAAGTAGAGAAGTGTCACCCACATGCGTTTTTGAGATTTTTTTGTTTTTTGTGAAGACCGCTTTATGCTTTAGCAACATTTGCTCTGGGCTATTCTAGCTCTGCCCGAGTGCTCATGGATATTAAATGCTGTGCAGATGATGGAAATGGGTTAGATTACATCCCTATGTCTTCAGGACTTGTCTTAACTTGTGATTTTACATGGTGTTATTTGGCTGTTTGTGCAGGTGATGGTGGCGATGTTGGGGCAGGTGGTCGACTCTCTGCAAGCTCTAGTAGCAGCTCTGGCAGTGACTCCAGTTCCGCTAGCAGTTCCTCCGAGTCCAGTGAATCAGAGAGCGAAACAGGTTAGATTACATCCCTATGTCTTCAGGACTTGTGTCTTCAGGATTTGAAAGAGCCGGAGCCGGGATTGAGAGAGTAGAAGGGTTGCATGTTGCATGCCCACTGGGCTTTGCTGGCACAGAGCATGGTGCAGGATTATTGTCGTGTTGCTGGGCTGTAGGATAAGCTTTGGACAGGAAGGACTTGATCACACTCACTGTGTTGTCTCTTGCCAAGGAATGGACAACCCAGCTGCTGATGCTGCTCCACACAATCTTGGCCCCTTCTCCGGTGTTGTCTGGAAAAATAGGATGTGGTTTGTGCGTCTGTTACTAGTCTGCTCCATACAGGATGTTGAACTGAACCACAACTGTGCTTACACATGTCCAGCAGGCAGCATTTTGGTCTTGCATGGTAGTGACATTGAGAGGGTGGCAGAAAAAGCCTGGAGCTTTGATGGGCAGAAGACAGATGCTTGCAGAGCTAGGGGCTGGCCCCAGTGCTAGGTGGTGAAAGCGCTGGTGGGCTGAAATGAGTTTGTATTCTATCAAGTGAACAGTATTGTAAAGAGGCTGACAGTTCTACACAGGCAATCATGATGCTTGTGTAGCATAAGACTGTCAGCTTTGCTGCCCGCAGTCAGGCAGAGCATACTTAAACCCAGATTTACTATAGATCTGCCCCCCCCCCCCCCCCCCCCCAAAACCAACCCCCAATGGTCTAAAGACAGTTGTGCATTAGAAATGCAATTTCTGATTGATTTGACAGTTTCTTTGATGATGGAAATCCTTTTTTTTGTGACAGTTTCATTGATTGTAGCTGATGGGTTGGCAGTTCTGTGTGTGTGTGTATGAAGAGGAGCAAATGATGCAGTTGTGAACATGTACTGTATGTAGACTGGTTGTCATTGAGACTGTCTCAGAGGATGGTTGAAGTGTGGTTGTGCGTTTTACCTACTGAAGAAAAGATCTCTTTTTGTAGGTCAACGGTAAGTGTGACTTCAGCCAAGAGTGCAGACTGTGTGTGCTAAGTAGAGGCCGGCCAGCCATTTGGTTTCTTTTTTCTTTTTTCTTTTTTTTTCCTCCCCCATCGGGTCTAGTCTCTGACAAGTGCTAAGTTATGTTGCCTACACCCATCGCATCTTGCTCATCACCGACCAGATGGGAGACTTCTCCGTGGGATGGATGGATGGAATACCTTGAAGTTCAGCCGTTTTACATGTCGCTAGGGCATAATACACATTTTTAAACATTATCATGCATATTTTTATTAAAAATAATGGTGCTAGAATATTCATCTGCATAAATCATGCTTTACATGACAGCATTTAATTTTTACCCTCTTCCAATCCCTCCCCACCTCATGCTATGCTACAGTCCCTTTTTGTAAACAAAACCAAATTGGTAGCTTTTTTAAACACATCTGTTTAGTTGCAGGTTCATAAAAGTTGGATTTGTTTTCTTTGGTTGAGCCCTTTGTTTTTGAAGAGCTGCGTAGTCTGTTGGTGTTTGTCCAGTGTGATATAATGAAGATGGAAAGGTAGATGGTTCACAGCTTGCTGTGCTTCCTAGTGTGTTTTGTCTTCGTCTTTGGGTCACATTCATTGGGCGTGACATTAACGTTGACTGGCCTCCGCTTCCACACATCAATGCACTCGCAGGCTTGCCCTTACTTTCTAGTGAAGTCTGTAAAGCGCTCGACATTCCTTTGAAGAGAAACTGTTCGCATCCATCTTCTGAAGTGATGGATTATTGTGTTAAACTTGAACACTCACAACCACTTCATCAATCCATCCCACTGAAAAGTTGTGTGTCGTTGGCAAAGTTATTGACTTTGCTGCCTTTTTGTGGCAAATGGTATCTGATGATCAAAATGTACTCTTAAGTTTAGGCATGCTTTCTTTTTATATAACAGAATTTAAAAATGACAACTTTTTTGGTACTTTTCTTTAAAAGGAATAAAGATAACATTTTCTACAGTTTTTATGCAAACTTTGTGTACTTGTAATTATTATGGATAACTTTTAGTGTGTTGTCATTTTTGTCCATTTGTATTGCATCATACTGTAGATTTGGCATTTGTTACTGGTAGAATATCATTTTTTATCATCCAATAAATAAAAAAGCTATACTGTACAATAATTTGTAGTTTGGCTGGCCTCTACTTTGACGTGTCATGCACTTGTGGCTGAAAGGAACGCTATCTGTTGTGAAAGGCTGCTTTTGATGTTGTGTTTGTACCACAGTGTGTTGGGGGATGGGGTGATTAATGCAGTTAGAAAGTCATCTTGCCAAGACTAGCTGCTCCAGGTAGAAAGCTGTTTAATGAGAGATCATTTGGAAGGAAGCATAATATTGATGGTGGTATTTAGGGGTGAAAAAAGTAGTTTGATTTTCGTTTTCCAGGATAACTGTGTTTTAGTTCTTTCCTCCTTGAAGTCCAAATGTGACTGCACAAAGCTGCAAGTGGACATTGCATCTGTGTTTGGAAACGGTTGCAAATTTGCAGTCTCTAGGCTCTGGCTGAGTTCTAGTAGAGGAGGAGAGAAAGCAACAAGAAGCCATAATTTAATCTTATCCAGTGCCAGTTTACATAAGGTATAGATGCCAGGAGCAGGAGCTACTGTGGCAGAAAGCCAAACTGAACTGCATTTTTCATTATCCAGGACTGTCTTCTTTCTGTGGCCACATTCAGTGCATTGTGCACAACACCAAGTTACTCAGGACCGAAGACAAATTGTTTGCTGACGAAGCAGCATAGCATTTTCATCTACTGCAATCTGGATCTGCAGTAGAAACATAAACAACATTCCACAGTTTTATAGTATAGGTATAGAAAGGGTATAGAAATCGTAGAGTAGGTGCATTCAACATTCCACAACCCCACAGCAGTTCGTATAGTGAGCATTGTCTGGGTGGACTTGGGATCTCTCTAGCACTCTCTCACTGTCTGGGTCTTTTGTCTTCTGTTGTTTTTGCTCTCTTTGGGTCTTGCTTTCTGTCCTTTCTCTGGGTGGATCTCTTTCATACACATTCCTCCCTCTCCCTCTCTTGCACACATGCAACCATTTGGCTCGAGTCACCACTATCAAGGCTTTACAGCAACATGTTCTTTTCAATGCCTCGCACTATCATATCAAAAATGCCATTTGTGCAACTTGAATAATATCAACTACTTACACCTACAGTTGTACCTCCACACAAGTATTGTCACAAGAAAGTGACCATTTTGGTGGTGGTGAAACAAAAGCAGATGGAGACAGCCAGTGGAGAACCCATGGCAGGTTCCTTCATTTTAAACCTGTGAAAAACAAGTGGCTTGTGCTCTCAGTGTCTGACCTGGTGCGATGGAAGTTGACCCAGTGCCTACTGGCCCTAGTGATCGACATGACCTTTCAAAATGATGAGCAAAGGGAAATGACTCTGTAAGCCCTGCACATATACAAAACAAATTGTGTAAAATCAAGCTGTACCAATTTTTGTTTGGCATATGAATGAAATAATTTGTGACACATAATTTCATCAAATTACAGCTTGACTGTAGTTGCACTGATGGAGAGGGGAAAAAATGATCCTGTAGATTTTCTCAAAACAAACATGCGATCTCTGCAGAAATGTTTGTTTTACCAGAAATATGAATTGTCAAAGATGATTGCAAATGGACATGCCCACCAGAACATCTTTATGGTTTGTAGTCGAGTTTACGAAACTATTTTGGTTAAGGTGGTGTGTGTTTTTAGCAGGTATTGACTGCAAATGAAAGAGTCCTTTCTGGCTTTTTTTCCCGTCCCCCAAAAAGCAGCAGTAAACAATCAAGAATGCAGTTGCACTCAAATCAGTGTGTAACTATCACAGTTTGTAGAACCGTACAGTTTGCACTGGGGGTAGTACTGCTGAGTGATGGGCACTACTGCCTAGCCAGTCCTCGGTGGAACCTGTTGAAACAGGGGCCTTTGAACATGGCAAACAAAGACACCCACAAACTGTTTGTTGAGGGTTTTCGTTTTTCTTCTTTTCCCCTCAAAATCCTCATTTTCAATGAATTGTTGAGATCAGTGTCCATTTCCTCTCCCCCGACCACCTGCAGTCTAAAACCTTCCGATATTTCATCATTGTCGTCGTCACTGTTCCCAATCATGAAAACCCAGATGTCCTCCATCATCAGCCATTTTTCAGGAGTGTGTAAACTTGCTTTCAAAAATCATTGTTCCAAAACTACTGAAGCCATTGCATTTCTGTAAAAGCAACAATTTAGCCAGGAAATGGAAATCTCCCAGTAAAATGTATTGTGGGTAGGGCAAAAGTGAAAATACAACAACCTGACCATGCAGTCTGCACCTCATGCAGTCATTGAAAGACACGTTTCCAGCGGGCCAGGAGGGCCATACAATCATTGCAAGACATTTCCAGTGGGCCAGGATGGGCCATACAATCCTTGCAAGACATTTCCAGTGGGCCAGGACTCGTCATGCAGTCATTATTATTATTATTATTGATCGCTTTTATATAGTGCTATTCTCCGCTCTTGAGCAGACTCACTGCGCTCGCATGTGATTCTACGTGAGGAAATAGCTTTTTATAGCGCGTTTTTCAATATCCACTGAAGTGTACTTACAGCGCTGGCATGGCTGGTGCCACATGAAACTGCTGCCATCTCTGCGCGTTCTGTGTACACCATACAACCATGAACCATGTCACTTCATGCAAAGCCACATACGTAAGGTGTATGCGTGTTTAGCTGTAACCTGCCACCTGCACTTTTGGCAGAATGACCGGGGTCTTTTATGTGCTACTGCGGTAACACGGGGGTGGAACAGATACTGAAATAAGAGCCAGCACAGAAAGTTGACCATGGAGAAGAAAATTCTGCCACTCCAGCAGGGATTCAAAGCCGCGACCTTTTGATCATAAGTCTGGCGCTCTAACCACTGAGCTATCCCCCGCTCCCCAAAACACATTTCCAGTGGGCCAGGATGGGCCATACAGTATTGCAAGACATTTCCAGTGGGCCAGGATGGGCCATACAGGAGGCAGAGACATCCTCACTTTCAAAGCCTTCACAGTACTTTGCTTTGGGTTGCACCGTCTGTATGTTGTGGGTGCCTGTGATGTCTACACATTTTTGGTGGAGGACACTAGCTGTTACTGTTCATATATCATGGGTGATCATTAATTTTCATGAGAAATTTATGTGGCTGAGGGAGTTGATGGCATTTGAATAAAAACTATTTGGCAATTGCATGTTGTTAAAGGTGGACAACTTTCATGCCATTATGTACATATTAGTGTATATGAAATATGATACTTGAGGAACACTTCATGGACAAAATTCCAATAACTGAAAGAGATATTCAGCACAAAGCTGTGAAGAGTGTTTGTTTTTTGTTTTTTTCACCCATGAAAGCACTGTGAAGGTTAAGGGAGAACTTGACATCCGCTCACAAGTCATACCCACAACACACCTGGCACATGGCAAACATGTTGGTAAGTGGACAAGTTGTAACCACGCTGGCAGGCCTGGGGGGAAAATGTCTGCAAGTTGGCTGAGATCAGCAAGAAGATGCCCTCAGTTCTGCTCACTGTTATCCCAGGATCCGAGGTCATTGAGCTACATACAAGTGTGCTTGCCCAAGTTTGGGTGTAAAACTGTTGACTGCAGGGAAACTTGGACTCTTGGATGCAGAACAATAATATTTAAAAAAGATAGTTGATACAGATGGGAGAGAGATTTTCCCTCCCTCACAAAATGGGTTAACATTTGATACTACAGCACAGCTGTGGGGAAACACCCCAAAAGTAGGCCTGTGAAGATGCTGCAAGTTAGGCAACCATGAAATATTTAATGAAGTGAGAGAGAAACTGAAATGCCTTTCTTTGAGCGTTTACACTACAGCATCAAAATATTTGAAGCATGTCCTCTCAGAGATCGTTTTACACCAATATTTGGTCCATCAGAGTTGTGGGTAGCAGGAAAAGTTCAAAAATTTAATTGGAGGGAATTTGAATACTGAATGATACAAGATTTTAGGTGACATGTGGGGCTTGTAGCTGCATAGCAGGAGTGTTGTAACTGTATTGGGGGGAGGGGGCAACCTGGATCACATAGACCAGTGTTGATATAGCACTCGCAGTCACACGGAAGGTCAATAATCCACTCACAGCCACAACTAAGGTTGATAATCCACTCACAGCCTAAGGTTGATAATCGACTTGGTCAGAAAGTTAATAATCCACTCGGCCACAACAGGTTGATAATCCACTTGGTCAGAAGGTTGATAATCCACTCACATTCGGAAGGTTGATAATCCTCTTGCAGTCAGACCAAAAGATTGTTAATCCATTTGCAGTCAGACAAAAGGTTGATTCAGCACTTGCAGTCAGACCAAAGACTGATCAGGCACTTGCTACCAGACTGACGGTTTGTGATGCACTCAGAATTAAACTAGACCAAAAGTTGATCGTCAAAGCAAAGGGCAGTAAACCAGTTCCAGTCAGACCAGCAGTCAGTCAGGGGAGACCAAAAGGTTAAGATCTGCTTGCAGTCGGACTAAAGGTTGCTGAATCAACACAAATTGACCCAGAGTTGATACCAGGGGTGTGCCATTTCTGATGATAGTTCGGCAGATCTGTGAATGAAAAGCTGAACTTGGGTTTTAAAAATGCACAGTTTTAAGCTAAAACAACAAATGAGAAACGGCCACTAGATATGTGAGGTCATTCGTTTTGTAATGTCCAGACATGTGCCTTGAAAAGGGAGACAGAAAATGAAAATGATCATTCCTACATTTTCATGAGGTTCAACCTCTGAGATGATCTTTATTCATATTTATGCAGATTTGATAGAGGTTTACTGAGTCTTGTTTCACATTGCCTACATAGTACATGTAGATCATGTGGGAAAATTTACATGAGCATAGCTTCCTGGTATTTATCTGGGACAAATTGCTGTGCTCTGATTACACAAAGGTACTGCAGAAAATTAATGCACCTCTATCAGAAATCAGTTCAGTGTTACACCTATCGAGAGGAACGATGGAAAGAATTGTACATGACCTGCACCTGCAAATGGTATTTGCCTGATGGAGAAGGACCAGAAGAAAGGAGTTGTGTTGAAGGAATTGCACAAAATATTTTAACCCTGTGACTCAGTATGACTTTGCAAAGATGTTGCAGAACATAGAATGTGGTTACCCTTTGACCTTTTATGGGACCCAAATCAAGCCAAGACGGATGTTGATGGATGAAAGATAGGTTTCTGGAGTCGCAAACATCTTTCATCCCATCCCATGTATTTCAGCTCTTGCAGCCCAGTAACCTTGGACCTTGTACAGATGAAAATTTGTGCTTGCTGCCACATATTGCGCGAGAACCATTTTTCATGAAATGATAGTTGATATAGTCTGCGGGTGATCAGGCACCCTACCACTGGTACCCTAGAAATGCTACTTTTTCATAAGGTCAGCCCTCACAAAGCCAGTGTTGCTGTTTCCTGCCAAGAGAAGCAGACTGCCATGTTCTCGCCCACACACCCCTGAAGTGCACATTTGTCCCCATACAACCTGTTTCTCGCCAATACTGAAGCCGACTGGCATTGAGGACGGAGGTTTTCATGGATCCAGGATGTGTTGAAAGCTGTGATTTCACAGCTCAGGGCCTTGTCCCCACTGGGGTACCACAATGCACTTGCGATGGTTGGAACAGCACTTAAAGCAAGAGAAGGAGCATGCTTTTCCCGTGTAAAAGTATCCGGTAGATGTGAATTTATTCATGCTTTGTAAAAGTGTCCAGTGTCAATGAATTTATTATTTATGATGTCGACTGTTGTCAGAAATCCATTTGCAATCGCCAAAGGTTTAACCCCTTCACTACCCCAGCCTGTAGAATTTTTGGGCTGAAAAGTGCACACATACACCTGCAAACAGAGTAGCCTTTGGTCCTATAACACACCTATTTTCAATACTGTGCATTGTGATGCCACTTTCACTTTTGCATGTTAATGCGTGGTTTAAAAAACAAACAAAACAAAGCAACTTGTGTTTTGAAAATTTCATACTTTATTGGTCATTTTTAAAATGACTCAGTTGTGGCTGTTAAACGGTTTAAAATCCACTTTCAGTTCAAAGATAAGAAATCCACTTGTTTTAAAGGTTCATACAATTGTACGAAAGATTGACAAATCCAGTTGTGATTAAGCTGGAAGGTTGTTAATTGTACCAGAGATCAACAAATCCACTTGTTACCAACAGTTGGTAACCCTCTCAAGGTGGGTCTGTTTTGATACTACAGTCGCAGTCAGACCAGTGATGGACTAATCACTCACAGTCAGACCAAGGGTTGATAATCCCAACAAATGTGATTTTCAGATAACCCGACGCCCAAGAAGAAGAAGAACGCTTCCCTTGCCGTTGACGGCAAGCCCTGGGTAAGTGTCTTCAACCTGCCACAGCATGTCTTACTTTTTTGATGAGTGTTTGGTGTGTGGTGTGGTAGACACACTGTGAAACTGGCTGACAATTATTAAATCACAGGCTAGGATCTTTGCACCTTAAATCACTGACCAGGATCTCCATGCATTAAATCGCTGACCTGGATCTCTGTGCAGTTGGCAACATGTTTTGGGGAGTTGGGCTATTTTATTATATAACTGTTCAGAATGTGAAGTTTGGAACATGCTTTTAGGGGTACCACTTGTAGTGTTCAAGTCAGCAACATGCTGTGGGGAGTAGGAATAATGATCACTGTGAAGTCGGCAACATGCTTTGGGGAGTAGGAATAATGATCTCTGTGATGTCAGCAACATGCTGTGGGGAGTAGGAATAGTGATAATTGTGAAGTCAGCAACATACCATGGGGAGTAGAAATAATGATCGCTGTGAAGTCAGCAACGTACCGTGGGGAGTAGAAATAATGATCACTGTGAAGTCGGCAGCATGCTGTATGGCTGATAATGATAATCCCTATAAAGTTGGCAACATGCTTTGAAGAGTAGAACTGATAATGTGCCTACTGAAGTTGGCAGCATGCTTTTGGAAACAGTACTGATAATATTCTCTGTGAAGTTAGCAGCCTTTTTCACAAAATGGAACATAATGATAATCACTGTCCGAAACCCTGTCAATCAGCAAGAGGCATTTGGAAATGGGACATAATGATAATCACTTTATGAAACCCTGTCAAGTTGGCAAGAGGCTTTGGGAAATGGGACAGGTTAAGATAATTCCTGTCCTGTTATAAAACTGAAACCTCTGCTTTGATGATTACAGCTGGACTGATTTGACATGGCTTGTTTCCAAAAGTGGGATTATTTTGCACAGGCTGGCGGCAAAAATGGCACGGCTGTGACGGCCCCTGCATCCTCCTCAGCAGCAGTGACCCACAGCCACCCAACCCCAAGCAGCAAGGCCTCCAACCCTGCCACCACCACCACCACCCCACTGCCTCCGCAGCCTGCCACGCCCCCCGCACCGCAGCCTGCAACGCGCTCCTCACCTCGAGTGCCACCCAGCTCCGCAGCTGCTCCAAACTACCCTCCATCCTACCCGACCATCATGGATGCTGGACTGGGCGCTCCACTGTCTCCGCCCAGGGTCAGTCAGGGACAGAGTCGGAATCGTCCAACTTCGACAGCAGCTTCTCTCCTGAAATGGGTACTTGAAATTGATGATGATAATGAAATCTTACTTGTGTGCAAAAATATGTTATTGTGTCTGTTCACAATAAAAAGCTTATTTTCGAGGGGGGGGGGGGGGGGGGGGGGGGGGGGGGATCTTCACTTTTGACTGTCTTGGCTGGGCTAGCCAGGTCCCTGAACATGTTTGCTGGTGATCTTGTACCAAACAAACTCCTGCCCCAGTTGTGACACAGCAAGGGGTTGCATGTCATCATGCAAACTGTGGCGTTGACTGGAAAAGACAGGAGACTTTAACTTTTGAAAGCAAATCCATAGATGCAGGGTGTTGTCAGGGAAGTTTGTCAGTGGATCCAGTTGTTTGCAGCACTTTTCATGGGCATGATGAATACTGCCATCGCCATGGGGAAGAAACAGAAGAAACAGTTCCACCACTTTGCACTTGCAGAAGTAGATTTTTGTGTAACATTGACTGAGGATGCAAAGGTGAGCATGTAGTTGCATGAGATTGAAGACAAAGGATTGTCCACAGGCTACTGTAGTTGTGCAAGACTGACTGGAGACAGGTGAGCATTGTCCACAGGCTACTGTAGCTGCACAAGACTGATTGAAGACATGCGAACATTGTCCACAGGCCACTGTAGTTGTGCAAGACTGAAGACAGGTGAGCATTGTCCACAGGCCACTGTAGCTGCACAAAACTGACTGGAGACAGGTGAGCATTGTCCACAGGCCACTGTAGCTGCACAAGACTGACTAAAGACAGGTGAACATTGTCCACAGGCCACTGCAGTTGTGCAAGACTGACTGAAGACAGGTGAGCATTGTCCACAGGCCTCTGTAGTTTCACAAGACTGACTGAAGACAGGTGAGCATTGTCCACAGGCCTCTGTAGTTGCACAAGACTGACTGAAGACAGGTGAGCATTGTCTACAGGCCACTGTAGTTCCATCACTTACAAGTTGGTGTAGTTGCCCAAAGTGGCTGGAGACTGACCAAGGTGAGCATGATCCACAACCCACTGTAGTTGTAGGAGAGTCAAGACAAAGACGAACATGCACAGGCCGCGGTAGCTGCATAAGACTGACTAAAGACAAAAGTGAACATCATTCACACTGCATCATAATTGTAGGAGTGTGGCTGAAGGCAAACAAACGTGGGCCTGTTACGCCAGCCCTGCAAGTCTTGCAGTGTGACCGAAGCGCTGAATGAAGAAGATTGCAGCAGAGCCGTTCAGACTAAAAGCCAGGTTTTGGATGATACAGTTGATGGCTAATGCCGGGTGTCTGTCGATGACAGGGGTGGGGGCAGGGCTGAAGACTACTCGGCCCAGCACGCACACCAGTTTACCGCCACAACCAGCTCGCCCCTCGGCCACCGCCACCGCCAAACCGCTACCACCTCCTGGTGCCAAACTGCCCGCTGGTGGGTGTCGCCGCTTTCCCTTCCTTCACCTTGGCTTCCTCCCTCTTATCTGCTTACTGGGTCTGGTTCTCTGTTCTTGTCCTGCGCCTCCACTCTCAGCTTTCATCACTGTATCATGTAGCCGTTCTCACTTGCAACCTGCCTTCACCTAGCATCTGCAACAGTTCTCTTGTTCACTTTAAATTCGTTTCACGTGTCGCAGCTCTTTTTTTCTTTTCTTTTTCTTCCCCCTTTTTTCTTTTCTTTTCTTTTTCTTTTCTCCTCAATTTCTTTTTTGGTTGCAGTTTGCATACCTCCTTCATTCGTACTTTAACATTTTTTGTATTATTTTACCTCTTGTTTGTTTGTTTTATATATTGCCCCTGTTCCTGAGTAGTAAAAAACCCAGAAACAAACCACGGTGGTTTCTAGCACTGGGGTGGCTGTTTTTCCACAGTCTTCTCCTTTCCAGTTATTTGCATGGTGATGGTGCGAGTGCTGTTATAAAATCGCCAGACATGAGGCTAACAGGTTTGGCCGCCTTGCTATGCTGAACATTCTAACCAACATCCTTGGTTGTGTGCTGTCTAATTCTAACCAACATCCTTGGTTGTGTGCTGTCTAATTCTAACCAACATCCTTGGTTGTGTGCTGTCTAATTCTAACCAACATCTTGGTTGTGTGCTATTTCTAACCAACATGTGTGCTTTGGACCTTCATGTGCTCGTAATGGAAGAGCAGTAGTGTGCTGGAAGTGGAAAGTAAAAGTAATGAGGTAGGGTTTGGGTTGGAGGTCGGAGCCTCCTGGTGATAGTCTTCTTTCCTTTGGGAGTAGCCACTGTTGTTTTGATTATTCTGCTGCAGTTTTGTAGCATCTGAGTGTTTCTGTACCACAGCCTTATTGTTTTAAAAGTTTGACTCGGGATTTTTAAAATTTTGTTTTGACATGCACATGTATTTTGTGTGTGCTGTTGACATGAAGGCAAGAGCAACATTAGTCTGCTCAAGTGTTGTCTGGGAACAAGTGGAATTGGAAAGTGCTCTTCCCTGCTCCACTGGATGGTCCAGCACGTGCAACCATGCAGCTACACATTCTGTCGGGCTTTAGCTGAAGTGTGTCAAAACTACATGGAGTTCACGATGAACTATTTAATTAACGAGTTGTGCTTTTAAAACCGAATGGCCATATGTAATAGAACGTAGAGTAGAATGTGCTTCAACGTCTTGTGTGTAAGAGTAGCATAGAACGAGCTCAGCATCTGGTGCGGCTGATTTCTCTGAGCAAGACCCGGTTGGTGTCTGCAGTGTAGCTGATGCTGCCAACAGGGCCTGCCTGCCTGCTGCCAGGGCTTTTCCTCAACATGACTTTCATCTTGATCTGTCCCCAGTTTTCCCAGCACTGCTTTCTCAACACTGGCCGTGGGAAGAATTTGCTCAACACTTTCCCGTCTTTAAAAAAAAAAAAAGGAAAAAAAAAGTGGGGGGTGGGGTGAGGGTGGAGATTTTCTGTAAAAAAAAGAAGACATCTGTGTGGGGGGAAAAAGAAGACAGAAACCATCTAATGGCATTCCTGAGGACTTGCAAATGATTTGTAGTTTCTTCTTGTTGTTGTACATGTATACAGCCAAATAATTCTGAAAACTGTACACTTGTCATATTTTGGTTGCATGTACAACACCAAGAAACTACCGATTATTTGCAAGTCCTCAGGAATGCCATTAGATGGCTTGAAGTTACTTTATGAAGGGAGCGGCATTTTACCACTTGGACATTGAGGGAGGTGTTGAAGATGTGTCTTTGGGTTGTATCTTTGCCTGTTTAAAAGAGGCTAAAGCTATATCTTTGGGTTGTATCTTCGTCTGTTGGAAAGGGGTAAAAGATGTATCTTTGGATTGTATCTTTGCCTGTTGGAAAAAAAATTAAGCTATATCTTTGGGTTGTACCGTTGCCTGTTAGAACGAGGGAAAAGATGTATCTTTGGATTGTGTCTTTGCCTGTTGGAAAGTGGTAAAATATGTACATTTGGCCTGTTGGAAAGGGATAAACATTTTTGCAGTTACATTTTTGTTGTTACATTTTTTTGGATAAAAAATATTTTACCTACTTTTTACCTGTGCTTTATATTGATGATGTACTAATTGTGATATATGTGCAGATATATTTTTAGCATGTATTGCGTTCTAACAAAATGCATTTCACCCTTACATAACCGTCATAGTTGATTAGTTGTTAAAAAATCTGTTATCCATCTCTGACTTCATTGTGTTTAAATAAAAATGATACTGACTGTAGACATTTTGGTTCATTCTGTGCTTCCTGATGTATCCTGCACATTGGATTGGGTGGTCAGAGGAACTTTTCTGTGTTCATCTTGATTTTTTAGGATACAGCTGGCTGAGCGTTAAATGTCCAGTAACTGGACATAGAAATGATCATTTGTTAAGTGATGTTGATCAGTGATTGTGTGATGAAGGGTCGCAGCGAAGGTGAGCACACTCGTCCAACCCCCCCAAGTGGTGATGGTAGTGTTTTGTCTGTCCTCCAGCGGTCACTCCAGCCCTGGGCAGCAACAACAACAAGGTGTCTCCACCCAACTCCAGTGCCATGGGCGTGGGCATGCCTGCTTCTCGCCTGGAGGCTGAGCTGTCTCGCACTCACGAACCCGACAACTTCCTGACCAATGTGACGTCGCGATCCTTGCCCACGTCGGCCTCGGCGGGCTCTCTAGGTGCTCCAGGCGTTGGCGCCTCCCAGCTGGACACTGACCCTTTGAGCACCGATCTCAGCTTCCTCCTGGGTGATGAGTCCAACAGCCCCCCTCCTCCAACCTCCAGTCCTGCCAAGCAGGCCCCTCCTGCCCCTCCTGGTGCTACTGTCTGTGAGTGGTATTCCCATCACTGCGCTAGGCCGTTGATCTCTCTCTTCTCTCTCTCTCTCTCAGAGTTGCTTTTTTTTGTCTTTGTTTTTCTTCTTTTTTGTCTTCTTCAGTTACTACACTACCACTACAACTTTTCCTTTAGCTTCCTCTTCCTCATCTTCCGTGATGACATGTGCTACTGCTGCTGTCCCTTGTGTTGCCATGGCCTGCAGTTTATGTGGTGGACCCCTTCAAAGTGGCAACTTTGTTGTTGATGAGCTCACTGGTTTTCCTGTTGATGACCGTGCGACTGACTCCTCAAAGACACTTTGAACACTTCACTTTTATTTCTACTTGGACTTCTGGGTACTGTGAATTTCAAATGGTCTGGTTTATAAAAAAGAGAGAAATAAAGTGACAGCCTGAAGATGGAAACTGTGAGCAGAAATTGTAATGCACAATGAAATAGGACATTGTTTGGATCTTTTTTCTCTTATTTTCTCTCCAGCTGCCCATGGTGTAGGAATCTCTTACGGGGTTGGCTCTGGTGCCACGGCTGGTCCCCCAGCAACGTCTGTGATGGAGCCCAAGAAACCCCCGGCCAAGATGCCGGTGTCTGCTGGCCAGCAGCCAAAGCCCAAGGTGATTAATGTGCCATGCTGTCGATCATTGGAATACAGCTCACTTAGATGACATTTCTTACACATGGTGTTTGTACAGTTTTGTAAGTCCAGAGTGGGGGGAAAAAAAGAAGCATAACGTTGGAGATGAACGTTTTCCTGATCAGGGATAAAATGATGACTAAAAAACAGGTTTCTCAATGATTGGACACAATGTGTTATGCAGTGGCATCATGCCATTACTTCTATTGCGCTACAAGTGACACTGTGTTCACATGACATTGTGCTACAAAACCTGATGAGTGCTAAGATACCAATAATGATAGTAACAAGGACTTCTGAACCGCTGAAATTGCAAAATACAAAGCATAGTGTATAGACCCTTTGCACAATACAGTGTATGCTGCACTGTAGATGTGCCATTACTAAGGAGCACTACTACTGAATGTAAATTGTGCCCTGATAATGTATCTTGTTCAGTGGCAGAAATGCGGTGCCAAACAAATTTGCATACCCTAATTGTTGGGCTACAAAATACTGTCTTAATGTAACATGCACTCACGTTGCTTACCCCCAAAAGACAAAAATCTTGAAATAAAGCACTAACTGAGTGCGAGTATTATCTGCAGTGACTGCATTGATAACCAAGACATGGTATATGCAGGATGCTAACAAGGTCTTTGAAAGTTCAGGGGAGGGGGGCAGCCTTAAAAAGTCTGAAAAATTAGCAGTTCAGCTGAGGTCTTTGGGTCTCTTGTCAAACAGAAAAGCCAGTGATTCCCTGACTTTGGCAATAATCAGTTAGGTTGTATTATATGCTTTGTTATGTGTCTGTACATGTACCATATTATGCCTTGAAAAAGTCCTGGCAGTTTGTGACAAAAGTTGTGTACGAACCCTCACTGTTGGGGCCTGTCGGGAGTAGGGTGAGGGAGAGGAGAAGGGACGACTGTCTCTCCGTATCTCTGACCCTCAGTGTGCTGGTGGTGTTACTGTCTGTACCTCTGACCCTCAGTGTGCTGGTGGTGCTACTGTCTGTACCTCTGACCCTCAGTGTGTGCTGGTGGTGCTGCTGTCTGTACCTCTGACCCTCAGGGGTGCTGGTGGTGCTGCTGTCTGTACCTCTGACCCTCAGGGGTGCTGGTGGTGCTACTGTCTGTACCTCTGACCCTCAGTGTGCTGGTGGTGCTCTGTCTGTACCTCTGACCCTCAGTGTGTGCTTTGGGGGTGCTACCCCTTTATCACTTGGGGCTCTGCTGTACTCACCCCCAGTGTGTGCTTGGTGCTGCTGCTGACTCTGACCTCGTGTGCTGTGGCTGCTGTCTGTACCTCTGACCCTCAGTGTGTGCTGGTGGTGCTGCTATTGACCCCGTGGTGGGTCGCTGTCTGTACCTCTGACCCTCAGTTGTGCTGGTGGTGCTGCTGTCTGTACCTCTGACCCTCAGTGTGGTGCTGGTGTGCTGTGTCTGTTTCCTCTGACCCTCAGTGTGCTGGTGGTGCTCTGTCTGTACCTCTGACCCTCAGTGTGCTGTGGTGCTGCTGTCTGTACCTCTGACCCTCAGTGTGCTGTAGTGCTCTGTCTGTACCTCTGACCCTCAGTGTTGCTGGTGGTGCTGCTGTCTGTACCTCTGACCCTCAGTGTGTGCTGGTGGTGCTGCTGTCTGTACCTCTGACCCTCAGGGGTGCTGGTGGTGCTGCTGTCTGTACCTCTGACCCTCAGTGTGCTGGTGGTGCTGCTGTCTGTACCTCTGACCCTCAGTGTGCTGATGGTGCTACTGTCTGTACCTCTGACCCTCAGTGTGCTGATAGTGCTACTGTCTGTACCTCTGACCCTCAGTCTTCTGATAGTGTTACTGTCTGTACCTCTGACCCTCAGTGTGCTGATGGTGTTACCCTCTGTACCTCCAACTCAGTGTGCTGCTGGCATTGCTGTGGCTGAGGGAAAGGGGAAGGGATGACTGTCTCGTTGTGTTGCTGTGGCTGAGGGAGAGGGGAAGGGATGACTGTCTCGTTGTGTTGCTGTGGCTGAGGGAGAGGGGAAGGGATGACTGTCTCAGTGTATTGCTGTGGCTGAGGGAGAGGGGAAGAGATGACTGTCTCAGTGTATTGCTGTGGCTGAGGGAGAGGGGAAGGGATGACTGTCTCAGTGTATTGCTGTGGCTGAGGGAGAGGGGAAGGGATGACTGTCTCAGTGTGTTGCTGTGGCTGAGGGAGAGGGGAAGGGATGCCTGTCACAGTGTGCTGATGGTGTTGCTGTGTGCAGCCAAAGGGAGTGCAGCTGAAGAACGCCGAGTCCTGGGGCAGCCTCTCCACCAACACCACCTCCACTGCTGCCCGACCCATCCCCAACCCCAACGACACCTTTGCTCAGTTCCGCAAGCAAGCCAAGGAGAAGGAGGAAAGGGTCAGTAACTCTGGGAATGCTCTTGCACTGTCCTCCCTCTCTCTCTTCTGCATGGACATGGAGCACAGTGTGCACACTACACACAGGCTTTTGCTCTTGGGCGTGAACGCAGAGTACAGACTGGGATGCTATTCAGTCTGGTGTCTGGGGATCCCTCGGTGATGCTCTTGACTGGCTTTCTTTACTAACCTGTTTCTTTCAATTGCAGTGGTTGTGTTTCATAATGGTGTGTAGGTTTTGACCAGTTCACTCCACTGTGTTGTTTCAGATGGTGTGTAGGTTTTGACCAGCCTGCTGCTCTGTGTCTAGGGTTTGACCTGCCCACTGGTGGTGTTTCAGATGGTGTCTAGGTTTTGACCTGCCCTGAGACTGTGTTAGGTTTTGACCTGCCCACGGTGGTGTTTCAAATAGTGTCTCGGTTTTGACCTGCTCACTGGTGGTGTTTCAGTTTGTGTCTAGGTTTTGACCCACCCACTGGTGGTGTTTCAGATGGTGTGTAGGTTTTGACCTGCTCTGAGACAATGTGTAGGTTTTGACCTGCCCACTGTATTGTGTTGTTTCAGATGGTGTCTAGATTTTGACCAGCCTGTGCTGTGTGTTGTGTACCATCCTGTGCTCTGTGTTGTGTTTCAGGACAGTGTGTAGGTCTTGACAAGCCTGTGCTGTTGTGTTTCAGACAATGTGTAGGTTTTGATGTGTTTCAGGACAGTGTGTTAGTTTTGACCAGCCTGTGCTCTGTGTTGTGTTTCAGGACAATGTGTATGTTTTGACTAGCCTGTGCTCTGTGTTGTGTTTCAGACAATGTGTAGGTTTTGATGTGTTTCAGGACAGTTTGTATGTTTTGACCAGCCTGTGCTCTGTGTTGTGTTTCAGACAATGTGTAGGTTTTGATGTGTTTCAGGACAGTTTGTATGTTTTGACCAGTCTGTGCTCTGTGTTGTGTTTCAGACAATGTGTAGGTTTTGATGTGTTTCAGGACAGTTCGTATGTTTTGACCAGTCTGTGCTCTGTGTTGTGTTTCAGACAATGTGTAGGTTTTGGTGTGTTTCAGGACAGTTTGTGTGTTTTGACCAGCCTGTGCTCTGTGTTGTGTTTCAGGAGAAGGCCATGCAAAGGCAGGAGGCCTACCGCAAACAGCAGAGAGAGCAGGCAGAGAAAGAGCGCTTGCGCCGTGAGCAGGAGAGACAGAAGTAAGTCTCAGCATACTGGATACACTTTATCTTCAATCTCTAGGGCTGCTTATGTAGATCACTGTCAGCATAATGCTTGAATTGGCAGATGTGGTCATGTGTGACAGAGAGGTGCGTCGAGCAGATGTGGTCATGTGTGACAGAGAGGTGTGTCAAGCAGATGTGGTCATGTGTGACAGAGAGGTGTGTCAAGCAGATGTGGTCATGTGTGACAGTGAGAGGCACAAAAACCCAATGACTTCTTTGCTGTTGCTCTCTTTATCTAAGACAGCAACATTGTGTGGGTGCAGAGAGGGAGAGAAGATCATGGCTGATGAATGAGTGCATTTGCTAATAGGGGCATTGTGTGGGTGCAGAGAGGGAGAGAAGATCATGGCTGATGAATGAGCGAGTTCGCTAAGAGGGGCATTGTGTGGGTGCAGAGAGGGAGAGAAGATCATGGCTGATGAATGAGTGCATTTGCTAATAGGGGCATTGTGTGGGTGCAGAGAGGGAGAGAAGATTGTGGCGGATGAATGAGTTTGCTAAGAAGGGGCATTGTATAGGTGCAGAGAGGGAGAAAATAATGTGGCTGATGAATGAGCGAATTCGCTAAGAGGGGCATTGTGTGGGTGCAGGGAGCGAGAGGAGAATGAGGCCCTGAACCGAGTGGTGCACCAGCGTCACCAGCAGGACCCCTTCCAGGCGGCGCCTCAGCTGCCTCTGGATGACATCAAGATGCAGGCCCCACCTGTCATCAAGCCACCAGAGCAACCTGTGGCTGCTGCCTCAAACAGAGATGCCATCAGGCGCAGTCGTGAGCTGGAGCGTCGCCGCAGAGCAGAGGTGTGCTTTCAGTGACTGATTGTTTCTGTCATCACTGCCACTTGTGTTTGTGTCATCGCTCCTACTTGTGTTTTCGTGCCACTTATGCCCATATTTTTGCCATGACTTCTCCCTGTGTTTCTGTTTTCACTTCTGTGTTGTCACCTACCTCTCTTTCAATCGTCACTTTTACCTGCGTTCACTTGTGTATTTGTATCATCATCTACCTCTTAGTCCTGACTTCTACCTGCATTTCTGTCATACTTCTGTCTCATTGCCATCCCTTATGTCTTTTTAGTCCTCACTTCTACCTGTGTTTCTGTCATCATTTCTGTTTTATTGCCACCCCCTGCCTCTTTTAGTCCTCACTTTTACCTGTGTTTCTACGGTCACTTCTGTCTTATTGCCATCCCCTATGTCTTCTTAGTCCTCACCTCTACCTGTGTTTCTGTATCACTTCTGTCTTATTGCCATCCCCTACGTCTTCTTAGTCCTCACCTCTACCTGTGTTTCTGTATCACTTCTGTCTTATTGCTATCCCCTGCCTCATTTAGTCCTCACTTTTACCTGTGTTTCTATGGTCACTTCTGTCTTATTGCCATCCCCTACCTGTTTTAGTCCTTTGTTCTACCTGTGTTTCTGTATCACTTCTGTCTTATTGCCATCCCCTACCTCTTTTAGTGCTTCATTCTACCTGTGTTTCTCTATCACTTCTGTTTATTGTCATCCCCTACCTCCTTTAGACCACACTTCTACCTGTGTTTCTGTATCACTTCTGTCTTATTGTCACCATCTACCCCTTTTAGTCCACACTGTGCCACCTGTGTTTCTATGGTCATTTCTGTCTTATTGTCATCCCCTGCTTCTTTTTAGTCCTCACCTCTACCTGTGTTTCTGTCATCACTTTCAGGTGTTTTAGTCATCAGTTCTTTCTCCGTCATCATTTTTGTTGTGTCTTGTCATTACTATGTGCGTGTGAGTCATCATTTCTGCTGCTGCCACTGGTTCCTTCTACTAGTGCGAAGAACTCTACAGAGGCCTTGTGCTTTTTCATTAATAGACAAACTCGTGATTTTACTCTTTGTGGTTCAGTCGTTCATTTTTGTACTATGAAAGACAGATCAAAAGAACAGATACAAGTCATATTATTTGTCAACTTGCATCTGATAACTAGATTTTGTATATATTGTATTTTAGGTTTGTGTTTTTTTTTTGGGGGGGTGGGGGGGGGGGGTGATCATAGAAATCCTTTTGTTTCCTTTGTAGAGGTGCCGTGTTTTTGGCCAACATAGATCTAATGAGCAGTGACTTTTCTGTCTTCAGATGATTTCAAACGCCATTGACATGAACGCCCAGAGCGAGCTGATGGCCCACTTTGAAGAAATGATGTGAAGGACTGCAAGGCGGAGCTCTCGCATGGAGGAAACCTCAGCAGCAGGAAGGATCCATCTTCACTGCGCCACTTATCTGCATGGAGATCACTGTGGTCTTCGGCACAGAGAAGACCAGCCTGAGTGTCTTCTCCCAGTGGAACAGTTGCAATGCACTGGGATACATTGTCAGACTTGAGCCTGGAAGTGAGTCGAGGGAGAACAAATGCTTGGCTGTTTCTGTGGCGGCTGATTTTGTACCCAGATTGGCCAGGCCTGGGTTTGACTTGCCACACGGCGGGTACAGACAGTGAAGAGAGAGACGAGGACAGTGAGGACCAAAGAGGGAGGTGGAGCTAGCATTGTCCTGCTCCGGGCTCTGCACAGCAGCAGCGTGACTGACTTGCGGGGCCGGCTGCAGCTTGGGGCAAGGCTGCTCCGCCCTGTGACAAGCTCAACACTTGGGGGCTGTAAGTTAACTTGAAGGCAAGGTGCAATCCGTTTCAACACTTTGCACAGATGGGAAAGCTGTCTACAAGGGCAGGGTGCAATTGTGACACTTGCCACAGAACTGGAGGCTGTTGATGGGTGCAAGGTGCGGTTGTGACGTGTTACACAGAACTGGAAGCTGTCAGCAGATGTGAGGTGTGGTTGTGACATGTTGCACAAAACTGGAATGCGTCCACAGACCGGGGGTGGTGGTTGTGACATGTTACACAGAACTGGAATGTGTTGTTACACGGAGCTGGAACGTGTCAATAGGCAGGTGTGGTTGTGACATGTTTCACAGAACTGGAATGTGTCAACAGATGTGGGGTGTGGTTGTGGCATGTTACACAGAACTGGAATGTGTTGTTACACAGAACTGGAATGTGTCAACAGGCAGGTGTAGTTGTGACATGTTACACAGAACTGGAATGTGTCAACAGATGTGGGGTGTAGTTGTGACATGTTACACAGAACTGGAATGTGTCAACAGATGTGGGGTGTAGATGTGACATGTTACACAGAACTGGAATGTGTCAACAGGCAGGTGTAGTTGTGACATGTTACACAGAACTGGAATGTGTCAACAGATGTGGGGTGTAGTTGTGACATGTTACACAGAACTGGAATGTGTCAACAGATGTGGGGTGTGGTTGTGACATGTTAGACAGAACTGGAAGCTGTGCACAAAAACAAGGTGCAGCTCGGATTCTTGGCATCACAGACGGGAAAACTGTTAGCAAGTGCAAAATATAATTGGGACTTGGCACAGACTGGAAACTGTTGACAAGGGACACTTCGCCCAGAACTGAGACAAGTTGATAAGAGTAAAATGCAGTTGTGACACTTTGCATAGAATTCAAAGCTAAGGGCAAGGTGCAGTTTGGACACTTTGGCACAGACCTGAGAGTAACTGACGGGAGCAAGGTGCAGTTTGGACACTGAACTCGGACCTGAAAGTGACTGACAAGGGCAAGGTGCTATTAGGGTGCTCTGCACACAAAATTGAAAGCTGCCATTGAAGGCACAAACTGAACGGTGTTGACAAAAGAAAGGTGCGAGTGTGATGCTTGCTTAGACCAGAGAGCTGTCAACAAAGATGAGAAGGTGCCACAAGGAGACCCTGTGCAGCCATCACCCATTGAACACCGGTACACATCTTCACTTGACACTCATGACTGAATGCACAAAGCAGTTTTGTTTTTCATCCACATCTTGGTACCGGAGGTCAAGATTACAAGGAGTCTGGGATTTGCGGCCTGTGTAGCTTGGATCAATTCATGCATGGCTCATCGGAGTGCTCAGCTTCCAGTCTGGGATTTGTAGCTGACCATGTGTGGCTCATCAGAGTGCTCGGCTTCCTGTGTGATTGACAAAAAGTACCACAGTGGGGGTCACACCCATGTGCAACATGGAAATGGATGTGTTGAAACTAACTGGTGGTGACCATCATTTCACTTCCACTGTCTGCAACTCCAGTAACAAGTGGGGGTATCACACACATTGTGTGCCCCCCCCCCCCCCCCCCCGCCCTTTGTACTGCATGCCGGCATCACTCTGGGTTTTATCAGCGATAACACAGCTACAGTTAGATGCCTCCACCAGCCCCCAGCAGTCATATTGAAAAAGTGGGGGACCATGAATAGAAATAATGCAGAAAGCTAAACCTGCTTAGACCTGTGAACTGGACTGGCACTGTGTGGGACTGGTTCCTGCCAGAGACGGGGGTGAGGACTGGACAAGAGACACACTGGTGTCGGTGCCCCAGCATTGCCCAGTTTTGTCTGGGCGTTCTTTAGCACTTGGACAATGTCTTGCCTTAACATCTTCTTTTTTTCTTTTTTCCCCTTCCTCTAACTTGCTCTATGGGTGTTTCTTTTACCTCCCCTACCACTGGACCATGTCCATACTTGATTCTCTTTCTCCCAAACACTGTTCACTTCAGTCATGTGTTTTGTGATGTGTTTTGGCAATTCTGATTGTTATACAATCGTGCTCGGCTGGTTGGAGAAAAAAATGGAAAAATCCTGCAAGATCTGCTAACTTCTACGAAACAACTTTCCAGTGTGTAGTTATAAAAATGTTCAACAAAGTGTACAGATGTATAACCTGCTCTCCTACATTCAGGGGGGTGGGGCTTGTTCATGAAAGCCCAAACTTAAGATTCTCACTCTCAGCCACACCTTTTTTTTTTCTTCTTTCCCCACCCCCTCTTATTTTGTACAGATGTGTTGTTTTGGTGCTGTTCATGTGACCTTGTGGGCTTGTTCTTGTCTTCATTTATTTAGAGGCCATATCATGAGAATGGATAAAATAAAAGACTGGGTGTGTAGGTGAAGAGGTTTTGTTAAATTTTCATACCTCTGTGTGTCAGTTGGATGCAGGCAAGGCTTTGATTTATGCCATGATGAACATGTGGATCTGTTGGACACCAGCTAGACAGCATTTCATCAAACATGATAAACTGTGGCTCTGTTGGACTCCAGCTACACAGCATTTCATTAAACATGATAAACCTGTGGATCCATTGGACACCAGCTAGTTAAAGTTCAAACTATGATAAACCTGTGGATCAGTTGGACACCAGCTGGACAGCAGTTCATTAAGCATGATAAACATGTGGATCAGTTGGACACCAGCTAGACATGAGTTCATTAAATGTGATAAACATGTGGATCCGTTGGACACCAGCCAGATAGTTCATGCCATGATAAACCATTGGATCCATTGGACACTAGATAGATGACAGTTCATTAAACATGATAAACCTGTGGATCTGTTGGACACCAGCTGGACAGCAGTTCATTAAACATGATAAACCTGTGGATCTGTTGGACACCAGCTAGGCAGCAGTTCATGCCATGGTAAACCTGTGGATCAGTTGGACACCAGCTAGACAACAGTTCATGCCATGATAAACCAGTGGATCAGTTGGACACCAGCTAGATAGTTCATGCCATGATAAACCTGTGGATCCAATGGACACCAGATAGACAATAATTCATTAAACATGATAAACCTGTGGATCCGTTGGACACCAGCTAGACAGCAGTTCATGCCATGATAAACCAGTGGATCAGTTGGACACAATCTAGATAGCAGGATTTGTGGTGGTAAACGGAACGTTTCTTCTGAGCTTTCCAGATTGTGCACCCCACCTTCCCACACCAATCTTTGATCAATGTGCATGGTACACAGGTTTATACATACAGTCTGGGAATTATCTCTTCTGTGTAATCTCATTATTTTGATAGAAAGTGTGTAGCTTTTAGTTATATTTGAAGCAATTCATGGTGTTTGTGTTTGCAACTTCTGTTGTGTATCATCATGATGGTCATTTTTGTGTGTGGGCTGTAGTGTTGATTGCAGTTTTTAAAAAAAAATGTAAATAAATTTTACGTGGGGAAGAACTCCTAAAAATATTTTTAGGACAAAGTTGATAGTTAAAAGAAATGCATGTAGAGCAAAACATTGTGTATTATTTCCTACAGGAGGGGTAAAGAATGTATTTTTCAAGAGCAAAAACACACAGGAAAGAAGAAGAAGAAAAAAAAAGAAGGGAAAAGTTCCACCAGGATTTGAAATTGAATGTTCCAATAATTATGACAGACAGTGCTTTAGTTCTGCTGTAGCACAAAACCTCCCTAGTTGTTTTACAGTTTGTCTTGGGACTGAGGTGACCCTGTGTGGTTGACTTTGGGGGGATGGGGGAGAATGTGGGTAAACTGCTGCGTGCTCAGTAATGTTGTTGTAGGCCATTTTATCCACTCTTGTTTTCTCCCCGAGGATTAGAATAAAGAACCCTCCCCACTTCTCCAGCTGTCCTGTTTTTGTCCCGTGGAGTTGGACCTAATCAGTGGAGTCCAGCACTGTGACAGTGTGTCGGATGTAGAATTAGGCAAGTCTAAATCTTCAGATGAGCGAGGTGAAAACTAGGGTCCCCCTGTGCACACTTCCATGCTGTGTACGAAGGGGAGGAAGCTTGACATGCTGCCCCTGGTGGTTTGAAGTCAAATTAGGCGCATACATGCTAACGCCAAATTAGGTCCACGGCTGACCTACGTTTCCAAGACCGTGTAGATGAGATTTGTTGATATCTGTTTAAAGAATCTGCATGATAGCTACGCAGTTGTTACTTGAACAAAAATCAGTGCTAAAATTTCTGCTGTTCAGTGTTGTGTGTGTGCAGGACCTTTAACCCCAGCTGCATGCACTTTTTAGATGCTTTGTCAATGGTGTAGCATTATTTACAGCGTAATTAGTGTGTTTATAATGAATGTGTGTAAAAAGGGAAACAGTTTGTGTTCAGTATATTTTATAAACCACACAACTTTGGATTAAATTATGCAGCATATGTGAATTAATATATTATGTTGTGTGGATTTTTTTTAGAGGGATCAGTACACCCGTCCCTTCTCCCACCCCAGATTATGATGGGTCAGTTGTCCAACTTCATGTCAACATTTTAACTGTTCTCACTGACATGGGTTGAGAATGACAATTTAAGTTTGATTTGATTGACCTTGGGTATCATTAAGTACAGGATTCAGAGAAATCAGTTTAGTCCCAGTGATAAAATGGCTGTGGCAATGTTGGCCGGTTACAGCATATGTAACCATGGTTACACTTACAGTGTGGCTGAATGAACAGCACTTCTGGTACGATCACACTCGCACTGGGTCAGTAGCCACAAGAATACTCTGGTTACCACATTGACAACTAAATGATACCCCTCTTCCCCCATCACAAGTAACTGTGACCTAACCTTTCTGGTGTGGTCATCTGACCCACCTGCCTGGCTGATTTCAGTCATGTGATCTACCCTTCTTGATCTGGCTTTGGCTGGTTTCAGTCATGTGACCTATCCTTCTTACCTGGCATTGGCTGGTTTCAGTCATGTGACCTCTTCCTGATCTGGCGTTGTCTGGTTTACAGTCCTAAACCAGTTGGGCCATTTTTAAAATACATTATTTCTGTTTCAGGATGGTAAGAAAAAAAATTCATTGTAATGTCTGCAAGGTTTGTGTTGCCAGACTTTAGCGGTTTGCCATTTTCTGTTTTGGCCTGCTTTTGAATTGGTAGAGCAAATAAATACTAGAGGCTGTAAATGTCTGTAACTTGCAGATGCTTTTGAGTTAGTACAGCGAAAATGCTAAGTTAAATGCTTGTAAATGTCTGTAGTTTTGTAGAAACTTCTTGGGCACATTATTGTTGCAGATGGTTCTCGGTTTTCTATATTGTGATAGGAAGAGACAGAAGAGGGTTTGCACTTTTTGTTTTGTTGATGGGCGGGGTTGCCTGCTTGTGTTGATGGAAGGTTTTCTTCCAGCCCAACTGATGTGTTCCGTGCTGTGCATCTACTTTGTGGTTTGAGTAGAGTTTGTGTGATACCATGTCCTGCAGAGGCCAGCGCAGAAACCTCACCAAGCTGGCTTTGAGTGGCTGGTTTCTATCCCGTTTGTTACCATGGTGGTTTGATCAACCGTTTCCTCCACTGCTTAAAGCCTCTTCCTTCTCTTTTCGTTTCTTCTCGTCTTGCCTTCCATTTACGTGTGTTGTAGATTCACATAATGTATCATCATTTCTAAACACATGCAATGTACAAGAGAAATTCTCATTTTTCATTGTTTTTGTTTTGTTTTGTTCTGAATTAGTCCTCCTTTTAGTGTATTGCCTGTCTGTGAGAAGAAAACGTTAATCATTGCTGCACTGTATTACGTAAACTGTAAACCCATCATCATCGTGAATTACTTCTTCATGTTCACCTGTGAGGGGCAAAGTAGTCATGTATACATGTACTAGATTTATGTCACCCTTTGGAGAAACTTGCTCATCTCATACATCGTTCATTCATTCAAACTTGGTCAATCCTACGCTTTATCGTCAAGTCATTTTTAACTGTCAGTTTGTCTATACTTACATATCCATGATTCAAGTCCCCCCCCCCTCCTCCTCCCCACAACCCCAACATCCCCCCTTTGTTCCGTCAATCAGCTGATGCTGTAAGCAGTAATTTGTGTTTTTTGGTGTCCTCTCCGAATTTTAACTGAAGCTGAATGGTATGTTGTGGGTCACCACCGATTTGTGCGTACGTAGGCCTGTTGTAAGTGAATGTGTGTGTGTGTTTGTACCTTCAGTTTATAAGTGAGTTTGTATGTTTGTACCTTGGGTTCCATACCACGTGTTCATATGGCCAGCTGGAATCCTGTCGGTTGACCACTTTGCTGCTTGTCCAAGGATTGGCTCTTCGTGTAGGGGGCACTATTTTTGTTACTTTGCAGTTCAATAAATATGAACAGTATTAAACTTTTGTGTGTGAGTGTGTGAAAGGCCTGAGTGTGTTTTGCATTTTAGAGTTAAGGGTTGATGGCGTTGAAATGGATTAAAATGCCTGTACAGAATCTCTGCTCCATCACTGCACCACCTCTAATAAAGCACTGGCATACTGTACAGGTATGACAAGAAAAACCCATGTCAGATTAGGAGTAAACGCTTTCACTGCTCTGTGAAAAGCAGGTCTGTACACAGCCCATGCCATTGGAATAGGTATTTATGATCAGGATTGGGCTCTTTAAAAAAGAGAAAAAAAAGTGTGGGTTGTATACATCATTTGAACTGTGTAGGCTAAATGGCATTATTATTTGCCAACGTAACCAAATGAAACTGGTTCAGCAAAAAAGCTATCTTGAGTTTCATGAAAACATGCTGATCGACAATTCCCGAGATGCAAACACTTCAGCGCAATTCTGGGTCATGCACAGTGCCAGTTGGCAGTTAACCTTTATGATGACACATTGCACACGGGCCATTCTACTATGGAAGCAGAGAAAATGTATCAATTGTCTCCCTTGAATACAAGCCCATCTAGCCAATGCAGCCTAACGATACCTTGTAATGTTTCCATAATCCACCCAACTCTGACATGGTGGCTTGCATGCCTTGGTGGTGATTTTATGTACAAGCTTATGCTGATTCACACACACACACACACATACATACATACACCACTCCGCCACTGTAGAAAGATTCTGAATCTGTATAAGAAGAATAAGAACATGCA